>OZ024902.1:11527025-11747025 GCA_964017125.1 Flabesymbios commensalis
ACAAACGCACCAAAATACCCAAGAAAAATGAACCATAATGTATATATATATATTGCGGCGGGCCCCACTCCTATGTACACATTGCCCATGCTGCGCATGCGTGACATTGCGTTGTGCGCCCTGGGAAGTTATTAACGTACCTTGCGTATGCCTGCAGGCGCGCCTGCCCCACTCCTATGCACATCGACCATGCTGCGCATGCGTGATATTGCATTGTGCGCCAACAATGTTTACTCAGCAATCATAAAGACCCCCATAGTTTTAGTTTCTAAACGGAGTCATGGACCTCGATGGATTAGTCACTGCGGCTACACTTGTAATAATGCCAGATTATGTGATGATAGCTCAATAAATAACCGTACAGTGATAAAGTCAACATAGGCGACCATGAAACAACACATGTCTGTTATTAAGGGTAGGCCTATCATCCCCTGTTCTGGAAGGTTTTCTGTTGTCTTCACCATAATAAGCTACTAATCATTCTGAAGTATTTATTTAGTCAGTTAATAGGCTTTTAAGGTATATTGTTTTTATTCAATAAATGAAACAAATAAGATGGAGCTTAAGTGATATAAATATGTTTAGATGAATTGCTATCGATTAACAATATATCAGATAATAATATCGCCATCTTTTACAAAATATCAACTGCCAATATTGATACATAATTTACAAATATTGTATTAAGCAATAGGCCTATACATCATATTCTAACATCTAAAGTCGAGCACCGCACTGAAATAGTAAAATATTGATACTGGCCGTAGACCCATAACATTGGTATTCAAATGAATCGGAAAATGTTAGATATTTATTATGATTTCAAGTTGAAAAAACCCTTTGGTCTCCATGGTTTATATATAAATATGTCAGGGTTAGATTGCTTTACACCTAAATTGATGTCACAATGTGAGACGATAATGTAAACACATTCAGATCTAAATGGGAAAGAGCCAAGGCTGGACCCTTATGACCTTTATTAGCCAGCAATGACAACCATAGCAACTTAAAGGGGTTTACCTGGCAAACACCTTGGTTGGCATGACAACACTTGGCCAACACACATGGCAACACTTGGGGCTCATGACAGTTTTCTGGGTATCTGTTGACCGGGTCTTAGATGGGGGCCACATAACACATCTATCCTGACCAGACTTAGCCCCAGTGGCTGAAACAGGTTTCAGCCACAGATTGACCGCGTACAAAATCGTGGGATATTTCTCTGGACTGCCATATCGGGGAGTAATCAGGTCAAAAATATTTTTTTAGAATCAGTAATATTTCAGTTCCATGCCCGCATACTCAACTCAGAGATCGCACAGTCATTAAAAAGTTATGGACATTTTTCGGACACTGAGGTCGAGATCGCTCTCAGTCACCGCTATGTTGGATTTTTCGGGTAAAGCAAATACATCCATCCACGGCCTCGGAGAGGACGACACGGCAAGACCAGACTAGGGCCAGAAAAACACCCACATTACCAATAAAACGTGATCTATGACCGTCGTTTATATACGCTCTGCCATAATATCACGTCACAAGACAAGGCTCGAGATCTCAGCGAGATATTGTTTACTACCGGAAGCCGATAAGGACCTTTGTCATTGGGAAAAGATGTGGAACGAAATTATCATAAATCTTTATATTAAAAATAAAGTATCTTCGTAATTTCTGAACATTACGACATGAATGTTTGTCGTTGAAAATGATGTAAAATGATAACTTCTTAAAAATTAAGACGCTCTAAGTTTTCAATTAACCATTTGTAGCCTGAATTTACAATTGTCATCTCCATGCACTACAAGCCGCGAATTGCTGTCGCAATTCTCGACTTGTAGTGGATGAAGGTGATTTGAAGTGGTTGAAAATTAAAGAAAATTACTCTGTATTGGTAAAACAATTTCATGGACATTTTCATTTAAAACCCCCTAGTTGTAGGTAAGTTAATGTAAAATGATGCTTTAATGCATCATGAGGACTTGAAGGGTTAAAGCGCAACAGTCAGGATAAGGTCATCAAAAAATCAGTATTTTTATTTTGGTCCATTATATGTCAACTTTTCTATTGACTACAATCGTGTAAGTTGTTTTAAATTGAGTGTTGCGCATTTGCCACTTGAGCGAGAAATACGAACGTAATTTAATTTCGGGAATAACTGATAAATGGGGCTTTCGGCACACTTGCTACGTTGCCACAGTACAGCCCATAATTTAAACACTTCCTCAATTCTAGTCTATAGACATGTTCACATCCTATGGCGACGTTAAGAAGCCAAAATAAAAAGACCGATTTTTTTATCATCTTAGCTTGATTGTGTTGCTTTTATATACTGTATGTTGCACCTCAATGAAAACAGCTCATTATCATTCATCCATCCATCCATACATCTGATCATCCATACACTCATCCACCCACTCATCCATTCATCCACCCAAACCTATCCATCCATCTATACATGATGCTTAACAATTCCGTCACGACCATTTTTTGTAATTGCCAAGTCGTACAGACGCCATGCTGCTAAACATCTCACCCACACTAAAAATAGAAATAAATACTCCTGTTCACACAAAGCCAATCAATCAGCGATGACAGGTTATTTGCTGCGATCCTGGTGCAGCTTAGCTAATTATCCTGACTGGTTTCTGTCTAGTTCCAACATCGCTGTGACGGGTACCAGCTAGCAAACACGAGGTAATGTAGTTTTAATGTTGCGCCAGCGTCGTAGACGGCGGCCTAACATTAAAACAACATTGGTTCAATGCCTCAGCTTTGCTGTGACAGCCAACATTACTACATTCTGTGCTGACCGTCGCAACCAGTAGGCCTATTAGCCAAAAAACACAAAATATTTGACCCAATGTTGTTTTATTGTCGTAGACGGTGGCCCAACATTAACCCTATCAAGCCTGAGTTATCTGCATCCACATCCAATCATCTTCATCCACTACAAGCCGCGAATTGCTGTCGCAATTCTCGACTTGTAGTGGACGAAGATGACATAACTTGGGTGACACTTGTAAAAAATATACCGTTATTATTAAAACAGTTTTATGAAAATTGTCGCTCTGAAACTAAGGGAATTAAGTCATTTTTCAGAGTTGCAAAATGATGATTTGATGCATAATGAGGGCTTAATAGGTTAATCGTGTTTGCTGTACAGCCACCATTATCACATTCCGTGCTGACCGTTACCACCATACTCGCAGTCAAATTAAAAATGATCAACCAGGATCGCATGATTTTTGGCGATTTCTCTGTCTATATTGAACAGATTTCCTTGACATTTTGAATAAAATAATAAATAATAAATAAATAATAAATAAAATTTTAGAATTAGTTTAATGGGGTTAAAGAGGGACGTCGTAATTTAAACATTTAACTTTGGAAATACGCTATATAGTTTTACGAAATTTTCAGGTCTGTCAGGATTTACATAGGAAATTGACTTTGCAAAATATGAAGGTCATCTGTTGAGAATTGACGGAGAAATCGCCGAAAATCATGCGATCCTGTTTCATCATTTTTAATTTGAAGGCGAGTATAGTACTATCCCTAGAACAGGAAACTTTAACAATGCAGTTCACCACCGATGATATATATCACTAGCCTAACTTTATATTTGTAAAATCAACTAACATTATTCACTAGCTTCAACCCGTGGTCGCATTAATATTTTGGCAAGTGAAGGGTCAAATAAACCATCAAATTTGGGAGATGTTTACTTCGTTTATTTGTATACATTATTTTCGTATTTTGAAGCTGGATATTTCATTAATACCAGGTAGGTCTAATTCCGATAGGTAAATGACATATAGGCCAATATACCCACCTCTCCCCTACTGATTCAACAGGTCTGTTTTTAAAACTATATGGTTAACATCCTGATATGCTACAAACGTTAAGCAGTAGGACTACTTAAATAACTCATTTCTTGTGTAACAATAAAAATTCAAACTGAATCATTTAATTGTTTTTCAATCAACGTTGGTTTACTGTTGGCCCATCCATGATAGTCTACGACTATTGGCCCAAAAGTAAACCAACGTTTGGGCAACGTCTCATGTTTGCTGGGATGTTTTTTTCTGACATGGAACAGACAATTTTGTTTGATTAATATCTATCTTTCGTTCACTCGTTGTGCCTCTTAGCCCCGCATCCTGGCCTGAACATTGTTATTCAATACTATCACTGATTTTCAACATAAATTCTTCATCAATGGCCATAAATATCTATTTTTCCAGAGCAGCCGTTTTTTAAAGGAAGGAAACTATAACCAAGATAACCAACGACTGTGATTCTATTTCCTTGTATGTTTGAAGTCATAGAGCATCACGCAGTGACTTGAGATTCCATCACTGTCTGTACGAAAACACAACCCAGCACGGCAGATAAACCTGGCTAGGATATATCCGTATCAACGGATCATATAGCAGCTACCCCGTGTGGAGCCAATGTTGACTAAAGGTTGGCCCAGTGACTGCGACGCAAGCCCAGCTATAAAACAAAATCGGTTTAACGTCACGCGTTTTAGTGGGATGTCATATCAAACAAAAACATTGACGATGGTGTTATAATGTTGGGCCAGCGTCGCAGACGGTGGGCCACCATTATAACAGCATTGGGACAATGTCTTCTGTTTTATGAGATACAGTTTATCACACGTGTCCACCCAGAAACCACTAAACGCTGACCAAATGTTGGTGTAATGTTGGCCCACCGTCATCGACGCTGGCCCAACATTAAGCCAACATTAGCTCAACGCGTGTTTCCCAGCAAACACAAAACATTTGTATAAAATTTATACAACAATGACCCGACGTCTTCGGCGTTAGTCCAACATTGTATAAATGTTATACAAATGTGTTGTGTTTACTGGGTTTCGTGGAAGGTGACGGGATCATCGTGTTACAGTCTCGCTTTTTCTCGTCCGCGGCGATATCCTGCCAATCAATGTAATATTTGTTTTGACCCGTGGCGCCCCCTATCGTGGGCCGCTAACTCAGGCTGTTGTCCGGGTGGCTGACCTCATCACGGGCTCTGTCTCTGGCGCGTATTTTCTCTTTTTTTACGGATCTCTGCTGAGCTTATCTGGTCTTTGTCAGAAACGCCATGAACAAATCTCAGCTCAGACAAGACCCACGCATTCCGCTCTGCAAATGCAAAAGGGAGTATCTGCTTGCTTGTAAAGTGAGCAGATACTGCCTTTCAGCTTTGCACGGCATCATCATTAGGCCACACCCAGCAAACATGAGATGTTGGCTCAACGTTGGTTTACAGTTGGCCCAGCGACTACGACGCTGGCCCAACGGTAAACCAACATTAGGCCAACGTCTCACGTTTGCTGGGAGTCTGCGATCTGTGACGCTGGCCCAGAATTGAAACATCACACGAGACGCCGTCCCCATGCCTGTTCAATGCTGCACACAGTCTGAAACATTACATTAACGTTCAATGGAATCTGACTGAAGCCTTACACCGCTTACACCTTACACCGCTAAGGTATGTTGCAAAGTGAAAAAAAATTCCAAACATCCGAAAAAATTGGAAGTTGGTGTATGGGTCCAGGACCATTTTGTATAGAAAATATAATAAAATCCACATAAATCGTGTCGGAGATTGATTCCAAAAAAAAATGGATAGGGGGTGGGTGGGTGAGGTGAGCTCTATGCATTTTTTTGCAAGGCCCCTAAGCATGACTATAGTCGTTTTTAATTATTTACTTCATTAGCCGTTCAAATCACGCTCATTGTGAATGAAATGACTGTTTAAACATGAATAATTGCTAATGTTTGGTTTCAAATTTAACTAATTTGAGTAATTTTCACACTCTTGAAGTTGTGGGTCGCGAATGAATGAATGAATGAATGAATGAATGAATGAATGGGGTTTTAGGCCACCTTGGTGCACATATAGGCTAAACTGGGCCAGAAGAACATCTTGTGGATGGCGAGATGAATGCGATGACACTGCCCTCCAGGCACACGATTCAAAATTCAAACCCTGGCGGTCTGAGGCCGAGCTCGCTACGACTCGTTCACGGAGCTTCCCCACTATATTGAGTCTGGACTATTGGAATATTGAATCTGGAAGACATTGGGTTCGAGTCTTGACTGATGCTACATATCCTTGTGAGTGTGAATGCTCAAACCTGTTCAAATGTCCATGCTAATACGAATGTGCTAATGTAAAATGCAATATAAAACTATTTGAGTGTTACCCAGTTAAAAATGTTATTTTTAGAGCGTCAGGTCAGTAGTGTACTAGATAAGTCAAGTTGCTGACACAAAAACTCCAAACCAGACTTGACTCTTTTCCATGCCAGTCTATCAGCACCCCACACTGTGCGTGATAAACGATATGCTGATGTCCGTTTTTGTCGTGTTTGTGTATAATTTGGTGATAACAGTTTGTGTTCTCTTCACATTATTTGCTCAGGGATAACAATCTAAACTCTGCTACAACACTATCTATGCAAAAATACATACTGTACTCTACTGTCAATCAAAACTACATTACTCAGCTTGGCCCCACAGCGCAGCTCGGCGTTTGGTGGGGCCGTAGCTTAACTCGTTGCTGTAGAATAAATAATGTATATTAATGACTTTAGGCTGCATCTCCAGTAAACACTAAACATTTTAATAATAATATTTATACAACGACGGCCCAACGCCTTTGACGTAAAGGTGCTGCCCCACCGAACGCCGCGCCACACCGCGCGTTAAAAAACGCGGAGCCGTGAAAGATAATCTTTCCCCAGCTTTCATTTCGCGGCGCGGCGCGGCTTGCAATATAGCACCTGCTATGATAAACAGTAAAGTTCATCTTTTTTAACGCGCGGCGCAGCGCAGCGCAGCGCGGCGCGCCGTCCGGTGGGGCCACACCTACTGATTTTTTCGGCGCCGCGAAACGCGGCGCGGTGCAGCGCGGCGTTTGGTGGGGCCGTAGCTTTAGTTCGCCATTGTATAAAAAATGATATGCAAATGTTTTGTGTTTAATGGGTCAGAACCGATTAAACTACACAAATATCCACATTTTGTCAAATGTGTCTACTTTCATGATTCGAAACTGGTGTTCGCATTTCAACGTAAATTGAAATATATCTGAATGTTGATTAGGTTGACTTTAAGGCATTTTCAAAAGATTCACGTAACTACCGTTATGGGCCTACCAAAAACTCTGTCAGTGATCCACGGATACATTATCATTTAAATGGTTGGGGTGTATTTGCCGGACCTGGGGGCAGGGCACGATTACTGTCATGTAAGCCTTATTATACCTGCCGGGCTGAACCAGACGTCCACACATAACTACATATTAGCCTTATTACCTGCCAGACTGCACACAACGCCACACAGAAGTAGGCTACAACCTTTTTCACTAAAATATTTTTTGCGAAATTGTAGTGGCGATGTGGCTAGAGCCCAATCCTCTGATACTGATATATAGGACATTGTGGGTTCGAAGCCCTTCGCGCCATTTTTTTTTAAATTTAAATCTTGTGGGGGAGGGTCAGGACCCCTCTCCCCCTGTGCACGCTCCTGTCTCTACCACTTGACTGAACATATACCAGAACCATTCATATGAAACAAACACTGTTTCCATATCGTCGCCTCGGAGCTAAAGGATCCTATCTGCCACTCTGACGAGTGTCAGATAGGATCCTTTAGCTTCGAGGCGACGATATGCCCTAGATTTACAACAACATAAACATTAAAAAATCGTCATTTAGAGCTGGAAATTGCGTTAGCAAATCCAGCTTCAAATGAATGAAAAATAGTCGGCGGCATAAGCATGATAAGGGTTAAAAAGTTCTACTTATTTATTTCGAATATATCGCCACTTACAGTAGATAGTGTTTGAGCCGCTGTGATGTGTGATGCACCAGGTTGCGTCTGTTTTCTGTTATTGGTGTAGATGAGTTAACCAGGCGATCCCACTGTTACACCTGTTCTCATAACATATTACTTCACTGCCAGCCAGGTTTATATCATAACCTACTTATTGTAACGGCGACGTTTAAACTACAGACCAGTCATCTCCTAGTTTTTAAAATATATTCTAGTCTTCTTGTTTTGAGAATTGAGTAATAGAGAAATTGGATTTTCCGACATACCGTTAAAGTCGGAGTGAAGTGATTTCAGTTTTGCGAAATAATCAAAGCATGATATATCACAATGACCTATTCTGTGAATTTAAAAAAAGAAAATAATCCAGTAGTTATCAATTTTTTAACAAAAATGAAGACTAGAAATGTAGGCTCTTTCTCGGAGTGCAGTTGTAATAGATGACATCACACACAATGTCCGCCCATTACTAAAATATAGCAGACGTGCAGAGGTCTGTTGTGCTTGCCCAACGTTGCATCGATACTAGGTCTACGTCTTGTGCTTGCATGGCTGTACATGGACTAGTTTAGATTTCCACGATTAGCCCATATGGAAACAAGTCAATGCGTGACTTCAGCCATTAGCTGTATCACGAATTTTATATAAAGTTATTGGCTGTATGCAGTAACACGCCAGATCTTTACCATCGTGCAAAGCCAGATACTGCATTTTGGCTTAGCAAAAGCAATATCTGCTTGCTTTACAAGTAAGATACTGCCTTTTGGTTTTGCAAATGCAGTATCTGCTTACTTAACAAGTAGCAGATACTGCACTTTGGCTTTGTAGAGCAATGTATTGTTGTCTCGGCAAGCCAGCAACGTTTGCTCGACTTCCTTAATTGTTGACTAGGGTCGAAGTTCTGAAGATTTGTTGGACAAGAACTGCGACATGCGCGTGTAGTAAAACCAGTCAGGCACGCGTCCACCTTCTGACGTCAAAAAATACCTCATGACGTCAAAAATAATTTCCGCCCACTATTTACAATGGGTTAAAGCTTTGTTTGAAGTAGAATGTGGGATTGCTTGTGCAAAATAGTAAGGGGGATTACTTTGTACCGATTATAGCCTAGTTCTGGGAACTTTCGCAATGTTTAAGGCCTTTAAACATATCACATAGATTATCAGTAATATTACACACAATATTTCCTTAAGCGTATGCTTCACGGATCTCATATAAGCTGTACTGTTAAAAATTAAAACATCTTTCAAAGTAATGTTTATTTGAAATGTTATGGAGTATTTTATTATGTTGTGGTGTGTGGTTAAACTGGTTAATATAAGATTTACAAGATCACTTTTTGCATATTGAATGTTTCTTAATAGGCCTACTTATGTCATGGAGTCAGTATTAATGGTATAGATATTATCAACCCTTAAGGCGCTAAGTTCTATCGTTTAAATTTTCACCCATTTGATGTTGTGGGTCGCGGTAGCGAGACACAACTTCAAGTGGGTGAAAATTGAAATTCTTTAACTTAGCGCTTCAAGAGTCAAGGTTATAAATTGATCATTCATCCACATTAAAAAATAGACCTTACCGCCACCTGGTGAATAACCATGCATAACCAAGGTTAACGCTGTCTGTGATTGGCTACCTTCGATTGCGCCGTGCCTTGTGGTACATAGGCCTAACTGTTCAAATACTGTAGATCTGGTAATATTCGCGAGGTTTTAATTTGCGAATTCAAGAATCTCGTAAAAATTATTCTTATAATAGCGCTACTAATGAAAAATAAAATTTCGCGAATTCTAAACATTGTGAAAAGTCACAAAATCAGAAATTCGCGAAAATTTAAACACACAAAAATGACCAGATCTACAGTAATGCAAGTACTTTTCATATAAGGTAGGCATTATGGTAGTTCGATTGCGACTTGAATTTGCTAGTATAACATCCATTGACACTGACGCGACAGATTTATTAGGATGAATTCACCTGATGGAGTCTATATAATAATATTAATAGGGCATAAGAAATGGTTAATTTCACTTTGAGGTCCACCTCAAAAATGAGAACACTTTTGGAAATTCCCTCGGTTGGTCCGCTTGGCGAGGTTCTACTGTATTTATGACATTCGAAGCTTCACATCGAAATCCATTCAAATATGAATTGTAATGATTTAACATTTGGAAGAATAAAATTAATGAAGGTCACCCTCGTCCGCACACGAACCGCTCAGATGAATGGCATACATTGATTCAGCTGACAAAGTCACACCCAGGAATTGTCGGCGGCGTCAACCAGAATGGGAAGAAAAACAGCGTCCTAACGTTATGACCCGGAAAGTGAGATAGGAGGAGGTGTGTCCTGGATGACCTTAGCCGCCACGACCCATCACCACTTTCTGCATGGATGATTTTATGGGCATCCATATATTAACAAAATGCGAAAGATAAAAATCTGGCCACATGAAAACGGTAAGTATTTTTTCAAGTTTGTTGTATTTTTGTCGCCTCTGCCAACGTTCCGATTCCTGTTGTCTTTAAATATATCCCTCGTTGCATGCAAGAAATGCTGAATCAAAGCGGGTTTAATGTTGTCTCAACGTCTGCGGCACCTGGCCAACATCAAGCCATCAATACATCAAGAGCAATTGCCCTTATGTTGGCTCAATGGAGACGATGTCCCACTATTGAGCCAATATGGGGGTATATGAGGGGCCTAGGGTGGTGGTTAGCGCCGCTGCCTTTCACCCTAGAGTTCGGGGTTCGTTTCCCGCTCTCGGCGTTTTGAAAGAAACAAAAATGTTTCTTCCCCATCCACTCGTAAAACTCAGTATTGTGGAGAGCCTCCGTGACCGAGAGGTAGCGTGTTCGGCCTCAGACAGCCAGGGTTTGAATTTCGAATCCTGTGTCTGGAGGGCAGTGTCATCTCACCATCCTCAAGAGGTTCTCTTGGCCCAATTTACCCAGTATGTGCACAAAAGTGGCCTAAAGCCCGATTCATATCATTGTATTTCCTTATTTCCTGAGAAACCATAATAACGTATTAATAGTTTGCCTGCTGATCACGATACTAAAGTCGTTTATTATCTGTTTTTATTAGCCGACAAAACTACTGTTATTGGGAATGTATGACTGTCTAAACATCAAGATTTGTAAATGTCTGGTCCCAAAGTAAACAAATATTAGCAAATTTCCACCACTTGAGGTTGTGGATCGCGGTAGCGAGACACAGCCTCAAGTGGTTGAAAATTTAATTTAATTTGAATTTTGAATAATTACAAAATTAACTTTAAACGTCTTACATATAATGGGACGTCATTATAAAGCTCTCATGTACAGCGGCTGGGTTGGGGGGTAAGGCTTGGTGCACAGCATTAGCGCATGCAAGGAGTATAAAAAAGACGCTAAATTCCTTGCCGCATGTTACTATTGGTATTCAGGTTTTAAAGAGATATAATGTTTCTTCCCCGCCCACATGTCAAACTTCCATATATTGGGGCGCCTCCGTGACCGAGAAGTTGCGTGCTCAGCCTGTATGTTCGTCCGTTCGTTTGTTCGTTCGTTTGTTCGTTCGTTCGTTCGTTCGTTCGTTCGCTCACTCATTCATTCATTCATTCATTCACAGATTCACCCATAAATTTTCAAATGAAAGAATGAATGAATGAATGGAGGAATGGATGAATGAGTGAATAGATGAATGAATGAATGAATAAATGAATGAATGAATGAATGGAAGAATGAATGAATGAATGAATGAATGAATGAATGAATGAATGAATGAATAAATGCATGAATGAATGAATGAATAAATGAATGGATGAATGAATGAATGAATGAATAAATGAATGAATGAATGAATGAATGAATGAATGAATGAATGAATGAATGAATGAATGAATGAATGGGGGCTTAGGCCAATTTTGTGCACATATAGGCTAAGCTGGGCCAGGAGAACCTCTTGAGGATGGTGAGATGAATGAGATGACAATGCCCTCCAGATACAGGACTCGAAACCTGACGATCTGAGGCCGAGCACGCTACCTCCCGGTCACGGGGGCTCCCCACAATATTAAATATTTACGAGCGAGCGGGGAAGAAACATTTTTGTTTCTTTAAGTGGGGTTCGAACCCGCGATCTCCGACTTTCAAGCAGGCAGCTTTAGCCACTGCACCAGGGCCCCCGCCCTATAAATCTAAAAAGCAAAACTCGATGGAAGTCAGACGATACTAGATAATACAAGACATCAATCCAATGTTGATCCAATGTCGGTCGACCGTCTTTGACGCTGACAGAACATTAAGCCAACAATGAGTTATTAGAGGGAAAATGTTTTCTGGGGTAGGGATGTATTGAAACGGAACAATTGATGTAGCCCCTTACACCGTAGAGGGTGCAGCTTCACAGACAAAAGTAATCGTCCATTCAGTAACTCAACTGACAGCATGAAGCGCATAATTAATCTCACCCGTGGTCAGACAGGACGCTAGTTTAGAGCAGTGTTCTTGGAAACCTCCCAAGTATGTATGACTCATGCAGGCATAATACTAGGGTGCTAAGATGTATTGTAGTGGTCTGCCTTTTTAGACGTTTGGGTTCATGGGCTGTCTTCTCTAAGAAATATAATCATTTACATTTAGTATGGAGTAGCAACAGCTTGTCTGTCTGTCTGTCTGTCTGTCTCTCTGTCTGCCTCTCCACCTGCCTGCCTGCCTGTCTGTCTACCAGATTTCCTGCCTGCCTGCCTGCCTGCCTGCCTGCCTGCCTGCCTGCCTGCCTGCCTGCCTGCCTGCCTGCCTGCCTGCCTGCCTGCCTGCCTGCCTGCCTGCCTGCCAGCCTGCCAGCCTGCCTGCCTGCCTGCCTGCCTGCCTGCCCGATCGTTTAAGCGTCAATGTAGGTGTTATAGGTGGTTGTGTTTACGGTTTTTATGATCCCATGCATTTAAATAATTATTTATGTTACGTAATAAGTAATATCTGAATAATATGTAATAATTACGTAATTTGACATTAGTTAATTTTAGGAGATACACTTCAAAAACTATTTTTTATTAATCAATAACAAAAACTTATTTATTTTAATGAGTTAATAAATATTATTTATATTAAGCTCTGTCTCTGAATATGACACTGAAGGTCAGGATTCGAACCAAGAATCAATCTCTTATCTGGAATAATAAGGTGCAGCCTAGTTGTTCCCATCCTGAATTGTTGCCATCCAAAGTAAAAAGGGAGTATCTGTTAACTTTTAAAAACCTCACACGTCCATCTCCCAGCTAGCACAAGATGTTGGCTCAATGTTGTTTGAATGTTGGGTCAGCATATCAAGATTTGGAAATGTTTGGTCTCAAATTAAACAAATATAAGTAATTTCCAACCGCTTGAGGTTTTGAGTCGCGGTAGCGAGACACAACCCCAGGTGGTTGAAAATTTAAATAAATTAACTGAGCCGTTACTGAAATAACGTAACAGCCTATTTGGTGCACAACATCCCTTTAAATTCCCAGACGGTCGAGTGGCTCAGAAATCCAGATAAAACTTCCACCTATAACTCCTCCACCTCCCAGCTGACACAGTATGTTGGTCCAACGTTGGTTTAATGTTGGGTCAGCGATATTAACCCTTTGCCTGCTGATCACGACAATAGCCGTTTCTACGCGTTTTTTTAGCCGACTAAATCACTGTAATTTAGAAAAAAACGTGTGTTTAAACACCAAAATTTGTAAATGTTTGGTCTTAAATCAAATATATGTGATTAATTTTCAACCACTTGAGGTTGTGGGTTGCGGTAGCGAGACACAACCTCAAGCGGTTGACAATTCAAATACATTAACTGAGCAGTTACTGAAATAACGTAACAGTTGAGCCTATTTGGTCCACAACACTTTTTAAATTCCCAGACGGTCGAGTGGCCTTAGACATCCGGATAAAACTTCCACCCGTAACTCCTCCACCTCCCAGCTAACACAATATAGTCGTCCACTGTTGGTCTAATGTTGGACCAGCGTTACAATTTTAACCATTTGCCTGCTAATCACGACAATAGCCGTTTCTGAGCGTTTTTATTAGCCGATTAAATCACTGTTATTGGGAACAAAACGTGTGTTTACACATCAGGATTTGTAAATGTTTGGTCTCAAATTAAACAAATGTGATTAATTTTCAACCACTTCTGGTTGTGAATCACGGTAGCGAGACACAACCTCATGTGGGTGAAAATTTAAATTAATAAACTGAGCAGTTACTGCCTTAATGTAACAACCTATCTGGTCCACAACACCCTTCAAATTCCCAGACGGTCGAGTGGCCTTAGAAATTCGTATAAAATTTCCACCTATAACTCCTCCACTTCCCAGCTAAAACACAATGTTGGTCCAACGTTGGTTTAATGTTGGGCCAGCGTCGCAATGTTTATCCTTTGCCTGCTAATCATGACGATAGCCGTTTTAAGTGTTTTTTTCAACCGATTAAATCACTGTTACTGGAAAAAAATGTGTGTTTAAACATCAAAATTTGTAATTTTTTGATCTCAAATTACCAAATAAGAGTACTTTTCAACAGCTTGAGGTTGTGGGTCGCGGTAGCGAGACACAACCTCAAGTGGTTGAAAATATAAATAGATTAACTGAGCAGTTACTGAAATAACAGCTGAGCCTATCTATCTGGTGCACAACCCCCCCCCCCCCCTTTAAATTTCCAGACGGTCGAGTGGCCTTAGAAATACGAGTAAAACCTTACATCTATAACTCCTCCACCTCCCAGCTAACACAAGATGTTGGCCAAAGGGTTGGCTCAATGTTGGGCCAGCCTCGCAATGTTAACCCATTGCCTGCTAATCACGATAATAGCCGTTTAGAGTGGTTTTATTAGCCGATTAAATCACTGTCATTGGGAAGAAAATGGTTGTTTTAACATCAAGATTGGTAAATGTTTGGTCTCAAATTGAACAAATGTGATCAATTTTCAACCACTTGAGGTTGTGGGTCGCGGTAGCGAGACACAACCTCAAGTGGTTGAAAATTTAAATAAATTAACTGAGCAGTTACTGAAATAACGTAAAAGCCCATCTGGTCCACAACACCCTTCAAATCCACAGACGGTCGAGTGGCCTCAGAAATCTGGATGAAACTTCCACCTATAACTCCTCCACCTCCCTGCTGACGCATGATGTTGGTCCACCGTTGGTTTAATGTTGGCAATCGTCGCAATATTAACCCATTGACCGCGAATCACCATAATTTTAAGCGGTTTTATTAGCCGATTAAATTACTGTTATTGAGAACAAAATGTGTGTTTGAACATCAAGATTTTTAAATGTTCGGTCTCCAATTAAACAAATGTGATTAATTTTCAACCACTTGAGGTTGTGGGTTGCGGTAACGAGACACAACCTCAAGCGGATGAAAATTGAACCCGTTTCAAGCCTGAATTTACTATTGTCATCTTCATCCACTACAAGTCGCGAATTGCTCGAATTGCTGTCGCAATTCTCGACTTGTAATGGATGAAGATGATTTGAAGTGGGTGAAAAATTAAAGAAAATTGCCATGTAAACCAGTTTCATGGAAATTTTCTATAAAACCCTTGGTTGTGAAAATTAGGTATGTTTTCAAGGATGTAAAATGATGCTTTAATGCATCGTGAGGGTTCAAAGGGTTAAATGAACTTAGCACGATAAGGGTTAAACATTATTGGTCCAGTATCTCGTGTTTTATCGCTTGGCTCCAGAGAGCCCGAGAGGGCGAAGCTATAACTTGTTTGTTTTTTATCAGATAAGAACAAAACCTATTACCTTAGTGATAATCGTGACGCCAGGAGCGCCATCCATCATAAAATCATGTGTGCCACAGCGAATGGCAACCCAGCTAACACGAGACGTTAATCCAATGTGGTTTCAATGTTGGGCCAGCATCGCGAACGCACACGGGGACCGACTAAAGTGGGTTCCCACA
The DNA here is from genome assembly GCA_964017125.1 of Flabesymbios commensalis. NCBI lineage: Eukaryota > Metazoa > Annelida > Polychaeta > Terebellida > Flabelligeridae > Flabesymbios > Flabesymbios commensalis. The sequence goes on from OZ024902.1 coordinate 11,542,809, forward strand.
CTGAAAGAGTAAAATATTTCTAATGGTCGTAGACTCATAAAATAGGTATTTAAATGAAGCGGAAAATACTAAATAAGATATTTATGATGATTTAAAATTGAAATTTAATCGTTTTATATCATAATCGTTTTAAAACTGTTTCATCAGGCGATCAAGTTACTGTTATGGAGAACGATATATGGATGCTCTGGTGTTTCATAAGAGATTTTCAATTTGGGTATTTTATATAATCAGCACGTTTTCATTCATCTTGGGGGGGGGGGGGAATCGCGGCAGCAATTTACATCTCAAGGTTAAAGAACAACCTGTGTGTTCTTATATCAAGGTTAACCCTTTGGGCCCTCACGATGCATTAAAGCATCATTTTACATCCCTGAAAACAGACCTAATTTTCCTACCACAAAGGGTTTTAGAATGAAAATTTCCATGAAACTGTTGGACCAATACATGGTAATTTTCTTTAATTTTTAAACCAACTCAAGTCATCTTCATCCATTACAAGTCGAGAATTGCGGCAGCAATTCGCGGCTTGTAGTGGATGAAGATGACTATGTAAAGTCAGGCTTGAAAGGGTTAAAGTACACTAGAATATGTCAAATTTGAAGCTCAACATGTGCACTTCAAGCACCCGCATCACCAAAATAAAATGTGGCAAATAATACAAACTAAATACAATTGAGAAAGTTTTTTTAGCATGCAGGCTTTTCGTTTTATTATACTATACTTGAAAATTGGACAATTGTCATTCTTTGCGTCGCCATGGAAGGATGCAACATCATTTCACAGCTCACAACGAATGATAATTATTTCAAATTTCTGTGTGGTTCAAGGGACAAGTTCTTGTGAGGTAAAAGTGAAACATTACTAATTAATTACAATCCACAATTATTGTTATTAATTGCATATACATTTTGAGATCAAAATAGTTTTTTTTACGTACAAATAAATCAAACACGCAATACGAATCACTAATTGTGAAACGGATTGTTTCAAGTGGAATAATACATAAGTGAATTAGCCATTTACCTGTCCGAAAATTCTTCACTCTGAGATTTGAATTACTAAAGCAATTCACACCTCAAAGTGAATAAAAATTACCCAATGTATAAAATCCACATGTTTCATATATGGAGCCCATAATTGTAGCTGTGATCGTGTAGATTTTACTGTGATTTTCAATCTATTTCACTTTTAATAATATCAGCTCATATATATATATGGGTCATTAGCAAGGAGCTTGTTAATAAAAACTTCTTCGGATTTAGATAAAGTCAATTTAGGTTTTCATAGCTACAGAAGGAGGATGGGGAGGGGATTGATTTCCTGTGTGTTTCTGCGTTATTACTATACTGAAGGAAGCTGGGGTAAGCTAAGCCCTTGTGTGTTTCTGCGGCTGAATAGGCCTGAAAGGAAAATGGGGTATGTTGGGTTACTAACGCCTGGAAGGTTTACTTCAACAAAATCTGAAAATTAATGCAACCTAATGCCACTGACCAATGGTTGTTCCCGATGAAAACAAACAAAACGTGAGCTTCTTTATCACGTTGCGTGATTCCAGTCCATTTAAACAGCTACGTCATCGTGAATGCGCATGTTTGATTATGGGCCCACCTGCAGTCTAAGCACTCAGACAGTATGAGAGTGAATAAATGAATAAATGAAAATACGTCTAACGCTCCTAAATCATCGGTGTCCCGAGCTCAGAGGCGCTGCAAATCCGAATCAGATTCATCATCATCCTTCATTTAATCGTTCAATCTCGTCAATCGCGACATGAGTAGGCCTACGAGTACAAAAGACAATGTACAGTGGAAATGTTAGCGTGTATGTTTATATTATGTGTATATATGTTTTTCCAGCATAACCACAGGGAGAATTGGCGCCTAAATCCTCATTGGCCCGAGCTCAGAGGCGCTTCAAATCCGAATCAGGTTCCTTATCATCGTCAATTTATCGTTCAATTTCGTCGATCGAGACACACCGATCGAGACATGGATTTTGGTTGGACAGATTGGCCGAAATATAAATCTTAATTTTTTTGCGAGTACATGAGCACGAGTTGGCCTACAGCAATACTACTGTACAGTACAATGATAAAATGTTTTTGAGATGGATCTGATGTTGTGAAAGTGCGCAACAGACAATGTACAGTGGCAGTGTTAGCTTGCATGTTTATTTTATATGTGTATCTATTTTCCCAGCATAACCACAGGGAGAATTGGCGGAGAGACAAGACAATCATAAAAAACAAGCTTACAAATAACTCACAATAAACAAGCCAGTCTGCACAACGCTGTTTCAAAGCTGGGCCAGCGTCGTAGACGTTGGCCCAGCTTTAAAACAGCGTTGTGCCAACTTTTCTAGTTGGGGATACAGAGGATAGAACAGACACAAGACTCTTGCCTGTTCCGCAACCTGGTAACAGCCACATGGCCGCCAGGTGTATCAACTCAAGAACACTAACTTGTGGGGCTCTGAACCGATCTACGTCGGGAATAATAGCCATATTTCGGGATCTGGGCCCGTATTCTTGTGCAAGTTACGATATATTGTAACATTCTGATTGGTCGAGATGGGCATCTCGACCAATCAGAATCCTACGATATATCGTAACTTGTACGAGAATACAGGACTAAGAAAACTGGTCTAGTATGCTATGTGAGTGAAAAGGAATTATGAATTAGAAATACCATAAAGGTTATATTTTTGTGTTACTACAGGATAAATTGCATGGATGTCCCATGTGTATGCTTAAAGGGACCCCGTGGGATGAGAAATGTTCAATTTTGTCAATTAAAAAAAAAATGTATATGAAGCTATGTAGCCTACTGTTCTTAACTAAAGATATAAAAAAGTAAAAAAAAATTTAAAGCACCAAAAAAGAGTGAAATAGTTATATTTCCAGATCGTATATTACCATGTAAACAAAACAAGTCAGCAATTAATATACAGCACTTTACACCACGTCTTTATTTCCACGTCTTGGACGGTAAGATCAAAGCAATCACCGCTAATTGGTGTCTTATAATCAGGGCATACACCTGCAACACTTATTGTCTGCCTAGCGCTGGGCCGACGGCTTCAACATGTGGCCCAGTGCTGTAGGAATATTCAACCGTCCTTTAGCAAGTGTTTAGGTATACACAAAGTCTGTTTGGGTTTTAATCGGAGTCATAGAAATGTCGATAAAAATATTTTTTTAAATCTAAAAACTCTGAAAAAAAATAAAATCATGACCTGAGGGATACACTACTTTATTACAAAATTAAAAACGAAAATTGATGTCATCTTAAGGAGCTACTTTAAGTTTCTGTATTATTATATGTTTTAAAAAATCAAAGGTACAGACTCTTTCCAGCAAACACGGAGCCTTGATCCACTGTTGCTTTGTGTGATTATGAAAACAAAATCGGATCAATGTCCCGTGCTTGCAATGCGACTATATACATTGTAAAATGCTGCAATAATAAACTGACAAATGCGTACGGGTATCTACCTCTGGGTATCTACACAGCCTGCATAGTCAGCCATACAGAGCCTCAACAAAGCATAATAGATAGATGGACGACAGGAAGGATTATGACCTTTTTGACCCGGGTGAGTGTGTCTAAATGTTAGACATGAGAAGGACATGTGGCGAGTCTTCTTTGTCAGAATAATACTGACCTTTTTGTAGGTTAATGGGGTTTTTTTCCAAATCAATTGCTACATCGATAGGGCCTACGGATATAAAACGTTATCAATAGATATAACTCTAGTAGCATATGACCACATCTTTAGGTGTCCTATTCTTGTTTTCATTGTAGGGTAGTTTTTTGTAATGAGAAATCATCATGAATGTTTATAGTTCTTTCTGCTTCATTTGAATACCTATATTATGGGTGTACGGCTATTATAAATATTTTACTTTTCTCTAAACGTCAGAATCTGACCTCTATTGACGTCAGATTTCGACGTCTAAACTCACTCACTCACTCACTCACTCACTCACTCACTCACTCACTCACTCACTCACTCACTCACTCACTCACTCACTCACTCACTCACTCACTCACTCACTCACTCACTCACTCACTCACTCACTCACTCACTCAAATCACTCACTCACTCAACACTCACTCACTCACTCACTCACTCACTCACTCACTCACTCACTCACTCACTCACTCACTCACTCACTCACTCACTCACTCACTCACTCACTCACTCACTCACTTACTCACTCACACTTAGGCAATACGCATTTATCTCGTACTTGTCTCCCAAAATAAACAAATAGCCATAGCAACCTTCTGATGAAATCAACACCTTCTCAAGAGGTTTACGGCCTAAAATACGGTATTACATCTGAGTGTTTGTTCTGATGGGCAGCTACTCTTCACACAAATTTACACTGATCATCTTTCCAGCTACAAGTAAAGATAGTTTTTCCATCTGGACGATCGAGTTCTTCCCGGAAGCAGAATAACGCTCCAGTTTTTCACGGGTCGCTATAAAGTACAAGCAGATTTTTGTCTATTTCAGTTTCATGTACCAGGTAAACGTGGTGGGTTTTGCCACCTAGCGAGAAGAGCGATCATCATGATGGCGGGGGGTCGACTTCCGCAGAATGAATGTGTAATAACCCGGATACATTGGACCAATGTTGGTTTAAGGTTGGGCCAGCGTCTGCGACAATGGCCCAGCATATTAAACCAATATTGGTCCAACGTGTTGTGTTTGTTGGGCAGCAAAAATGAGACGTTTACTCAAGGTCAGTTCAAGGATGGGCCAGCGTCGTTGACATGTGGCCAACCTTCATCCGACCTTGGGTGAATGGCTTCTGTTTGCTATGTGCTGGAATGTGCCCTATTCATGTTATTGTCAAAAGGGGTCAGGCTAACAATGCTGGGCCAGCGTCGCAGATGCAGGCCCGACATTGGAATAGTGCCGAGTTCAATGATCAGATAATGACTGGGAATTCCCCACAAATCAGCTTAACTCTTTCAGTGCGGGGATCGACTTTAGACGTCAGATTCTGACGTAGACGTCAGATTCTGACGCCTATGGACCTCAGATTCTGACGTCAGATTCTGACGTCTAAAGTCGATCCCCGCACCGAAAGAGTAATCTAGGCCCCTATTTATAATGGCCGACCTGTAGACCATAACATAGTTATTGAAATGAAGCTTAAAGAGCTAACTAATTAGACATTTGTGATGATTTTAAATTAAAAAACCTTTGTCCTCTTGGTTTATATAAAACTATTGCAGCGCTTTAACTGTTAACTCGTCGCAGTGATGTACCATCAGAGATTGTTTCACCCTTTAAGCCCGCACGATGCATTAAAGCATTATTTTACATCCCTGAAAACACAATTGATTTCCCTACAACTAGGGGTATCAGGAGGAAAATTACCATGAAACTGGTTTACCAATACATGGTAATTTTCTTTACTTTTTTACCCACATCAAATCATCTTCACCCACTACAAGTCGAGAATTGCGGCAGCAATTCGCGGCTTGTAGTGGGTGAAGATGACAATGGTAAACTCAGGCTTGAAAGGGTTAAGCGTTAACTCGTCGCAGTGATGTAGGCCTACCATATGGCACATTTTTAACAAAATTCCAAATAGGCTGACACGGTATAAACTTGAAAATCGTAAAGGCCTATAGTCCCACACAACAACGTTGTGAGCCCATTGGAGATACCGGTGACTGATTTATGAGGAAATCAGTTAATTTTCATCCAGATGGAGGTGGGAATTGCGGAAAAAGAAGCTAGATGTAAGCCTAACATCTTAACCTGTTTTTTGTCTGACTTTTTCGAGATAAAAAAATCAAATGTTAAAAATATGTTGGGAAGTTTTTAATCAGCGATAACTATAGGTAATGTAGGCTTACCATCTTTAAAAAAAATGAATATCGTCGTAAATTCTACGACAACGAAATAGCTGCTGTAAGTATAAGATGCAAATTGTAACTTTTCAATAGTTAGAAACCTATGATTGCTAAAACTTGTGATTGTTAACACTTGTGAATGTTAACACTTGTGCATGTTAACACTTATGATTGATAACACTGTCTTGTGAATGTTAACAGTTGTAAAATATAACACTTGTGAAAGCTAACACTTGTGGATTCTAACACTTGTGGATGTTAACACTTGTTGTGGATATTAACACTTGTTTAAGTAAACACTTGTGAATGTGAATGTTAACACTTATGAATGTCAACACTTGTGAAACATAACACTTGTGAATATTAACACTTGTGAATGGCAACACTTGTAAAATATAACACTTGTGAATGTTAACTCTTGTGATTTTTATAACTTGTGAATGTTAACACTTGTGAATGTTAACACTTATGACTCCTAACACTTGTGAATGTTAACACTTGTAAAATATAACACTTGTGGATGTTAACTCTTGTGATTCTTAACACTTATGATTGCTAACACTTATGAAATATAAGACTTGTTAATGTTAAAACTTGTCAATGTTAACACTTGTGAATGGTAAAACTTGTTTAAGTAAACATCTGTGAATGTTAACACTTCTGAATGTCAACACTTGTGAAATATAACATTTGTGAATTTTAGCACTTGTGATTCTTAGCACTTGGGAATGTTAACACTTGTGAATGTAAATTCTTGTGAATTTTAACACTTGTTTGAATAAACACTTGTGAATGTTAACACTTGTGAATGTTAACACTTATGAATGTCATCATTTGTGAAATATAACACTTGTGAATGTCAACACTTGTGATTCTTAACACTTGTGAATGTTAACACTTGTAAATGTTAAAACTTATGAATGTTTACACTTTTTTTAAGTAAACACTTGTGAAAAATAACACTTGTGCATGTTAACACTTGAAATTGTTAACACTTGTTAATGTCAACACTAGTCGATGTTAACACTTGTGAAAGTTAACACTTGTGAATGTTAATACTCATAAATATTTTACTCTCTCAGTGCGGGAATCGAATGTAGACGCCAGAGTCTGACGTCTATGGACGTCAGATTTTGACGTCTAAAGTCAATCCCCGCGATGGTTTAAACATCAAGGTTTGAAAATGGTCTGCAATTAAGTAAATATGTTCAATTTTCACCCATTGAAGTTGTGGGTCGCGTTAGTGAGACACAACTTCAAGTAGGTACAAGTTTATATTATTTGATTTAGCGCCTGAAGGGTTAATGTTGGCCTATGTGAGCTGTTTTGATATTGTAAACAGTGGTAACGTTATGTAAACCTATATTCTTCATGTAGACATACAACTTCTGCATTTATCTGCATGGTCAGTGTCGTGCCTCCCATTAACAGTGATTAACATACGTTGTATAAGTTAGAAATGTTTTAGCATACACGATGAAAAACCCGGTGATGGATTTGTATGACATCTGGTGAGAGAAAAATAAGTAATGGCGGCCAACTTCCCAGTGGAAACACTCAGCGCACCCAACAACAATACGAGACGCCACGCTCAGAAAGAAAAGAAGGTTATCCAAACCAAAAAATATCAGGAATAGGATGGTTTCAAATTTCATTTGAGGCATGTTTAGCACTGTTTGAGGGTAGACTATTTAGTGTTATTTACAAGGGACTGAAGAAACAACGGATATTTAAAATCCGGTTGGTCAACAGTTTTTTGTCGATTTAACGTTGGTCAACGTGTCAGGCCTGAAAAAAACTAAATAGACTTTGAAGATCCTTCTCGTATGTAGACCTATTTATGAAAAATATGGAAGATCTAAGTATTTACTGGATAGGCTATATCACAGACAAGTTATTTTATAAACAATGGTCTTTCGCTGCTTTGAGGCAACGCAAAGTGAAGAAAAATAGAGAGTAAATATCGCACTAAGCACGACTAGGCCTATAGAATTATATTTTATTGTTTTCTAGCAGTTAAATTAAAGCTATCGGGCATGAAATGTGTGTTTAAAAATCAAGATTTAAAAATGTGTTGTCTCAAATTATTACAAATAGGTCTATGACAGAGGAGACAGAGTGCTTTTCAGTGCCTTGAAGTTGTGGATCGCGATAGCGAGACATAACTTTAAGTGACTGAAAATGTATTGTTTTAATGTAGCTATTTAACCCTTTAACCTCGAACTTATTCAATTGATTTTTTTACACACTTAAAGCTGTGTATCGTTGACGCGATCCACAACTTCAAGTGAGTGAAAATTATTCAGATTTCACAAGATGAGGGTCAACTCTTTTCAAATATTACTGATATCATGTCACATTTTATCTTTAACATTAGTCAGGGCCCATATTGCGAAAAAGTACATTCTTAAAGTTTGTAAGGCATTTTTTAGTAGAATTTGTCATGCAGTTCTTTTAACACAAATCCGCCCAATGCCAAACATTATTCTGTCTTTTTCCTACTTAAAATTCAAAAACAAAATGGCCGCCAAAATTTGTGAAAATGTCACAACTGTGCATCACAGTGGGAAAAAGACAAAATAGAGCTTGGCATGGGGCAGATTTGGCATCAGCGTACCCAAATTGTGTAAGAACAACTGCATGCCAAATTCTACTAAAAAATGCCTTACCAAGTCAGAAATTTCAGAAATGGGCCCTGACTACATGTTTAAAAGGTAGTAATGGAAGTGGTAGTAAAAATAAAAAACGAATTAATTCGGCACCGGCGGTTGAAGGGTTAAGGATTAATGACATATATGCTATTTTGCTTCTAGTCAAGGATTGAGATTATTCATGTTTAATACTGACAATGACTCTGATCATTTAGCTTTTTTATATGTTTTCAATTTTAATTATTATATGTTATCAATTGGAAAGTAAAATAAATAAATGTAATAAATTCATGGCGGTATTTTCGTGAAACCACAATCATATTGCTTTATTTGGAAAACTACAGCAGAGGTCGTCACCCCCTTTCCTCATTGTGACCTTCACCTTCTCTCGGCCTTGCAGGCTATTGTTACAGCTCTCACCAAAGTCTGTAACCGCAAATTCCTGAGGTATACCAAGACATATTCCAGCTCTTTCTAGGCGCAGAATAAGCGTATTCTTATTATTTTTAGCCGGAAGGACAATATAGCGGGACGGGTGGGCATAGGTCCTATATTCAATCAAAGTTCCATATAAAAACGGTAGGCTATATCGACTAACACTAATGTTTTAAAAAGTTCAGTTTAACACTTATATATTAATCATCACGTTCATAGCCGTTTTGAGTATCTTTACCCTTCCTTCAAGAGAAATTGAAGGATAATTAAATTGGTTATATTGGAATATACGTTTGATTTCAAATTTTCATATTATAGTAATCTTCAGTCACTTTAAGTTGTGGGTCACAGTAGCGGTGTAGGCCTATCTACACAACTTTTAGTGGGTACAATTAAAGTTATATAACTTAGCACTTAAAGGGACCCCGTGGGATGAGACTTTTTCAATTTTGTCAATTTTTTTTAATTTAATTTATATGGAGCTATGTAGCCTACTAATACTGATCTTAACTAAAAATATAAAAAAGTCAAAAAACAATTTTAAAGCAACGAAAAAGAGTGAAATAGTTATATTTCCAGGTCGTATATTGCCATGTAAACAAAACAAGTCAGCAATATAGAGCACTTTACACCAAATATTCAAACGTCTTGAACGGTGAGATCAAAGCAATCGCCGCTAATTGGTGTATTATAGTCAGGACATGGGGGGATACACCTGCAGGACTCATTGTCTGCCCAACGCTGGGCCGACGGCATAAACATGTGGCCCAATGCTGTATGATACACTATTTCATTACAAAAATAAAAACGAAAATTGATGTCATCCCAAGAAGCTGCTTAAAATAGATAATTTAAAACGTTAAGCACGATTCTAGTCGTTTTAAATCCGTTTTATTAGCGTTAAATCCCAGTTATCGGGGACGAAATGAATGTTGAAACATAAAGATTTGCAAATGTCCGGTTACAAATTAAACAAATATGAGTAGGGCCCAATTTATAATATATAGGGTAGACCGGGGTAAGATAACGCACGTGGGAAGATGACTCCCAGCTATAACCCCACCTGGTGAAGTCATCATAACTACTTAATAAGATTTTTCGACACAGGTTATTACGACATAATTTGTTCGGAAGAAAATTGAAACATTTTAATCCCGTGTTGAATTTTGAAAGTTGCGTGAGAGGGTGATGTTGCGGGAACAAATTTTCAGTATATATTATTATATTTTTCAGGTAATAATTCTTGACTTATTGCTAAACCTGTCACAAATTAACAACATACACCATACAGAATACAGTGATATTAATTGGGAGTATTGGTCCATGGCATAACAGCAATGATACGCTCTCGAAGTCTATGAGGATTTCTAGAATGTAATTTATATCGACAATTGTAATTAATAATGCGTCATCTTACCCCACACAAGATGGGGAAGATGACTCACTTGAATATTTTATTTGTTTTAATCTATGTTGCAGAATAACTGATATAAAGGTATGTAAATTGTGTAAATCGTAGCATGAGTAAGTTACTTCAAATGGTTTAACATCTATTTAATAGAAATTGTATGTTTATTATTTTTTGTGATACCGGATAATTTCAAACACTATTGCTGGGGGGAGGGGTAACAGATTTGCCCTTTGGATCTAGCACCAATAAATTAATAAGTATTATTACACCGTCATATTTGCAATAGTAGGCTATGAACATGATTGCACATCAACATCTTAACTAGTGATGTTTAGTTACCCCCCCCCCCCAACAGACACAAGACGTTAAAGCAATGTTGGTTCAACGTAGTAGACGATGGACCAACTTTAAACCAACATTGATTCAAGGTCTTATGTCTGCTGGGTTATTACTTATTGCTGTGTTATATAATGGCTTTGCAATACCAAGGCCTGAATGAAAATAAGTCCAATTCAATGATTTGGTTTGTATTTTTTTGCATTTCCAATATGTACTCAGACGTAATCTATATTGACCTTGAATAGTCCATTTACGTTTAAAAGTACGTCTTGCTGCAATTTCAACAGATATGAGATCTAGGCATATCATTGCAATAAGAGAATAAAAACGCAAATATTATGGCGATATAAAATAATAACGATATTTTCAATACAAGAAACTTGCTGGGACATTCGAATAGCATTGCACATGCGTTTAATATAAAATTGGTTAATTCAGGGCCTAATTTATAGCAGCTGATCATCTTACTCCTGATATAACTTCATCTTACCCCAAATTGGCGAGGTAAGATGGCGCGGGATATTGATAATATTACATTGCTATAACTTGTTCCAAAAGGTGTTTACCCAAAAAATAATTTTGCTAAAATTTGTAGGACAGACAGAAGTTTTTCACAGAAATATAAGTTCTGCTAGATAGCTTGCACATTTTTTAAAATATAAGAGTATTTGCTTACATGCGCCGTTTTCCCCCGGTCTACCCTAATAATAATAATAATATACATGTACCCTCTTTCTACAATTATATGCGATCCTTACATACTCTACCCCATTCCTGCCTCCCAGAATATTCCAGGGTTGCAAAAACTCGGGCAATATTAATATTACCCGACCCAGTGGGCAATAATGAGCAATATGGATAAATACGGGTTTTAATGGACAATGATGGGCGATTATTGGAGATCTGCCTAGATACTCTCCATTCAAATTCGATTTCAATTTTAAACCCCCTAATCTTTCATGTTTAATTTACGTACATTAAAACATATATTAATTTATTTGGCGCAATTTTTATATTTATAATCGTGAATTCTGTGGGTAGGAGTAAAAGTGGTTCATGGCATAAACTAACTACACAGTATGTTTTTTTTGTGTGTGTGGCTTGCACATATATAGCTGATAAATGAGGCTGCTATTCTCGGTTATTATGGCAGAGATCCCCGGGGTACCCGGTGAGTTGGGTAGATAATCGGGTAGGTAGTCACCCATGGAATTTGGGGACGCTGCATTTTTAATTTAACCCTTTAGGCCCTCACGATGCATTAAAGCATCATCTTGCATCTCTGAAAAATGATTTAATTACGTGAAACCTAGCGGTTTTGGAACGAATTTTTTTTTTAAATAACAGTATTTTTTTTCCATTTGTCACCCACTTCAAGTCATTGTCATCCACTACAAGTCGAGAATCGCGGCAGCAATTCGCGGCTTGTAGTGGATGACAATGACAATGGTGAACTCAGGCTTGAAAGGGTTAAAAAACCATGACCACCGTTAACAACATATGTTTTTGTTTTACACATTTTAGTTCCGAAGGTTCTATGTTCCGAAGGTTATATGTTCCGATGGTTCTATGTTCCGAATACCCATTGGTCCTACGATACATTGCCGCTGATGAATTGATAATAATTACTATTTGTAGGAAAACATCAGTGGCGATTTTTTTTCGTGTGGCAGTCCTATTTTTCCAATGATCACTGATCTGACTGTCATAGTATGATCATAATAATCACTGACAATTTTTTTTTACTCATTTGAGTTCAGTTCAATTGCTGGCAGGATTAGCAAAAATAAATCGACATTCATTTGATAAAAATCTTTTTAAGATTATTGTTAGCTTCAAGTGAATGAAAATAGTCAAAATCATCAAATTTCTAACATTTACAATGAGGGGTTCATTAGAAGCTATTGGAGAATGTCACTTGCATATTTGCTACATTTTATTTTACTTATTCGAATACGCACATGCATACCCAGTAAACACAAAACATTTTAATAACATTAGTACAACGTCGGCCCACCGTCTTCGACGTTGGTCCGACATTGTACAAATGTTATAAAAATGTTTTGTGTTTACTGGGTAGTAGCCTACGTATTGAAAGGAATATAAGCGGGACATTTTGATTTCATGAGAATACCTCCAAATTTTGCCATAATTAATCATTTCTGTTTAATGAGATCAGTTAAGACAGGTTAAATGTAATTATTATTCTCTCTGATCATATCAGTGATATTTTTAAATCAGATAAGACAGGTTCAATGTAATTATTATTCTCTCTGATCATGTCAGTGATATTTTTCCAATTGTAGACTTCCCTCCTAACCCTTTAAGCCCTCACGATGCATTAAAGCATCATTTCACATCACTGAAAACAGACTTAATTTTCCTACAACTAGGGGTTTTAGAACGAAAATTTCCATGAAACTGGTTTACCAATACATTGCCATTTTCTTAAATTTTAAAAACAAATCAAATCATCTTCATCCACTACAAGTCGAGAATTGTGACAGCAATTCGCGGTTTGTAGTGGATGAGGATGACAATGGTAAAGTCAGGCCTGAAAGGGTTAAACCACCATTACTACCCTCCCCCCCCCCCGCCCCACAACACAGAACCGGAAGAAAACAAACATGTAATAAATTATGTAAAAAGGTGTGTTTAGCCCATACTGAAATAATTACACTGATTTTCAACCTCATTGGAAAATAGCTTGTCTTTAATCATTAATGTGTGGCCTTACGTTAATTGAATTGATGATATACAATAAATAGATGTTGACCTCAGGGTGGCTTAATGTTAGTACAAAATCCGCGACAATGGCCCAACATTCAACCAGTATTGGGTCAATTGGGTCAATTGGGTACATGTGTGACCCTCATGCGAGAAGGTAGGCCTCTACCTCCCTGCGGCTTTCTTAGAATTATTTATGGCGTCAGTTAAAATTTTATTTTATTGATTACCTAACTATGAATTTTAAAATATTGATAACCTCATAAAACAAAAAGTTATGAAGATTTTTTAAAAGTTTTTTCAGTTATCGAAACAGGAAGACACGGCTATCATATCAATCATAAAAATCATTTTTTTTAATTTCGCCTTCACGGCCCTTTGCGCGTGGCGGTTCACATATGTTGCGCTGGGCTGAGATATTACCAAATATAGTATCCATGTCAATGTTTCGTTAATCTATTACTGGCCCTGCATTGCAGACGTTGGACCAGTCTTAAACCAGCAGAGCCTTGCAAATGCACAGTCATCGTTTTAAACTATGCCGGGTCCATGTATATTTAGTTGTTAGATATAAACACGCTGTTGGCAATGGATTTTCAGAACATAGAACCTTGGGAACATAGAACCTTCGGAACATAGAATCTTGGAACATAGAACCTTCGGAATATGGAACCTTCGGAACATAGGACCATCGGTACATTGAGCTTTCGATATATAGGGCAGCCCCCGCTTATAGGCCTATATACCCCGATTTTGAATTCTTTGTAATTTTGTTGTATTCGTCTGACTGGTTGACCCCCAAACGATACAGCAATTAATAATCTAGGTTGGGAAGAATTATTGTGTTAAACATAAATTTGCGTGTTTCTGGAGTAATTAAGCAGGCAACCCTTTTCACGGATCGATCTATTTGCTTTTTTACAGATGGTAGGCCTAGTGATTTGGTCCTTGAAATTTAAATTCTGGTCTATTGATATTCCTATATAAGGAGAGGATTTCATGGATGCAATCTAAAAACTACTTCAAAAACATCTATTTAAAAACTATCATCATCATGAAATAAGAATCCACAGCTGGTCTGGTTCACTTAATAATAATGTCCATCAAGAAAAAATGTTCTACTATGGAACCAGTCGCCAACAATAAGTCACAACCACCTTAATGTGTCCACCTGGTGAGTAGGCCTACAATTACAAACACTCAAATTCCAGTGGGACACCTGGTGACTGTTGCGTCACTTTCTGGCCGTCAGTTGGATTAAAGGGACTCAATCAGGCTAAAATCTTAAAAAAATCGGTGATTTCATTTTGGCTTCTTAATATGACCATATGATGTAAACATGTCCATAGACTGGAACTGCAAAAGTTTTTAATTTTTGTGCCGCGCATTCACCAGTTAGGCTAGATACAGAGACGAAATTCGCGTAATCTTATTTTGGACATGCATGTCCGAAATAAGAAATCGGGAATTTTTAATAACGTTTAATATTTTTTACGTAGTCCAAAACGACACAGCTGCTACAAAGCAGCTGGGACGCCATGCTTAACTGAACTATAATATCTACATTGCGGGGAACCCCACTCTTGTGGACGTTGACCATGCTGTACGTGCGTGCCATTGCATTGCGCGCCCACAATGTTGACTCGAATGATGACCTACCTTTATAATATAGGCCTATATTATAAACGGGCAGTCCTATGTGAGTGATTCTCTGTTATATGGGTAATTTATGTCCACATCGGTTATTTTTGTAATGTAGGCCTATGTTTTGTTCACATAACCATATTGGTTTATATATGATATGTGTAACAAGTAGATTCCATTCACACACAAAACGTATATTGTTCTTGCTGTATTAATAATAATCAAAGTCACAAATTCCCCCTAATAAGGGATTGTCCTAGCTACACCCTTTCAATATGTTGTTACCTACTAAACTGAACAGCAGTGGACTGTGTTTTTCCTAAATGGGGTTATTTGGAGGAAATACCTCCTCAATGCGACTGTTGTATGGTTTTTGATAGGCCTATTAGAAAAAATGGTTTTGCGTCACCTATATTTGCCAGTGATAAAATACCAGAAACTTTTGAATCTAATAAAACATTTTTTTTCGACTAAGCAGTACGTACCAGATGCCCCCGGAGATGCTGAGATTTATTTGAAGAAGAAAGCTTTAAATAATAAAAGAAAGTCATCAGAAGACTCAAGGTTTGAAGCGACACAATCAGGCTAAAATCACAAAAAATCAGAATTTTATTTTGGTTTCTTAATATGACCGTATAATGTAAATATTATAATGTCCATAGACTAGAACTGCGTAATTTCTTTAATTTTTTTGTGTTGCGCTTTTACCAGTTAAGCGAGATATAAAGACGAAATTCTCGTATTTCTTAATTTGGACATACATGCATTTAGCACCTCGATTGCTAAAATAAACATACTTAGCCGCACAAGATAACTATTGACATAAGTCGTGTGTAATGGAGGTAATCGATGAGGTCGATTCGAATATGCTGTCCTCAAGTGCAATATATGGGGCATAAATCGTACAGAAACCTGTCACCTCACACTATCAGTCAATTGATAACAACACACTTTGACAGTCTAGGCCACTGTATCGCTGAAGTGGGTCAAAGAAATTGCGCCGCGTTAATATAATAATAGTAGGCAAATTATGTATTTTAGCAAATTTCATGTGTGTGTGTGGGGGGGGGGGGGGGGGGGGGTGAATTTGTGTCTCTTCTGTTACTGGACATTTTAAAATAAAAGTATTGTGTTAATATAAAAATCACCATATTTTAAATACCAATATACCATCAGCTTAGAAATGCTTAGCTTATTTGTCTATTTAGTAGGCTTTAGGTGAGACTTTATTAAAGCAGCTCATTGGGATGACATGATTTTTTTGTTTTTAATTTTGTAATGAAGTAGTGCATCCCACAGATCATGATTTTTTTCAGAGTTTTTAGATTTTTTTAAATATTTTTAATTCACATTTTTATGAATCCGACTGTAACCCAAACAGACTTTTTGTATACCGTACCTAAACACCTGCTAAAAAGATGTTTGAATGTTCCTACAGTATTGGGCTATATGTTAATGCCGTCGGCTCAGCGTTGAGCAGACATTCGGTGCTGCGGGGGAACCCCCCTGATCAGTCCGTTCCCACAGCAATTAAGGGCGCAGCTATTGATGTAGCTATGTGGTTACTGTCTGAGATGGTCAGTATTTGCCGTCTATTGTGGTATGCTGTAAACACACTTGTTTACATGACAGTATACGTCTTGGAAATAGAGCTTGTTTCGTCTTTTTCAGTGCTTTAACATTATTTTTTTTACATTTTTGTATTTTCAGTAGGTAATTATCAGGTTATTATATAGCTTCATATAAATTAAACTTTCAAAATTGACAAAATTGAAAATTCTCATCCCAAGGAGCAGCTCTAACTGCTACTAAAATGACAACATAAATGACTGGACCTACATGTATAATAGAAGTTGTGTTTAGTGTCACCTCGGTTACTTGGTTTTGTGACAGATGTGATGGTAGGCCTAACTGAAATGGCAATTTTTACAGTTTTTCTCGTTCTTCTACTACAAACTGTCATATTTTTGTCTACAGACTTGCATTATGTTTTTTTCTGCATTGGCACCTATATCTAAAAGACTCTCGGTGTTTATGTTCTTTGAATGAAAAGGGTATCAGAAGTGACACATGGGAGATAATATAAAAATAAAACGTTCAAAACAAATCTCTCTTATCTGGTTGTTGTTATATTTGTTTTTTTATGCATTTCAGTGAAGCAAATGAGCGTTTAGTCGAACAGTTTGTAGAAATGTTGGCAATGCAAAAAAGCTAATGCTAGAAATGAGTTATTTAACACGCAAAAAATGGCATTAATTTTAAAGCTGATAAACAATACAATACAAGTATTTACAAAAGATGTCAAAACATGTGTACACATAGTCTATTCTACACAGTGTTATATTCTACGTTTCGATCTGGTGTTATCTTCACATATGCCTAATAGCAGAAATAGTAATAGATATGAGTCTTTAATCCTTGTCCTGCTAGACAAGTATATATATTTCAATCAGATTTCAAACTAAATAATATGTCACTGAGATGGAAAATCTAGTTTGTGGTAGATGTTCAGTAGAAACAATTCAGCAGGACCAGGGTTAACAAAAACATGACAAAAAAAGTAATGTACGTAATACGATACCTGTATGAACAAAAATGTCAACACGTGTATTCTAAGCAGAATTATAAGTTTAGTGTTTTCTTCTCAAAATCAGTATCAGTTTATTTTTTTCAGAAAAAATGCATTGTAATTCACATAAAAATACATTACATTTGTTATGATTGTGAAAAAACTGGTGGCGACAGAAGCTTATTGCTTATCAAGATCACCACCTTTAATTTTTGCCATATAGACTTAATCTCTAGTATGTGTTCTTCTATATTTGTTTTATATAATGTAGGCCTATCAAGTCAAAGAGTCACTCTTTGATGCAGCCTATTACACGATTGTTTTAAGACAGATTTAGCCTATTAGGGGGCCTACCTTCCATGCTGTTATGAAAAAAAGGTTTAAAGTCCATTATTTTGTGGTGCCCCTTTGCCACTTGATGCCTTGATCAAACACGTGGTAGAAGGCCTAATCCAGGGATGGGTATAACATAACTGCCACGCAAAGGCATTGCACATTAGGGCCAGTAAAGTTAGGCCTAACTAAACGGCTCACTTATGTGGCTAGTTATTTTATTTGTAGGCCTATAATAGACCTAGATAATTTATATTTTTTCGGATAATCATTTATATTAGCTGGGTGGCCTTTTCAAAAGCCTTTTTGAATTGCGGTTCTTAGCCTACTTACATTTTTTGCAGCTTTGAAATGTAGGTCTTAGGGTATAAATCTGGCTGATTATTCTGCACTTAGTGTAGCTAAATGCATTTCTACATGTTTGTTAGACTATAGTCCCTATATTGATCTGGCCTGCCCAATTCAATGGGTCACGGATGGGACTATACTCGCCGTCAAATTAAAAATGATCAACCAGGATCGCATGATTTTCGGCGATTTCTCCGTCAATTCTGAACCGATTTCCTTGAAATTTTGCAGAGGCCATTTTCTATCAAAATCCTAACAGGGGTAAAAAATTCGCAAAATAATATTCAATATTTCAAAAGTTAGACTATTTGCCATGTAATAAAACCCCAAAATTAGTTTAATGGGTTTAAAGAGGAACGTCGTAATTTCAATTCATTACATGTCAAATGGTCTAACTTTTGAAATACGCTATATAATTTTACGAAATTTTCAGGGCTGTTAGGATTTGAATAGAAAATGGCCTTTGCAAAATTTTAAGAAAATCGGTTTAGAATTGACGGGGAAATCGCCGAAAATCATGCGATCCTGGTTAATTTGACGGCGAGTTATAGGGGCCCTTCGTGTTTGTAGGCAGGTGTGTATGTTGTGTGGGTATACAAACCTAACTGTCTAAATAAATCGGGTGTAAATGACGATCGCACCCGCGTCGATGTTCAACACGTGATTTCTGAAAAATTATTTGGCCGGCCTGTGTTGTTTCTTGCCGCCTTTACAATTTTCTTCAAATTCATAGGTAATTGGGTGAAAATAGTATATTTCTGTTCACTAGGTTATACAATTGTATATATCCATCAGTTGTTCTTTTTTTATTCCCCGTAATTATAATTATGCGTGTAGTTTATTGAGCCTCAAAAATTGTGTTGAGTATCGTCGTTTTTAGAGCGATAATAGAAGTTTTTAAGCATTCTGGAAGATATACAATGGGCTATCGTCTTTGATCTAATCTGAGTCTTCAATAATATGAATAGGCACTGCCTAGGCTAGGGAAAGCGAGCTCCCATGATACAAATTATATTATATTCTATTATATTATAATGGTGGTGTATGTATGTACATTCGAACCGACCTGGCATTTAACCAACGTAACGATATCTCGGACGACCAGCTGGAAATGCTATGGATTGAACTGCTTCTCCCTCATACTCGACCTATTTTGATATGCACTTGTTATAGACCGCAGACAACAAAAAATTTCTATGATATTCTTGAAAATGTGTGTACACAAAAAGATCGTGTTTTAGATTTAGAATGTTTTTTACTAGGGGATTTAAATTCTGATTTTTCAAAAACACAGTCACCCTTATATCAGGCTTTAAAACATTTTCTATATATTTGTAACTGGGTTCAGGTTATCAAAGAACCGACTAGAATTACACCTACTTGTAGCTCAATACTAGATGTGATCATTGTTTCTGATGAGGAAAAGATCAGCCAATCTGGGGTAATTCCCATTGGCATCAGCGATCATTTTCTTACGTATTGTACAAGGCATAGTCCTAAAACAAAATTTAATAAACATAACACTATACGTTCCAGGTCAATGAAGAACTACTCGACAGAAATTTTTAATGAAAAACTCAGTGAAATAAATTGGTTCAAAGTCATAAATTGTGATGATGTTGATGTAGCGTGGTCAAATTTTAAAGATCTGTTTATGTCTGTGGTTGATAAAATTGCACCTCTCAAAGAAAAACGGTTAAAACAGAGATCTGAGCCATGGATTACATCTGAATTACTTGATGATATCAGGGCAAGAGATCAAGCCCTTGAAACTTTTCGGAAAAATAAAACTGATGAAAATTATAAATATTTTTGTAACTTGAGAAACAGGGTCCAGTACAACATAAAGAAGGTTAAAAGAGACTATTTTTACAACAAAATTTCAGATTGCAAGAATTCATCTACAGACATATGGAAAGCTGTGAAATCTCTAGGTTTTACTAAATTAAAGAGCAGTGCAAAATGTATAGGTTTATTATCTGAAGACAAACTCACTTTTGATAAAAAGACTGTTGCAAATATTTTCAACACATTTTTTACTACTGTGGCAGCTAGTCTCGTTGGCAAACTACCAAACATAACTGGTGGTTATGCTGGAAATTTTGTCTATAAATATTACCAGGATAAAGGTGCTAAACAAAACTCTTTTAAATTTTCTCCTGTCGGAGAGGAAGACATTCTAAAATCTTTGCTTAGCTTGAATGTTAGTAAAGCTACTGGTCTGGATGGGCTGTCAGCTAGGTTTCTCAAGGATGGGGCAAATCAAATATCTAGTGCAATAGCACATATTATAAATTTATCTTTATATTCAGGCCATATACCCGATGATATGAAAACAGCAAGGGTTGTTCCTCTTTATAAGAAAAATTCAAAGTCAGAACCTGGGAATTACAGGCCTGTTTCTATTTTAACTGTCATGTCAAAAATTCTAGAAAAAACTGTACATAAACAGTTAGAAAATTATTTAAGATCTGAAAAACTACTGTATGATTATCAATCAGGTTTTAGGAATTCTTATTCCACCGATTCTTGCTTAACACAACTGACAGACCAAATCAGATTTGATATGGATAAAGGAAACTATACTGGCATGGTCATGATCGACCTTCAAAAAGCTTTTGATACTGTCGATCATGAAATATTGTTAAATAAACTGAAAGCTATTGGTTTGGATGATCTTTCAACATCTTGGTTCTCATCATATTTAAAAAATAGATTTCAGAAGACTGAAGTTGATGGTATTTTTTCAGATCCCATGGTGGTTTCCTGCGGAGTACCGCAGGGATCCATCTTGGGACCATTACTATTCCTAATTTACGTAAACGATATGGAGGCAGCTGTATCATGCAGATTAATTCTTTATGCTGATGATTCAGCATTATTGGTCTCAGGTACATCGGTTTCTGTCATAGAGGAAACTCTTGGACATGAACTGACTTTCCTAAGTGAATGGCTAGTGGATAATAAGCTATCCATTCACTTGGGAAAGACCGAAAGTATTCTTTTTGGTTCACATAAGAAAATACGCAAACAGTCCACCATGAAAATTATATGTGGAGACAATGAAGTTACTGCCAAAGATAATGTGAAATACCTGGGAGTTAGCCTAGACCAGTCACTGGGAGGGAAATATATAGCTGAAAGTATTTTAAAAAAGGGAAACTCTAGACTCAAATTTCTATGGAGACAGGCTAAATATTTGAATAGAAATTCTAGGAAACTTTTGGCTACATCTTTAATTTTATGTCATTTTGATTATGCCTGCTCCGCATGGTTTGAGGGTCTCCAGGTCAACTTACAAAAGAAACTACAAATTTTGCAAAACAAAACTATGAGATTTGTTCTAGGCTACCCCCCTAGGTCTCACATTGGCATAGAAGAGTTTACTTTGTTGCACTGGATCCCAGTTTGTCAAAGGGTTAAACAAATCAAGCTAAACAATATGTACCGAATTGTCCATGGAAATGCCCCTTAATATTTAAAACGGGACATTTCCATGGTCAATGATCAACATTCTTTTTTCACCAGAAATAGTTTTCTATCAGTTGTTCTACCCCACGTAAAATCATCGGGGAAAAAGACTTTTAGATTCTCAGCCGGTAAGATATGGAATGCGCTCCCAGTTTCTCTGAGATCAGCTGAAGACTTACTTTCCTTTAAGAGAGGAGTCAATAAGCATCTCAGAGAAGAGCTAATTACTGAAGCTTGGAGTGATTTTCATTTCTACTAATCACATTTACAATCATACAGCCTTATAAATATAGGCAGGTATGTTTGCAGATTCATGTGCTCTAAGAGATTATAAGGCCATTTTATTCAGCTCGTTTTTTACAATGTTTTTAATTAATTTATAACAAGCAGAGTCTGGAAATTGCTCCAGAAACCCTTGTAAATAATAAGGGTTCCATTTGTGTATATTATCATCGATAAAATATATTTCATCATATGCACTATTTATAAACTTTCATAATCTTTTCATATTTCATCTAGTCGAGGCAGTTTCTGCCTGTATTTTTTTGTGAAAATGCTATGACTTTCCTAGTCACCAGTTTATCTGTGATATAACCATTGACGTGTAGCTAACTACAGAATCAATGATATAGCTAATGTATTTATTGAAAGTATAAAATAACTTGCTCTTGTCGCCGCCACTCTGGAACAGCATATAGGGACCACTGCGGAAATAAGTGACCTGCACCAGGATACTTTTCAGTGTTTTTATCCCTGGTGTTCCAGAATGGTGGTCACATTGTATTTTGAATACTTAATGTATTTATCATACTGATTGTTAACCCTATTTTATGTGAATGCTGAATAAATCTATCTATCTATCTATATTATATTCATATTCATGCAGCGAAATATTCTGTGATAATCATAAGAACACATCCACATGTGACATGGTCATGGTATGAAAATATATAACGTTAACATGGTGATCGGTGATTACCCTAGCCCTAGAGCCTAGCCTGGCATAGCCATAGACTATAGGAGGCATGATAGGTACAGTGGTACTGTAGTAGACTAGAATAGTGATAGTATTGCATTCATTAATAAAATATGCAGTTCACTAAACCAGATGATAAATTATGACGTCATAGATTGAAGTTATTTCATTCATGAATTCCAGTAAAAATACAATACAGTTGGGAGACTATGACGTCATTGATTCAGCCTGAGTTTAATAGCCATGACTACAACACCATGAACATGCTTTAGTAAAAATTTAAAAAATAAATGCCTTCTGTAATTTTGATTTGTGTTTTAAACAAAAATTGTGCTGTGAGACTATAATGATGACTAGATTGCCTCTACCCACTTGACTTCTGGTTGCGCACGCACCCACTTGCACTGTATTTTAGTTCCTGTTAAAATATGACGAAAGTAGTCAGCAGGCAACACTGTGAAGTCTGTGGTTGAAGTCCCTACCATTATGCCGCACCCTGCGCGCCGTAGTGGCGCGCAACGGGAGCGAGCAATTAGGACCTACTGGTACTAGCACTTAACTATGTAGTCTACATTCTGTTTTACCAGATACTGGGAGTAGCCTTTTTTCAGTTTGCTTGATCGCTGTTTAAAAATTTTTGACTAAATTTGTCTGGGTCATTTTTTTCATCTTTCAAATTTTTGTGAATTTTTTGTAGATTTTCGTTAGACAATTTGGCATGTAATAAATTTCCAAAATTACAGCTCTCTTTAACACCATTACTGTGAAACAAGAATTATATTACATGCCAAATGGTCTAACTTACAAAATACACAAGAACATTCCACCAAATGTTCAGGGATTTTAGGGGAAGATGAAAAAATTATCTGAGAACAATTTTGTTGGAAAATTTTAAAGAGCGACCTAGCAAATTAAAAAAGGCTTCTCCCATGATCTGGTGAAATAGACTGTAGTTTACTTTTGTTCCCTTATCAATTTTAATATATAAGAAATGTATTCGCTCATAACATTGCACTTACATACCTTAAAATAGGTAGACCTATTATATCAAATAAATTAAGAAAAACATACTTTTTTATTTCTCTTATCAGTTTTGGGTAGGCTCCCCGGATCGATCGCAATTAACACGTTGAGGTGTGGCTTCTTTCAACACCTGAGTTCCGATGCTAAATTGCAGTTCCAGATCTCTGCTATCAGACAAAAGTGCGACTCCTGCCAAGTAGGCCTGATGCTGTGTTGCGACGATCACTTGCCATTCACAAGTCGAAGAGGTGTGATAAATAACACATGAGTTGAGATCGCGACTCCTGTCACTACTTGTGTGTTGAGATCATCAATTGCACAGTTATCTACCGCTCCATTGATTAAAGCTGCATAACTGTTTTGTTTATTTTAATCAAAAGATTAACCCATGGAGAATGGTGTTTTATTTTTTTATTTTACTGCTCCGGTTACTGAGTTATTAAGGATTTAAGTTTGTTGTTTTTTAATATTGTTGCCCCACCAAAACAAAGACCTGATCACAGCGGAGTAAGACACATTGTCTGTATAACCAGGACATTATAAGTACCAAGTGGCAGATAACGGTCATCATTGAAAAAAGAGTGGAAGACTTTAAAATTATTCTTAGTTTTTAAATGATTATAGATACATTTCACCGTACAAAGTCTATTGTCTCATGTCAGTTAGACATATCTAGAAGTTATTACTTTGTGTGATATGAGGCATATCTGCATATAATGTCATGTTTAATTTCCGTACCGGTATAGAGAATGTCACTCACATGAAAAATAGGACCCTGTTTTAGTATGGTGCTCTTAAGTGTGGGCCAGCATCTGAGCCTTTGGCCCGCCATTGAGACGCTCTCCCCCAACCGTGGGAAATTGCAGTCCGAATTAAACCAAATTCAGTGATGTAAATCGTCTTTTTTTCCTGCAGTTTTTTTATTTGCTACCTCACGGGCATTTTAAAAGATAGTGACAATGCTATTTGAAAATATCAGACTATTTTATTTCATTGTTAGTCATCACATACAGTTATATATATAGCGAAATGCGGTAAAATAAAATAATTGTAAAAAAAAACAGTCTTCACAGTACTGGTAGTTGAGCCCAGCAAACAAGAGACATTCAACCATTGATGGTTCAATGTTGTACCAGCGTCGTGGAAGCTGGACCAACATTGAACCATCAATAGGTCAGTGACTTGTGCTTGTTAAGTTATTATATGGATTGACCTAGTCTTAGGACACCAACCGGTGGTTTGTGTGAGCTTGGCATCGCACCCACGAGGCATTGATCAGATGTCAAACTAATTCGGGGCCATTGTCTACGGCTCTGGCCCAATGTTAGACCAATGCGGATCAACATCTCGTGTTTGTTATTAAGGGGTTTGATGTTGGTCTAATGTAACATTATATTGGCCCACAATTAACACTATTAGTATTACGTACATATTGTACACAGAAGGACATATTTACCACACCATATAACTTGATGGTGTATCACGTCGTGATCTAATCCAGCTACATTTACATCGATTCTGTGCATTTATAAAGCCTTTAAAAATATATGAATGATTGTGTTGAACATTTTAGGTTATTTTATTCAAAATAATCAGAACAGTTATGCAGAGCTCTTTAAATATTGTAAACAATTAAAAAAAAATGATCAAAGCAGATAAAATTACAACTTCTTGGTACGCATTTTCTGTATAATTAACAAACTGCTGCAATGACATCGAACATATTAAATAAATTGGGAATTTACATCAATTGATTCATTAAATACAATATAATATTATGCTCCGATAAGAAATAATTGAATAGATACGTTAAATAAATATTATTTATTATTGTATTAATTAAGTACCTTTTCTGTTGACTTGTTTTTGCTATGTCGATCTATGTCGATCATCACTTGTTTCTCAGTTGGGTGCTTGGGTTGACCAAGATTATTCTAATTTAAGTATGTATTTTACATATATTATCTTCATTCTCAGACATAAATGACTGATTATATCATAAACTATGAGAATGTGATTAATAAAAACATAGTCAGTACTATTGAATAAACAAGATTTCCGGCTGGTTGGGTTTGGGTTTGTTTGGGTCGGTTGGGGTATTAAGTCCTACCCCATTAGCTCCTACCAACAAACAGACATACTGATATGGTTGGTAGAGGAGATCAGTGCATGTGCATGTTGTGTCTCCTGAGGCTAATGCTAGTTTTGATTCCAGCCATCCATACTGTGATTACTAGCCATGGCATAGAAAATATCCTGGCTTTCCCAGGACTGTATGCGTGTGTAGTAACCATGGTAGCTGGCAACATGAGATTGGAGTCACTGGCTCACTGTACACAGTAACATGCACAGAGCAGAATCTGGGATATCCTCTATGAGTGGAATCAAGGCTATGTAGCTCGGGTGAAATAGCTTTGCATTCAGGGCTATTAGTTGGTGGATTCCATTTTCATAATGTCAGATTCACATTGAATTCATTAACCAGGGTGAATGAATTTCACAGAATCTTCAGTCAATTGTGAACCAATTTTCATGACATTTTGCACACACTTTCACGTCTGTTACTAGTGACTATTGTTTAATCATGCGGCAACTACTCAAGTTTTTGAAGGTATTTCAGAAGTTAGACCATTTGACAT
This sequence comes from Flabesymbios commensalis, assembly GCA_964017125.1. NCBI lineage: Eukaryota > Metazoa > Annelida > Polychaeta > Terebellida > Flabelligeridae > Flabesymbios > Flabesymbios commensalis. Next base: position 11,569,254 of record OZ024902.1, read on the forward strand.
GTAATGAAATTCTCAAATAAAGTTAATGGGTTTATAGATGGTGACATTTTTTTTATTTACTACGTGGTAAATTGACTAACCTTTATACTATACAATATTTTTCAATGGAATTTGTGGGGTAGTCGCTACATCGATATGTTAGCAAAATTTCATGACAATTGGTTGAAAATTGACTGAAAAATCAGCGAAAATCATTCACCACGGTTAATGTGATGCGACTATAGTCTTGAAGCAGCCATGGTCGTTTTCGTTTGCTTTTCAGCTGTTCGGCCTTGTGGGTGGGAGTCGGGGTTTATTTGGTCAAAAAATGTTAAACAACCAGAAGGTATATTTGCTGATTGATATTTATGACACATTGAAACTGCAAAACAATTATTGATCTTGCTCTAGGCTTAGCGATTGAATGACTGCTATACGCCGCAGTCAGTGACAGTGCAGAGAGGAAAAATTGATAAATTAACGAAAAAGACCACCTTCAAAAAATCTTCAAACTGGTTGATTTATTGTGATTTTTCACATTTTTCGTCAATAATTTTACCTTGCAGTGCAATAACTTAAAAAAATATTATGTATCCTGCCCAAATTTGTTATGCATGTTACTAATTATCAGTTCTTGGAAAAGTTTATGGCTGAAATTTTTTTTAAATGGCCGATTTATTGTGTTTTTTCAAATTTTACGTCACTAATTTTACCTTGTTCGTGTGATAAATTCAAAAGTAGTTCATGTATCCTGCTCAAAATTGGTATGCATTCTCCAAATTATAATTTTTTTATCCCTGTTTTTAGCGTGAGAACACATATTTTCAGCTAATAAAATTAATGTCTCACTGTTCCTAGATTCAATTTGTAATGTCCGATTAAAATTGACTCCTGCGCGACCTGTCGGTGACATTTATGGATCTTAGTCATTGGAAAAAGTCAGCAACGGCAAGGAAGCGCAATCTTAAGTCGCTGAAACATTCTTGTCAGGAAAAAAATTGTGATATCTAGTAAGCTTGCAACTTTTGCCTTGTAAAAATAATCTCTAATTTTAGTGGCGGTATTTTTGTCAATTTTGCAATTATAAATGTTACTGTTAGGTGTATGATGAAACTTGAAAGTGTAAGCTAAATTTAAGATCTGATAATCGACTACAATGGGAATATCCAAAATGGCCTAATACTTTCTTACAACGCTCTACAGTTGCAAATATTCATCCCATCTTGATGGATTAGCCTGGTTTTAAAGGGGCTTCACAGTCATGATATTTTATTAAAAATATTAATTTAATTAATACAGAATGGTGTTTTAATTTTTTATTTTACCCATCCGGTTTCTGAGTTATTAATGATTTAAGTTTGATAATTCGTAAACATTGCTGCGCCACCAAAAAAAAACTGGTCACAGCGGAGTAAGACACACTGTCTGTATAATCAGGACATTAAAAGTACCAAGTGTCAGATAACGAAAACATTGAAAAAGGATGGAACACGCTCAAACTTATTGCTATATTTGAAGTGATGATTGATACATTTCACAGTACACAGTTTATTTTGTCATTTCATTTAGGCATATCTAGGATTTATTACTTTGTGTGATATGGGGGAGACATGCATATATAATGTCATGTTTAATTTTAGGGCTGGTATGGAGAATGTCACTCACTTAAAAAATGGGACTATGGTGATTTTAAGGGTGGGCCAACATCTGAGCCTTTGGCCTTACACTAAGACGCTCTCTCCTGACCGTGCGATATTGTAGTAAGAAATTAGCTATAAATTCTGTGATGTGAATAGTCTTTTTCGCTCTTTAGTTATCGTGATTTTCTTGAAAAAACATTTGCAGTTTTTTATTTGGTGTGCAGTGATATAAATCGCGAAATGCGGTAAAATGAAATAATATTTAAAAAAAATCAGACTTTACTGTGAGCAACTTGTAAAGCTACAGTCACACTGGGACGCGGATTGACACGCTGCCCGCGGTTTGAGCAAAATAGCCGAAATCGGCAATCCGCATCAGACCGTCTCCAACCGCGTCTTTTAATCCGCGCGGTGTGCCTACACACCCAGACGGACAAAAAATGGCGTACGCATACCGTAGAAATCGTCTGTGAGCGTCAGAATCGTGTATGAGCGTGGATTAGTGCACACGCACCGTAGGTGGCGTACGCATACCGCACGGGGTGTGCGTACGACACCTACGGTACGTGTACACTCATGCACGCTTCCTACGTGTCTCTACACTTACGGACGCTCACTCACGGGAACCGACGAATAGAGACGGTCTGACGCGATCGCGACACTTGGAGACGGTGTGTGTACGCTCACCGCACGTCCAGACGGAAAGCATACACGACGCGACGGTCTGCCTACACATAGAGACGGTGTGTGTACACAAAAGTGCGACAACCCGCGCACGTCCTCGACATTTTAAAAGCCGCGCGCACATGACTTTTTCCATTGGGTTTTTTACATGCTGGTCCGTGTGCTTGTCCGCATGTTTCACACTGGCTTGTCCAATATTCTATTTTAATTTATCTATATTAAGCCTATATATATTTATTTATTTTATTCCTTCTTTATTTCTCGTTGTGTAACAAATGTAGGGCTACATTGAAGAATATCGTTTTCCTATGTAAAATATATCCTCAATTTATATTTATTGTAATGCATGTTATAATATTTGATATAAAAATTGAAATGTATCTTTATAGCAAAATATATCTTCAAATTATATCTCATTCCTGGTGTCCAGATACCTGGATACCCACAAAAACTATGGTAGCCATATGGGGCCTTCAGATGTTAATTGTAGTCGCCTAAACCAATTTCCAGGAGTTCACTTGAATATTTTGATCTTTGCGGCTTATGCGCCTTAGAATCAATGAAGACAAAGCAATATAAATGCCTTTAATAGTAATTAAGTGATAATGGTAATATAGATTAAATAATGCCTATTAAAAAAATTAAACATAGTTTATCTTTAAAAAATGGTCTTTTTAGGATAAGCCAGTGTGCATCTCAAATCCCAGAATCTCGGGAAATATCACTCTCGACGCGAGATCATACGAGACAAGGCCTGGTGAGATAGGAGGAGTTCGAACATGCCTGTCAATCAGCCCTGTCGGTTAACTATCAATAATGACAGTGATCCGTGTCAGCATACAAATATTTATGCAATAGCTTTAAATCTATTACGCCAATATATTTTATAAATTATTTAACAAAGTAACATGTTTATTCAAATCCTGTAATAAAGCATTATAACACGAAATAATAATTTTTTTAAATCAGGCAATAAAACATCACAACACGCGCACGATGCTCCCTAACATTTTTAGCTCCCGCCGTCACCGTAGGTGAGCGAAGGGAGCTATGGATTCTACCTCCGTTTTTTTTTGGCCTCTTCTTTTGCCTATAACTTTGTGAGAAAATAAGCTAGGATAACAATTTTTGGTATGTGGGTTACTTCCAGGTGGCTAATGGACGGGTTAAAATATTTTTAATCTGAATTCAATACGCAAGGTTGCAGAGAAGAAAATGATGATGTGACGGCGTTGGGCCGTTGGGCCGTCCGTAAACAATTCGTTTCCGGAGCATATCTCTGAAAGTACTTGTCCGATTGTCTTCAAATTTTACACACAACACCCCTAGGTGGTCTAGTTGTGCCTTTTGGGGTATTTGAACTTTGACCTACTTCTGGTTCAGAACTATGACCTATTTAGACGTTTTGACGCGCACTTCGTTTCCGGAGCAGATCTCGAAAAGTACTGGGCCGATGACAGTCATATTGCACATACATGTTCTCTAAGGTCCCTAGTTGTGCCTTTTCAGGTTTTTGGACCTTGACCTTGAAGTTGACCCAGCACTTTGACCTAATTTATAACATCGGTAAATCCGACTGAAAGATTTTGTGGAATATCATGAAAACCGCTCAAGATAGCTACACCATTACTATAAAACAAATTGTGAGGTTTCAGGAGAGGATGCATCTTGAAAAATTTCAAGTCGATAAAATTAAAAATGGCCGCCTATCGGCCATTATTCACCTTGACAGGCCTGATATTGCGGAATATCATGAAAACCGCTCAAGATAGCTACACCATTAATATCAAATAAATTGTAAGGTTTCAGGAGAGGATGCATCCTGAAAAATTTGAAGTTGATAAAATTCAAAATGGCCGCCTATCAGCCATTATTCACCTCGACAGGCCTGATATTGTGGAATATCATGAAAACCGCTCAAGATATCTAAACCATTACTATAAAACAAATTGTAAGGCTTCAGGAGAGGATGTATTTTGAAAAAATTCATTTTGTCAAAGTTCAAAATGGCCGCCAATCGGCCATTATTCACTTTCACATGGCCGTTATTTGGTAAACCGTGCTAGATGGCTAGACCATTACTATAAAACAAAATGTGTGATTTCAGGAGAGGATGCATCTTGAAAAAATTTGACTCGATAAAATTCAAAATGGCCGCTTATCGGTCATTATTCACTTTCACATGGCCGTTATTTGGTAAACCGTGCTAGATGGCTAGACCATTACTATAAAACAAAATGTGTGATTTCAGGAGAGGATGCATCTTGAAAAAATTCGACTCTATAAAATTCAAAATGGCCGCTTATCGGCCATTATTCACTTTCACATGGCCGTTATTTGGTAAACCGTGCTAGATGGCTAGACCATTACTATAAAACAAAATGTGTGATTTCAGGAGAGGATGCATCTTGAAAAAATTAGACTCGATAAAATTCAAAATGGCCGCTTATCGGCCATTATTCACTTTCACATGGCCGTTATTTGGTCAACCGTGCTAGATGGCTAGACCATTACTGTAAAACGAAATGTGAGATTTCAGATGAGGATGCATCTTGAAAAAAATTGACTTGATCAAATTTAAAATGGCCGCCTTTTCGGCCATTATTCATTTTCACATGGCTGATATTTGGTAAACCGTGCTAGATGGCTAGACCATTACCTGATTACTATAAAACAAAGTGTGAGTTTTCGGGGGAGGATGCACCCTGAAAATTTTAAATTTACGAATTCAAAATGGCCGACAATCAGCATTATTTACCTCGATAGGCCTGATATCAGGTAAACCGTGCTAGATAGCTAGACCATTACTATAAACCAAAATGTGACGTTTAGAGAGAGGATGCCTTTAAAAAACTTTCGACTCAATCGAATTCAAAATGGCCGCCTATCGGCCACTATTTACTTTCACATTGCTGATATTTGGTAAACCGTGTTAGATAGCTGGGCGATTACTATAAAACAAAATGTGAGATTACAAGAGAGGTTGCATCTTGAAAAAAATTGACTCGATCAAATTCAAAATGGCCGCCTATCGGCCATTATTTACTTTCACATAGCCGGTTTTTAGTAACCGTACTAGATGGCTAGACCATTACTATAAAACAAAATGTGAGATTTCAGGAGAGGATGCATCTTGAAAAATTTTGACTTGATCAAATTCAAAATGGCCTCCTATCGGCCATTATTCACTTTCACATGGGCGATATTTGGTAAACCGTGCTAGATGGCTAGACCATTACTATAGAATGAAATGTGACATTTCAGCTGAGGATGCATCTTGAAAAATTCTGACTCGATCAAATTCAAAATGGCCCCCTATCGGCCATTATTTACTTTCACATGCCCAATATTTTGCAAACTGTGTTAGATGTTAGTCTATTACTATAAAACAAAATATGAGGTTTCGGGGGAGGGATGCACCCTAAGTTTTTAACTAGTTTATATCGAATTTAAAATGACCGTAAATCAGCTATTAGTTACCTCGATTGGCCTGATATCGGGTAAACCATGCCAGATAGGTAGACCATTACTGGGATACTGATTAGGATCATTAATTTTAATGGAGGTTTGCAATCTCTGACAAAAATTGTCTAGTTCTTATCTTACTCTTAGACTGAGCTTCTTAGACCTAGTTGTCTTGCGTCTTGATTTTTGACCTAGCCTAGTACTACATTAAAAACCCTACACAAAATTCAATCAAATTCTAATTCGTCGCGGGAGCTCCTGGACTTATGTAGTCTTGTTCGATTTAAATCGTGTAATAACACGTTACAACACGAACACGATGGCTTTGCAATTTTTTATATCGTGCAATATTAAATCACTACAACACTAATATTATGTTTTTCCAATCGTGTAAGAAAACATCATATCACTGATGTTATATTATTCATATGATAACTACCAAGCCCGTAGGCTTGAAATGGTGCGACACACTCAACTAGCCACTGTTACTGTTAGTGACGTCGCCAAGCATTGCGTAACCGGCCGCCAATCCATGGAAATCCGAGTTCATTTTAGATTTATGTTTATTCAAAAAAATCAGGGAATTACAAACACGGATATAAATATAATTTTTTTAGCTTAAATGAGAGACAAAATAGCCTAAACAGCGTAAATAAAAGGGCTCTAGCCTCTAACTATCTTGCGACCATGTAGATTTAAAAAGTGTACTGCACGTCAGGAAACATGATATGCTCCACAGTATTCTCGCGAACAATCAGGCTAACATCATAAAAAATCAGTATTTTTATTTTGGCTTCTTAATATGCCCATTATAATGTGAACATGTCCATTGACTAGAGCTGCGTATACGTTTTTAGCTCCCGCCGTCACCGTAGGTGAGCGAAGGGAGCTATGGATTCTACCTCCGTTTTTTTTGGCCTCTTCTTTTGCCTATAACTTTGTGAGAAAATAAGCTAGGATAACAATTTTTGGTATGTGGGTTACTTCTAGGTGGCTAATGGACGGGTTAAAATATTTTTAATCTGAATTCAATACGCAAGGTTGCAGAGGAGAAAATGATGATGTGACGGCGTTGGGCCGTTGGGCCGTTGGGCCGTCCGTAAACAATTCGTTTCCGGAGCATATCTCTGAAAGTACTTGTCCGATTGTCTTCAAATTTTACACACAACACCCCTAGGGGGTCTAGTTGTGCCTTTTGGGGTATTTTAACTTTGACCTACTTCTGGTTCAGAACTATGACCTATTTAGACGTTTTGACGCGCACTTCGTTTCCGGAGCAGATCTCGAAAAGTACTGGGCCGATGACAGTCATATTGCACATACATGTTCTCTAAGGTCCCTAGTTGTGCCTTTTCAGGTTTTTAGACCTTGACCTTGAAGTTGACCCAGCACTTTGACCTAATTTATAACATCGGTAAATCCGACTGAAAGATTTTGCGGAATATCATGAAAACCGCTCAAGATAGCTACACCATTACTATAGAACAAATTGTGACGTTTCAGGAGAGGATGCATCTTGAAAAATTTTAAGTCGATAAAATTAAAAATGGCCGCCTATCGGCCATTATTCACCTCGACAGGCCTGATATTGCGGAATATCATGAAAACCGCTCAAGATAGCTACACCATTAATATCAAATAAATTGTAAGGTTTCAGGAGAGGATGCATCCTGAAAAAATTGAAGTTGATAAAATTCAAAATGGCCGCCTATCAGCCATTATTCACCTCGACAGGCCTGATATTGTTGAATATCATGAAAACCGCTCAAGATATCTACACCATTACTATAAAACAAATTGTAAGGCTTCAGGAGAGGATGTATTTTGAAAAAAATCATTTTGTCAAAGTTCAAAATGGCCGCCAATCAGCCATTATTCACTTTCACATGGCCGTTATTAGGTAAACCGTGCTAGATGGCTAGACCATTACTATAAAACAAAATGTGTGATTTCAGGAGAGGATGCATCTTGGAAAAATTTGACTCGATAAAATTCAAAATGGCCGCTTATCAGCCATTATTCACTTTCACATGGCCGTTATTTGGTCAACCGTGCTAGATGGCTAGACCATTACTGTATAACGAAATGTGAGATTTCAGATGAGGATGCATCTTGAAAAAAATTGACTTGATCAAATTTAAAATGGCCGCCTTTTCGGCCATTATTCATTTTCACATGGCTGATATTTGGTAAACCGTGCTAGATGGCTAGACCATTACCTGATTACTATAAAACAAAGTGTGAGTTTTCGGGGGAGGATGCACCCTGAAAATTTTTAACTTACGAATTCAAAATGGCCGACAATCAGCATTATTTACCTCGATAGGCCTGATATCAGGTAAACCGTGCTAGATAGCTAGACCATTACTATAAAACAAAATGTGACGTTTCGAGAGAGGATGCCTTTTAAAAACTTTCGACTCAATCGAATTCAAAATGGCCGCCTATCGGCCACTATTTACTTGCACATTGCTGATATTTGGTAAACCGTGTTAGATAGCTGGACCATTACTATAAAACAAAATGTGAGATTACAAGAGAGGATGCATCTTGAAAAAAATTGACTCGATCAAATTCAAAATGGCCGCTTATCGGCCATTATTCACTTTCACATAGCCGGTTTTTAGTAACCGTACTAGATGGCTAGACCATTATTATAAAACAAAATGTGAGATTTCAGGAGAGGATGCATCCTGAAAAATTTTGACTTGATCAAATTCAAAATGGCCTCCTATCGGCCATTATTCACTTTCACATGGGCGATATTTGGTAAAACGTGTTAGATAGCTAGATGATTACTATAGAATGAAATGTGAGATTTCAGCTGAGGATGCATCTTGAAAAATTCTGACTCGTTCAAATTCAAAATGGCCCCCTATCGGCCATTATTTACTTTCACATGCCCAATATTTTGCAAACTGTGTTAGATGTTAGTCCATTACTATAAAACAAAATTTGAGGTTTCGGGGGAGGATGCACCCTAAGTTTTTAACTAATTTATATCGAATTCAAATGACCGTAAATCAGCTATTAGTTAACTCGATTGGCCTGATATCGGATAAACCATGCCAGATAGGTAGACCATTACCGGGATACTGATTAGGATCATTAATTTCAATGGAGGTTTGCAATCTCTGACAGACTGTCTAGTTCTTATCTTACTCTTAGACTGGGCTTCTTAGACCTAGTTGTCTTGCGTCTTGATTTTTGACCTAGACTAGGACTACATTAATAACCCTATGCAAAATTGCTTAAATCAAATTCTAATTCGGAGCGGGAGCTTCTGGACTTATGTAGTCTTGTTAAATTTTTGTGTTGCGCATTATATAGAAAAAGCGAGATAAAAAGACAAAATTCCCGTATTTCTTACTTTGGACATGCATGTCCGAAATAAGAAATCGGTAATTTCGTTTTTATATCTGCTTCTTTGCGGCTTTTTCTTTTCTTGCTTTGCCTTTTCTTTTCCAAACCTTCGGCAAATAAGAAATCGGGAATTTCTGTTTCATATATATGTTTCTTTGCGGCTTCTTTTTTTTGCTTTCCCTTCTCTTTTACCATGTGACCAAGTTTCACAGTAGAAATTCGTCAATGCTCTGTCGACTGCATGCAGCTGCTACATCCATGTTGGAGAAACAATCTATACAGCACTACCCAGAGACGACGACGACAATGATAGAGCAGCAGAAGAGCAACAGAGCTGATGGAACTTGGGGAAGGTCAACAGGGAAAAATGAAAAATACTCCGATCCACGACCTTTTCATATGCGGTTCGGAAATTGACATATTTGGATGGCGGACACCGCAAAATTGTGTACAGACACAGCGAGATGGCGTACATAAACCGTAGACAGCGTGAGGCGGCGTGACATACCGTGAAATAGCGTGAGTAAGCGTGATATGTCGTCAAATGGTGTACAGAAACCGTACATAGAGTACAGAGACCGTAGGCAGTGTGACTAAGCGCAGCCAGTAGCTACGGATCCCCTACGCTGACCGTCTCACGGTGCAACACTCAAAATATTTTGCGCTGTGCGTAGGGTAGCGTAGGCTATTGTAGAATAGCGTATGGACAGCGTGTGCCAGTGTAGGGGCTCCGCCTTGGAGAGGGGTGCAGGGTGAGCCATTTCTCATCTTCGCTCCGTCGCGCACGCCCACGATACCTACGGTGTATGTACGATGTCCACGGTGTATGTACACAATCTCGCTGTGTCTCTGCGCTGATTCACGGATGATTGGCCTCCCGCGGACAGCCACGCTTGGCCACGAATTTTTGAACAAGAAGTTGATTCGCGGCAGCCGACGGATGGACGCGGTTGCCGCGAAAAGTGACGCGGTGACCGCCTGGAAATGTACCATCACGTACGCTTACCGACGCTTACCGACGCTTACCAGCGCTTACGGGCGCTGATTCCCGATGCGGGGCTTTTGCTCCTTCCGCGTGTGACCGTGTCAAACCGTACCCCAGTGTGACTGGGCCTTAACGGATTACCACAGGTGTCCTCTGGTAATCTCAGGACATCTACGGCAGGTTATGTGGGTGTTGTATCTCAGCTAACACGAGACATTGATCCAATCATCATGGTGATCTAATGTTGGCCCATCGTCTGCGGTACTGGCCCAACATTAGGCCAACTCGGTTCAACGTCTCGTGTCTGCTATTAGGGCGGTTTGATGTTGGCCAATGTAACATTATATTGGCCCATAATTTAACCACTATTTTACATACAAATTGTACACACACCGATTCACTACTTCATAATTCTTGATAGTGTATCGCATGGTGAACTAATTCCGTTACATTCACCCAGTTCTCGTGCTTTTAAAGGGCCGCTAAAATAATATGAAGGATTCTTTTGTACATTCTATGTTATTTCTGGCGTAATAAACAAAACAGTTAATAACTGTTTTGTTTATTACACATTGTCCAGTCTGCCCTTGATCACTGGTGACGAGGTAGTCCAGTATGGATCCAAACAAGAAGCGAAAACGTACAGATGAACATCACCATGATGTACCTAAAAAGAAAAATAAATCTAGTCAGCAGTTTCGCCAATGCTACACTGACATGTGGCCCTGTCTTATAAAGTCAAATAAAGGGGATTCGTTTGTGAGATGTGTGACGTGTGCATCAGACTTTTCCTGTGCTCATGGTGGCAGGAATGACTGTAAGAGACATGTGCAAAGCAAGACACACATTGACTACGCAGATTTGAACAAAAATAGCCACAGTTTATCAGCACTGTTTACAAAGGCTGGAAATTCCCAAACAAAATCACATGAACGACAGGTAACGCGGGCTGAAGTAACCATGTGTGAGATAGTGACCCATTTGAATCTGCCTGCCTCTCAGTACAGCAGACATACTTACGAAGTGTCTGAAACAGATGTTTCCTGATTCTAAAATCGCTAATGGTGAGTAAACTGTCAGTCTATTCAGTAAAGATTTTTAGTGCAGTAAAAGAGAATGTGTAATAATACATTTTTCATAGAGGTTTTGCCTGAACTTGCGTGTTTGTATACGTCGAATACAACCGAGTATAGGCTGGAGGGGTTGAGGGATGGGATATTCAATTTCCTCGTTGTCAAGGTAGTCTTGGCCCTAGCAGGTTACTATTCAGCAAACGCGACACATTGATACAATGTTGTGTTAACGTTGTGCCACTGTCTGCGACGTTGGGCCAACATCAAAACAGCATTGCATCAAAATATGTGTTCGGTGGGTAGGAATTATGATATTAAACTGGGCCTACTTGTTTAAAAAAAGTCTTAGTGATTCAGATTGCACTGGCATGCGTGGATTTGTAATGTATATTATTACCATAAAATTCAGTGTTATTTTAGAACGGAAAGGGGTAGACCTATATTATGGACCCCTATAATAAATACTTTTCATCCCCCGGCCGTTGGGGAAGGGCGATTTTAGTCGCGCAAGGATTCTGTCAGGCATCACAGCTGCCTCTCAATGACCCAGTACTAATTTGTGCAGAAGTAGCAGATGTTACTCGTCAGCTGACATAAAAATCAAAAGATCTTCTTTTTTTCATTGAAAAATACCCTCGCCTTATTCCTGATGGTAGTGACAAAAACATTGTGTTGGAACAATTTTCTTCATACCAAAGTGCTGATGTAACATCTATGTTGGGGGATGATTGTGCACCCAGGCTGGATGAAAAGTGGAAACGTATTGGTGACTACAAAGATGAATGTGGCACACAGTCATATGGAGTATTGTCAGTTGTGATGAGAGGCATCCTCACAATTCCACACAGTAGTGCGCACTGTGAGAGGATCTTTTCTTGTGTGAAAAAAAAACAGAACTGACCAAAGGTCATCCCTAGGTGATGATACACTTGAAGCTCTTCTCATTAGGAAATCAACCACCAGTACACGAGCACCAGGTGATACTCAAATGACAGATGAGGAGTTAGATCATCGGAAGGGTGCTTACTATAGAGCTAACAAATCTACAGACTGAACACAAATTGATTTGTGCGTTAACTCCCGACTTAAGTTTAGAAATTATTCATTCACCAACATGTTATCTTACATTTAGTGAGTCGATGCATTCTTGTATACGTGTTATTCTCCATTAAATATGTTTGAACTCAAGTTTTATTTGTTACATTATTTCATTAGCAAACCAAACGGTATCCATTAGTAGGCCTACCATTTGATTTTAGATTTTGTAAAAATTCCGCTAAATTATAACTCACTACTGACAGACACTTTAAACTACTGACAGTCTTGTATGAGACTACTGAAAGGATGGATGGATGGGTGCACAGGTCTGAGTTATGCTGCTTTAAACAACTGCTCACAACATAGATCACGTGACTCTATGCTACCTGGTGGAAAGACTAAGCTTTGTTTATCCAATAACTACCTAACCGGGGGTGTTTTCAGTCAACAATTTCAAAAAAATTGTATTTTAACCCCCAGAATGTAATATCAAGACTGTGAAGCCCATTTAAATTAAAAAAATATACTGTATTTATTATAATAAACGTTAAGTTGAATACTCCCCTGAGGTTACAGGGCGATGGACACTTATTAGAGTAGTTTTTTAATGATCATATAGTGTACATAATCGTAGGTTTTATTTTCAAATCAGGGGGTGGGCGTGTATTGAAATATGGGCTTTTATTAAAATAAATACAGTATATCCACGTCCTTACTCCATTGGCAATAAATGATTTTTTTTTTTTTAAATTTGTGAAAGTGGGGATTTTCATCATCTCTAGGTGCTAACCCTTCCAATTTTATCGGAAAAATCGTAATAATACGATTTGTGGGCCATCTTTCCAATCACCCGCAATACCAAATTATTGTCTCAATGGTAATTTTCTCACAGAATCATTTTTTTCAAAAGCTTCAGATCGTATGAAATCAATCACGTTCAGGTACACAGGTAGATTTCAGATCACAGTAACCCTTGTCCTGCTGAATTGTTTGAATTGTATGTTTTGTCATTTGAAGCTGGAATTGCTAACGCAATTTCCAGCTTAAAATGACGAAAAATATTTTTATTTTTCGAAATATACATCTTCTTAATTGAGTTATTAGACTAACTGAACATCTATCACCAACTATATTATCCATTTCAGTGACACATTATTTGGCTTAAAATATGCTTAAAACCGTATATATCCGGGTCTAGCAGGACAAGAGTTAAAATAACCCCCCCCCCCCCCGCCCCAAAATGTGAGTGCTACCTGCCCCGGTGGTGATGCGCTAAGATATCAGGGCTTCACAAAATTGATCGGTGGGGTATAATAGCCCCAGACTTGGCTTGTGATGCCCTGTGGTTGCCCGCGAAAAAGACAAGGTTGTCTGAAAAATGAATCACTCGATACATGTATATACTGTTTTCCTAAAGAACAATAAATACAAAAAAATCTTTGCACAGAGTGGGGTTCAATTTTCAGATTATAATCATTGATAAGAAAGAAATACTGTATGTTATGGTACGAGTGTCATACATTTTTTTTGGTACATTCATAGTGACACTCAGTAGCCTGCAGGCATTTTAATGTTGTCCCAGGCATCGTGCGATACTAAGGGCTTGTAAAGCCCTGGATATGTGCTATTCAATGTTCAGATGTAGAGTTCTTCGAGTCAAAATTAGCTCCAAGCTGATCCAATATTTAATTTTGCTGGCCTTTTTGTGTACATGTTTGTTTTTAATGTGATCAATCAATGCTTGTGTCTCTGAATGTCTCGGAAGAAAGAAATGGGTGTTCAATACAAGATTCCAGAAGCCATTGCAACAAAAAGTTATGTATTACTAGGTAAAAACAGTGCAGTCCTTTGCTAGACTTGCACTTGTTATACTTACTTCAAATATTTCAGTCGAATGGCAAACGTATGGCACAATATGCTTGAAAATACAGCTCAAAGATTCATGATGATGTTGTGCGAAAGCATGGACTCCCCGCACTGGTCCATCACATTAAAAAATCTAAAAATTTAAAAGAAATCATTTTGAAATATATGATTGAAGAGCAGCTTCTCACACCCATATCTTATCTGTGTGTGTCTTGTGTGAAGGAAGCAGAGTGTACAATGTGGGGTAGCTCAACAAACATCCAAGGCCATAAAAAATACATGTTTGTTTCCAACTTGTTGTCATTTCAACTAGTTGGTAGGTACGAAGTTTTTTTTTTATTTTATTTTATTTTTTTGTCACTTCAACCTATCTGTAGGTGAGAATTTTTTTTTTGTGCCAAATTCACTTTCATGCATGTCTTTTCTGTACATTACGTAACAATTTTTGTTTTTTTGATCCCCCTCTCTTTTTCTGGGAGGGTGAGGGAATCCAAAAAATAAATTTGGGTCGCACATGTTTTAATGGGGTCGGTCGGAAATCAGAAACAAACTATTTTTTTTTTCAGGCCCAATCACGAGTGAGTGTAAACAACATTATTTCATAAATTGAGATTGTCATTTATTGTGATAAGTAGCCAGCTCATGCCTTAGGGAGTCACTGGTGTGCAACAATTGGTGAAAGTTTCCACCAAAGAGTTTTATAACATACAGACTATTTCAACTACTGGTACGCGGGTAGATTTGGAGAAAAGGATTGAGCTAACTAATGATGTACATATGTATTTGTCATAACTAAAAATGGGGATGTGCAACTTCCTCTTCAAAATATGATCATGATTAATGAATTCCTTAACTAAAGCATTGGAACATAAGAGTTCAGATATTCTCAGTATTGTGCGCAATTTGCTGAATACAAAATTGACACAAGAGTCAGCTTTAATTGATATATTGTATCTATTTAATTATGTTACCCTCAGGCCTTTCAACCGGACCCTTACAACAATAATAATAATAATAGTTTATTAGCATTAGACATTACAGTCTGTGAGCATACAATACAATAATAATAATAATACAAACACTGTTATATGTGCAAATGGAGTACCTGTCCAGAAGACGACAGGTATTGAAACTACAAATACATAGAGCAGCCCGTTCTATATATTTGTGCGAATTAAAAAAAAAAAAAAAGCCAAGTAAATTATAGGAGGATAACATTAAAAAATATAATAATAAATCACAAAGAATATAGAAGGTTTACTAAAAACAAAAATTTTGCTAGTTTTCTCACTGTTGGTCCATGAGTGGATGTAAATAAAGTTAATAGTTTAAACATGTTTGGCCGAGTTACAAAGTGTTTAGGTAAAATATGTCTAAATCTGTCAGATCTCAAACATTCAAAAATACAATGGTATTCGTCGCCAAGGACGCCACAGGTACTACATAAATGTGCATTATACACTAACCTGTTTCTCCCTCTACTTAATAAAACATTGGGAAGGCTGTGGTTTTTTGTACGAAATTTTGTAAGAGCAATTCTGTGTTTAAGTGGCATAGTTATATTTAAATACTCAGAAAAAAAACAATACATGAAAATCCTTATACAACATACAACTTGACCTTTGGCTTATAACTCCAAACCATTACTGTCTATATTGGTCACACAATCTTTGCTTACACAAAGTGATAAAATAAAGCTCATTTGCTACAAACTAATCGGTCCACACGAGTCTATTAATTAGACTATTAATTAGACTTTCACCTAGACTTGCCCAATTTATTACACGATTATCACTTAGAGTTGCATTGTACAAAACATTATACATTTGTTTCACCAATGGGCATGCCTTACCGTTAACAATTTTCACCCAATATTTTAAAATTCTAATTTTCCTGTTGATGAGCATTGGAAAACGTCTTAGTTCTCCATAGACCATTTCATTAGTGGTACAGTTTGGAACTTTGGGTAATCATTTACAGAACTTCAAATGAACTCTCTCAACTGCTAAAGAAGCGTGGAATCCCCAAATTTCAGAAGCATATAAAATGACCGGAGCAACGAGTTTATCAAAAAGCCTACATACCATGGCAGCGCTGGGGCTCACGAATTCGTGAACGTCACGTTTTAAAGCATAGAAAGCACGAAAACCTCTATCAGCAATATTTCTTTGAGTACATGAAAATTTTCCAGTGTATGATAAATTAAGGCCAAGGTAATTGATAACATCAACAATTTCAAGTTTAGTATCACCATAAAACCAAAAATCATTATGAGATAAACTCAGATAATACGCCACCTTTTCGAAATACACCCACCTTTGTTTTGTCTACATTTACAAATAGTCTCCATTTAGTACAATAGTCATATAAACAGTCTTGATATGAAGAGTCTTGAAGACCTTCCCTATCGGCTGATATCAACAACGCTGATATATTTTCGTATAAACCATGGAGACCATTTTTTTTTAAATTGAATTCGTCATCATTGTCTTAGTTAGCGCTCTATTTGAATACCTATGTAATGGGTCTAGGTGGTCCATTATAATTTTTTACTCAATTAATTTCCCCGTCAAATTCTGACGTCTAAAGACTGTATGCGTGAATACAGTCTTTAGACGTCAGAATCTGACGGGGAATTTTTTTGATTAAAAAATTATAATGGACCACCTAGACCCATTACATAGGTTAACAGACTATTATAGAAAAGTATGACATTCCTTAAATCAAAATACAAATCATAGACCCCGGCAGCTTTCCTTATTCCGACGTGTTTTTTTGTATTAAACAAGGTATTGCCTATCTAGTGAGTCCTTCTACTTTCATTAATGCAGTTATTCTGGTCATTTACTAATCACATCAAATTTGATTACTGTATCAAAATATTTATACTTTAATGAAAAGGATTTTTTTGGTATAGTTCTCTGTGCGAGTCAAGAGTTTGAAGGTTAGAATGGCCAGTCTCACGTGAGTGCCTACCGTAGGAGCCTGGCCGTATCGAGTACTACAATCAGTTATATCTGTCTATGTGGCCATCTTGGGGGTGTTTCTGAGATTCAAACCTGATTGGATGTTTCGGTTTTATAAAAAAGGTCATAAATGGTCACGAAGAATTGACCTCTTGTTCATCTCTCATGCACAGTTACCGTTGCTAGATGTATTCAGTGTTCACGATAAGATGTGAAAGACGCGGGCAACCATTGGTCACTTTTTGGTTGTCCACCATGAATGAAGTTGTCCGCGAAAAAATTATGCCAACATAGTCGTTGCCGTACACTTGATCTGTATTCGATAATGTAAAAAAGTTCCCCTAATAACACTGTCTTAAACAACTTATAATATCCAATAATATCCAGATTTACAAGCGCCCCTGTTATATTCCTGGCGTATAATGCGACGCCATGTGACGTCTAAGCACTATTGAAGTAAGATTTGAAGCCTCTGATAACATGAAAAACGTCTGCCCCTGTTTATCGTGCTACCTGATGTTTTGGCAGTTAGCAGTTGGCGTCCACGTGTCATCCAAATATATGAGGTATGGATCTTGTTCTACTATAGTAGCGCATATATGTATACACGATGTCCCTGCATAGATGATATACCACCATTTGATCAATGGCAGGCTAAGGTCGGCAAGCGTAGATGACGTCATCGAGACGGGCAGACATTCTGAGAACTTCACACTGTGTGAAAAAAGATGTAAATTTAATCAGTTAGGCCTTCGTCTTTTTAAAGCATTCATGAATACAGCATATCGCCGACACATTTCTATTATTCTAATGTATCTAAAAGCTAATGCCATATTTAGATATCATCGTGCCCAAATAAAAACATTCCAAGATGAAATGCGATGGTAATTGCGTCATCGAACGCGTGGTCTATATAGCGGGACTTGGCTGCATAAGGCTTTAGCCTGTATCAACACACCGGTGACATCTGCTATGAGCGTTCACGAGTGGCGCGTGAGAGGGGATGAGGGCTTGCACGTGCATTGAGCGTTCACCAATGTCGCTTGGCTTAATCAGTGTCAATGACGACGCCTCGGCCGATTGCGGCCGTGAAATACAGAATAACATTTTAGTGCATATAAGAATCGCGCCCCCATCTTCGTCTCCGCGTTTATTAGGGATAATATGGATTATGGTATGTAAATTTAAAGGTTGTCCGTCGGAGAACCCTACAAGCTAAATATGGTTATCCGTGTCAGACTTTGGTTGTCCCGGAGGAACGGAACCCACTTATTTCGAACGCTGGTATTATATAGACAAATGAGTTGGGAATTTCTCATTTTGGACAGTGAGGTGTATCAAATTTCGTCATGGCGCCATCAGGGAGCTCGGAACACAATGACATCAGCGTGAGATTCTGAGCTTATCTGTCTATCATACCAACGGAAACAAACAAGCTTTGTTCTCAGGCAGCTGTCAAGCGCTGTATAATTGGCAGGTCTTGAGATGCGCGACATTCAAGGTATCCTGCTATTTAAAATAGTTGGACGCTATGCTCGATAAAGCAAGGTGTGCTCGCACTGCATGCTGGTGGGTAAGATAACTTGTTGTGGAAGATGCATTACTACGATTCAGGCTAATCTCGGTTCTCAACATGACATTTCACTATATTCTCTATCATTCTGTATACAAATTACATGTAGCCCACATTGCTTACAAAGGTATAATTTAAAGACGAGTATAAAATAAATATTAGAGTAGGGTGTCTGTTGTGATTGCACCCCCCCCCCCCACTCGCAGGTCCCCGCCACTTGGGAACGCGTGGCAAGGGTGACACCTTTCACAACCAATTGTCGCTAGACGACGCGATTAATAGTCAGCCACCGACTCCCATCTTTAATAATGATTTTAATGCAGGTGCGGCTTTCATATGGGTCTGGTGTTTTCATTGGGCACTGAACATGATATCAAATTATTAAGATGCATCAGAATGATAGAAATGCATCGGCGATATAAAGCCTCCAACAGATAATATTTCTTCTCACACTCTGTGCTGTGGTTTTCACTATGAGACGTATATCGGTATCAGCCCATATCGCACTCTAGCTGTAGATTGAGCACAATGTATGGTAGTATATGTCATGTGTGAGGTGATCGTGTGAGAAAATACAAACGTTGTACATTTTTCGTGCGATATGTGAAAATACAGCACATGTTCAATGAACAAGGTGTTCGCCTGAAGGCTCACACCTTATGCATTGAACGAGTGCTGTATTTTCCCATATCGCACTCAAATGAACACCGTTTGCATATCCTACTGCAAATTCTAGACCTGTGTGCCTTAGAGAATCATAGTCCCACCCAGAAAACACGAGACATTCACCCAATGTTGTGTCAATGCCTGTCCACCGTCTATGGCGCTGGCCAAACTTTGAGTCAACATTGGGTGAGGTCTTGTTTTGCTGACCAACTCCCAACAAACAAGACACTGAGACAGTGGTCACTGGTGATTTAAAGGTGATCTATCACCCCTTATATAGTATGAATAAATTTGTGACAAATAAATCAAAGCTGCCACAAGATGGGGCACAAGTGTTTCCTTATATGGGGTGATTGGCTATCATGTGACCCTCTGAAAGGGTCACATGATAGCCAATCACCCCCATGATTGGCTATCATGTGACCCTCTGAGAGGGTCACATGATAGCCAATCACCCCACATAAGGACATAATTATTCATACCATATAAGGGGTGATAGATCACCTTTAATGTGTCACGTCTGCGATGCTGATCCAACATTAAAACAACATTGGTTCAGTGCCTTAGAGTTGCTGAGTGATTTTATATCAAGTGACTGCCGGACCCTTATTAATGTTAGCTCGCAATTAGCAAATTGTGTTTTCTGAGAGTGCACTCAGTGGTCTGTTGCCGTTTTTAGCTTAATTTTTATATGTACTTAAAATACACGTGTGACGTCAATCTATTGTTAAACAGTAGATTCGGATCTACGAATCTGCTGATATCTCTTATACGGGTCAGGTCGGGCACAATATACGGGTTCAACCATGAAACTGCATGTCTACTGTTTCGTGGTTAACCATTCTGACAATGAAAGTATGTTCTTCTATATCAAATCTTGGAACACATGTACCTATTTTGTTTATTTTAAGTCGAGCGCCTCGTACATTCGGATCTACGAATCTATCGAATTTCGTTCTTTCTCCTAGACATAAGACAATTATTGAACATCAAATCTGATACTTTACATTTTTTTGTTCAAAATGAGCGTATGTAAGTAATTTTTACCCACGTGAAGTTCTGAGTCGCGGCAGCGAGACACAACTTAGGTTGGTAAAAATTAAATCATGTAACGTTTTTAACAATCACAAAGTTTATGAAACTTCTGTTCAAGTGAACAGAAGAAACAATTTACCTCTTCTAATGATATTAAAAGACATTTTAAAGGTGGATCACTTAGCATGGATAAATTTGTTTATAAGTTTTGACTCTTGTGATTGAATTTTCACCCACTTGAAGTTGTGTCTCGCTGACGCGATCCACAACTTCAAGTTAGTGAAAATTTACTGGAATTTCGGAATGTTGCCTTATTTTAGTAAAATGTTCGTCTGAGCTACCAATATCAAGTGAACTGAAAATTGCCTGAAAATACAAATTAGCCAATGGATGGCGTGCCAGGTTCAGGTGGAAATAGTAATATGTCTATGCGGTGCGTGACACTGTTATATGTCCACACAGCACTGTTATGGCATGAAGTGGGATCATGTAGATACACTGCACACATCACTATATACCGTGGGCCACATTTAATTCATTTTGGTAAATCTGTTGCGCATGCTTTTCGTCGATTTTTCCGTCAATTATGAACCTATTTCCTTAAAATTTAGCACATATAATTTTCAAGTCATATCCTAACGTCGGTAAAAATTTAGAAAATTATATTAAATATTTCAAAAGTTAGACTATTTGACATGTAATAACATTCTAGAATTAGTTCAATAGGCTTAAAAAGGGACGTCATTCATAATTTCAATTTACTACATATCAAATGGTCTAACTTTTAAAATATTCAATATAATTTTACAAAATTGTCATGGATATTAAGACTATTGAAAAATGATTTTTACAAAATTTCATGAAAATCAGTTGATAATTGACGGGGAAATCAACGAAAAACATGCTGTACTGGTTAGTTGTGGCCTAAGGTATAATAGTAAGTACTGTGTGTACTAGGACTAGGTTCCTGTGATGTCGCAATCATCAAAGCCCAGTGTGTCATACCAGTGGACAGCATGTGTTGACCCAATGCTGATATAATGCTGGCCCACCGTCTGCGAGACTGGTCCATTCCAAAATAAACTCTTTAACCGCCGGTCCCGAATATATTCTGTTTTTCGTTTTTGTTTTAGCACATTAACTATCACCATTTAAGGATGTTAAAGATAAAACGTGACATCAATCAGTAAGATTTGCAAAGGGTTGTCCTTCATTTTTTCAAATCTTATTAATTTTCAGTCACTTGAATTTGTGGATCGCGTCAGCGAGACACAAATTCAAGTGACTTAAAATTTAAATTAAATAATTTGACGGTTAAAGGGTTAATTTATTTTAGCGGGGCCGGGGACGACTTTAGACGTCACAATCTGACGTCTATGGACGCATTTTTGCAGCCGTGTCCTTCCTGATATTGATTACACCCCCTTGTATCATTGCCTGTCCGTATTTTACCTGTGTAACTAGGCTGCCTAATGGGAAGTCATCAATTATGATTGTGGGCACTTAACTTCATGGTTTCACGGTCACGCTAATATTTACTAACATGGATACGGCTCGTTGTTATCTTTGTTATAATGGCTACCCACATCCGTGGATTTGATGTCCATAATTCATTTTACAGCGTGTTCAATATCTTTCATGTTGCGTTGACTGTCAGTACCTTCTAAGTTACAGTGGCAAAACGTGAAAAAACCCATGAAAAATTAGACACTATTTAAACAGCTTTATCTCTGAGTGCGTTTATTATTAGACCAAAGTCAACTACGCTTAGCCCATGTCCTGATGAATTGTTTCAGAACCCTATTGTATTTTAATCATTTAAAGCTGGAATTGCTAACGCAATTTTCAGCATCAAATGACGAAAAATATTTCTTTTTTTTAAAGACACGTCTTCTGAATTGAATTATTTGACTAGCTAGGCATCTACCACCACCGGTTTCTAAGTGTAATTTATTTTTCATGAATTTGACGCTGGCGATTTCTCCAGCTCCAGCAATTGCAGCTTCAAATAAATGAAAAATAAAATATCATATGATGTAATGAAACAAGTCAAACCCAGCAAAACACACGCTGAAACAATGATGTTTTAATGTTGGCCCAACGTCTGCGACGCTGGCACAACATTAAAACATCATTGTTTCAACGTGTCGGGATTGCTGGGAAGATGTCCAATGCACTCTGTGGAAACCGCCCGGTGCCTGATTTTTGTGTCGTGCAGCACTGGAGTACAGTGAAACATGTCGCTTTTAACCCTTTAAACCCTCACGATGCTTTAAAGCATCATTTCGCATCTCTGAAGAATGACTTAATTTCCTGAAACCTAGTGATTTTAGAACGAAAATTATCTTGGAACTGTTTAAATGAAACATAATATTTTTTTCATTTGTCACCCACTTCAAGTCATCTTCATTCACTACAAGTCGAGAATTGCGACAGCAATTCGAGGCTTGTAGTGGATGAAAATGACAATGGTAAATTCAGGCTTGAAAGGGTTAGTTACTACATATGACCATGTATCTTTCATATGACGGGGGAGTGGTCTGGAAATTATCGTCG
This sequence comes from Flabesymbios commensalis, assembly GCA_964017125.1. Classification (NCBI taxonomy): domain Eukaryota; kingdom Metazoa; phylum Annelida; class Polychaeta; order Terebellida; family Flabelligeridae; genus Flabesymbios; species Flabesymbios commensalis. Next base: position 11,592,143 of record OZ024902.1, read on the forward strand.
ATGCACTGGTTTCAACATTAACTGACGAGGCCGCCATTTACCTGATTACCTAGTCACATTCAGAATGGAGAAACAATCAATAAATCAGCAATTAATCAATCAATCAAAAATCAATCAATCAATCAATCAAAAATCAATCAATCAATCAATCAATCAAAAATCAATCAATCAATCAATCAATCAATCGATCAATCGATCAATCGATCAATCAATCAATGAGACTTCTATAGCGCCTATATTCTCAGCGAACCGAGCTCAGAGGCTCACAAATCCTTAGCGTGATCATGTGTCATAATCGAGGCCAAAGCAGGTTCGTCAACTTACAGGGAGCCGGACTACTGAGAAGCTAGGGAGGGGAAGCCAGATCAAATAGGTGAGATTTAAGTAATTTCCTGAATGTTGAAATTGTTTCGGCATTACGTATGGGCACAGGCAGGGCGTTCCATAAGGCTGGGCCAGATATATAGAGAAATCTCTTGACCAAGCGTTTGTTGTTATACAAGGAACAACAAATCTCTTTGAATTTGTTGAGCTCAGATATTTTGAGCATTTCGGCCCAGCAAGTAAGTCGGCCAGAATGTTTTCGTAGGGTTAGGAACGTTATTGCGCATATTTTTGTTTAATGAATTATGCGAAACTTGACAAGAATTCAATTTTATCGTTTTAGAATAGGAACGGAACGGCTAAATCGTGGGGCCTAAGTTACCACTCATGCAGGGCAGTTCTGAACGCGTTGTAATCTAGGCAGTAGCGATATCCTTTTCTGTCATATTGTGAAACAGTGAGTCACAATAATCTAACTTTCTACTGACGAGTGCCGCTGCATTTTGCTAGAATGCTACACCTCCTCCTGTCCGCTGATCTGCACGAGGTTCGTGAAAAAAAACGAATAACCAGGTGAGATATCGGCATCGTTGATTGCGTTTGATCATGTTTTAACCATGTTTCAGTCACTGCCACAATGTCCAGATTTTTCGATGTTACATATTCGGTAAAGGGGGTAGTTGTTGCATTATTTAAAAAAAATTGGCGGGAAAAGGTAAAATTGGTCTTTCGGCCGCACCATTTATTATTGTACACGCTTTGTTTTACATATTGGGAGATATACCTCTTACCTAGTAAGCACAACCCAGCAAACACAAAACATTCCTATAACATTTGTACAACGTCGGCCCAACGTCTTCGACGTTGGTCCAACATTGTACAAATGTTATACAAATCTTTTGTGTTTGCTGGGCAGGCATTTGTATAACATTTAAACAACGTTGTATAATTGTTATACAAATGTTTCGTGTTTACGGGGTATACAATTAGTAACATAATCATGTGAGTATTTAGGCGAAACACAATATACCGTTATAGTGAATAGTAAACCACTCCATTTAGTTACGAGACAACTCCAAGACAAATGTTTTTTTTTCGTGTGGTATGTTCTACTGTGTGGTGAAAAATACAGCTCTCTTCCAAGAAATGTGATGTTTCGCCTGAAGGAAAACACCAGATTTATTGTGAAGTGTGATGTATTTTTCCGTAACACACCGGCATGGATACTGTTTGCCTATGGCGGAACAGCAGACTACGTCTGGTTTTTTGCTTTCTTGTCGTGGAGTACAACCCAGCCAACACATTGTCGGATCAATGCTGGTGCAGCATTTGCTAATCAAACTTGTAATTGATCGAGCAAAATATTTATACATCAATGATATTTTTTCCTGAATGAGTTTTTGTCTTGCTGTAACTGGTTGTTTCTTGTGCGTAGTGCGTTATGGTCGCAGGCCACCAGCTTCACTGTACTCGGGTATCTCAGGTTAGTTACAACAGTATTGTTGACACATTAATGGTACATGTATTCGTCTGTTCTTTCCGCTCAATACTGGTCATTCTGTTGCGGGACCTCTCTGCGGGAACTATGATAATATGATATGGCCAATGGCCCATCCGACAGCCATACTAGCATTAATACTTCAAACTGTAGAAGTATAGTAATATATTGGTTTCCAAATTAGTGGGAACTCGTATATAATATCAGATGTTAAATCGGAAAGTCAGCTTCAAGCAGGTGACGAATCTTTTGGACTTACTTGATTTTTTTGCTGTGAGTTACTAATACGGAATGTTCAATCTCGATGATTAAAATGGCACCTTCCGATTTTTGGAATGGCACCATGGCGCTCATAAAGGACAACATGACGCTCACAAAGGGCAGCATGGAGCGCCGCCAGGCCAAAAATGGTTAGATTGGAGTGCCAGGCAAGCACAACTCGTTGAACCAATGTGTATTAATGTTGGTTCACCGTCTACGATTTTGGGCCAACCTCGGGCATAATTAGCAGGCATAATTTGGCCTGTTAGTGTTACGGTGCAGGGGTTTGTGAATTCATATGTTTGCGGTCTTCAAACTCATAAAGGGATAATTCTGGACTGTTTGAGTTAAATGGCCGAATATTAGATTATTTTTTTGAGAGAAAACACTAAATTGTCGACATCAAAGATGGTAATCGTCTCAGCTTTATGAACAATTTTTAATATGTGATTGAAAGTTTCAAGAGCTCTATCTTGCTTGATTTGACCGATTCAGGAGATTATTCTTCAGGCCTAATCTTTATCATCAGAGCAATGAATACAATATCTTTTCACAGCAGACTGTGTAGCCCGAGGCTGTTGTTCAAGGCTGCTATTAAAGGATTATGTTTACGCATGAGCGAATATGTTCACTATCAGTAACCCAGAGTGAACATCTACATTATCAACTGTTTGCTGAATACAAAGTAGTGAGATATTTTAACCCGATACACAACCTTTCTTTTGGGATGTGCAGGACCGTGGCGATTCCTTTTGAATGTACTACGGATAACAAAATGCATAAACCTTCAAGTGGAAGGGGTGATATGTTCTGCATAGGCGTTTATTTATGTGCGGCAGCATTGAGTGTAAAACAACAACTGGGAACTTTTTTTCTACTAAATGATAAGAATGCTGATGCGATAACTTCATCAGCTGTGACTTCATTTATATGAAAGCAGGACTACATTATCACATCTTATAGATTGATCAGAATAGCTATACTAACTGTCGCGTGGTTTAGTCCTGTTATTGGAGAAGATCGAGACGGACTACATTGTAAATCATACATACAGAGCGGCATCCGAAAAATAAAGGTAAATGGATTGGATCTTTTTTGTAGCAATTTTTGTTGAAGGGACATGCCCACGCTAAAATCATCAACAAATCGGTGATTTTATTTTGGCTTTTTATTATGACCATATGATGTGAAAATGTCCATAGACTAGAACTGCATTTTTTGTATTTTTTGTGCTGCACATTTATCAGTTAGGCTAGACGGAATTCCTGATTTCTAATTTTTGACAACCATGTCAAAAATAGAAAATGCGGGAATCTGCAGCTAGAGCTAGAGCTGCAAAAGTTTTTTAATTTTTGTGCTGTCAGCTAGGCTAGATATAGAGACGAAATCCCTGTATTACTTATTCTAGTAGACATGCATGTCCGAAATAAGAAATCGGGAATTTCGTCTCTATATCTCGCTTAACTGGTAAATGCGCAACGCAACTATTAAAAAACTTTTGCAGTTCTAGTCTATGGACATGTTTACAGCATATGGTCATATTAAGAAGCCAAAATAAAATCACCGATTTTTTGATGATTTTAGCGTGGGCATGTCCCTTTAAATATGTAAACACAATGTCTATATGTCGTTAAAATTAATCAATTAGAATCGAAAAAACATGTATCTCATCACTAGGGCTCTTGAGCTATTCAATTTAAATAGCTTACCGGTAATTTTATTTTGTTTCTCGATACCGCTATCCCCATCTTCCAAGGTCTTACCCAGCAAACACGAGGCATTGGCCCTGGTGTTGAGCCAACGCCTCGTGTTTGCTGGGTATTGTATAGTAGTTTCATCGTTTTAAAGCGACACAATTAGGTTAAAATCATAAAAAATCGGAAATGTTATTTTGGCTTCTTATTATGACCATATGTCCATAGAGTAGAAAAGTTTTTAAATAGTTTTGTAGCGCATTTACCAGTTAAGTTAGATATAGAGACAAAATTCCCGATTTCTTATTTTGGACATGCATGTTCAAAATAAGTAATACGGGAATTTAGTCTCTATATCTCGCTTAACTGGTAAATGTTCAGCACAAAAATAAAACTTTCGCAGTTCTGGTCTATGGACATGTTTTCATCATATGGGGGTCATATTAAGAAGCCAAATTTTATGAATTCAGCCTGATTGAGTCGCTTTAAATAGAAATGCTAAAAACGGCTATGGACGGGACTAAACGTTTATACGTTTATACGTATAAAGACGGTCCCACACTGAAAGATTTAAAATATTTCCCACGGCCGTAGACCCATAACATAGGTATTCAAATGAACCTGAAAGAGCTAACTAAGACATTTGTGATGATTTCAAATTGAAAATGACCTTTGGTATTCAAAATAAGTAATACGGGAATTTCGGTGTGAATCGCGGTAGCGAGACACAACTTCAAGTGACTGAAAATTTAAATTGAATTACTCGCTGTTCTAGGGTTTAAATGTAGTTTGAGGTTGGTATTTCCAGATGCAGGAGGCTCCATGTGAAGGTGATATAACTGAGTGTAGCTGCTCATCACTCACCAGAATCATGTGCTGCTATAAAAACAACCAGGCGAATAAATACACCCTCAATAATCCTCAACAGAGGTATCGGAGCCAGTCTGCGGCATTTAGGCTGTCTGGAGAACAGGACGCTGAAGGTCAGGTCGAGGCATTTAGGTTGTCTGGAGAACTGGACGCTGGAGGTCAGGTCACATGTCGAAGGACACTGCAGATATCTAATGAAGGTCAGGACGAGCTCACGGAATCACAGCTGTCAGAGGTCACCGTCACGGGGTCAAGGTTGTCACAGACTCATGACAAGAACACGGGGTCAATGCTGTCACATGACGTGGAGACTGGGTCAAGGTCATTAGAAAATGGACACTCATACGGTGAAACCACGCAGTCGACGTCAAGGTCGGCACAAGTTCAAGAAGAAGATGGTAAATTTAAAAGTCCGAAGCCAAGCGATGGGCAACAGGAGGTTTGTGACGACACAGCGGAGTCTGGGATATTCAGTGAAAACACCAGTATGTCAGATCAGCGAGATGCAGAAGATGGTTACTTTATGGCTGACAGTGATGCGGAGGGCCTTGATGGATGGACATATAATTCCCGGCGTAATGTGGAGATCTATCTTCAGTGTGTGGACGAGACTCAGGCTGTAGATGACGTAGGTAGCGAGGTGAACCCCTGGAAGTTAAAGGGATTAGCCCACCATCTCGTCCCCTTGGATATGAAAAGGTGTATATGCCACTTTGTAAAGTGGCAGATACACCCTTTCAGGGTTCACCACAGTGCCGACACTGCCGGTTGCCCGACCGGATGAATTCTGAAAAAAATGGGAGGGGGATTTTTATTTTATTTTTGTTTTGTGGTGTCCTTCCATTTGCGTTTTAAAGATGGCTAACTGACTGATTTTGTAATTTATTGGCTTTTAGTATCAGTTGTTCATCAGATGTTTTTTTGAAGAAAAATCGTGCCAGATATTATTTAGTGGGCAACCACACATGCAGCAAATTTTATTCGGCACTGTAAGGGTTAAGCTGCTCGCGCGCGCTAAGTTAATATTTTTGAGAGAACAACCAGATGATTGTTTTTTTCTGTGGGGAACCCTGCCCTTTCATATCCATGGGGGCGATCTAGTTATAGTCATTGTTGTCGAGACTCAGGCTTTAGATGACGTAGGTAGCGAGGTAAACCCCTGGAAGCTAAAGGGACTAGCCTATCATCTAGTTATAGTCATTGTTGTCCTAAGATAAACCCTTACAAGGTGCATGAACAATCATTTGATTTTAAATTTTATTGTTAAAATGCTAGAGTCTAATAATATTTTAACAATACAAATAAAAAAAAATCAATTGTTAATGGACCAGGCAAGTTTAGATTTTCTCACAACAGAGAAAACAATTTTTATTGTTTGAAAATTATTAATCAGCAATTTACACCTCCAAGTTGTAACTTTCTATAGCCTACATTCCTATAAATTTGATCTGTGTCTGTATGTTACGTGGCAGTACGCACTATTGTGCTATCGCGCCACGGGTGCTATCGCACCACATTGTGGATTTTTTGGTGTCTCGCCGGATGGAAACTGCGCCTACGTCCATTGGGGTTTTTTACGTCCAACTCTAGTTCAGTCAGACGAGCCATCTGATTTACGTAGTTCTCTGAGCCCCACGACACGACACCGTATCCTAGTGTATCCTAGTATATATTTCTAATCAATTACAAATTTGATTAGCAAATGGGCAAAATTGCATAGCATTTTGCTATGCGATACTGAACTATTTTTTCCCCGGCACAATCATGATTTAACGTCGCTGGTGGGTCCGTAGTCCCTTCACAGTGTAATGTGTACCACTTATGCTAGCTGAACACTAGCCTATGTCATTGTGCCACTCGTGTTTGTCATTAGGTCTCTCACGTAGGATGAATGGGATTACCCAGAGGGAGTTATCCTTCCTATTGTTACTCTGGGTACTATCCGACCCGAGGATAGCGGAGCTGCGCGAAATGCCGCGGTGTTTCAGAATTAAATTGCACAGAGAAACCCAAGTCTCTGGCCGTCTGGGCATGTCTGGGGGTAGATCTCCTGGACATGCCCAGAACCCCTTATCGGGTGAGTGAAGGAAAACGCTCTCAATAACCCACCATGCCCTATCACCCCCACCCTCACATCATCATCTGTACATCATTCATCTCATCAATTGACCAGAACCTTTTTATCGTATTGCAATGTCACTTAAAAGACCATTTGTGCCGAAAAGTGACGTAAAGCAATGATTTACTACTACTATACTGTGCCACTCACATGGGTGGTAAAGATGACACCTAAATTACCAGAGTAACGTCACGAGTGGTTGGTGGTCGGCCTATACATTCTATATTTCATGTTTCATTTTCCACTGAAATTAACTCTATTCTCTGGAACTCAATAGCCTTGACCGTTTTCACCGAGCTAGCTAATACAATGAAGTAAGGGGGAGGGGGTTCATATTACATTATTTTCACCGAGTAGCCATTCAAAAGGGTTTCCTGTGACGTCACTGCGTTTCACAGATTAGCGCTACATTATAAGAATCGAAATTTTCACCCTTTGAAATTGTTTTTCGCTTCCGCGACACACAACTTCCCACTGTGCTTTATTACGCACCAACCCCCCCCCCCCCCCCTGCCCCCCGGATGCATGTATGTGTTCAGATAAGCCGCCGCCGCCGCTCGCAGAGATTTGTGAACGAGAATCTTATATTTTTGAATAAAAGCATTACAGATGAGTTTATTGATACTAAAACGTGTGTGTTGACATAAAAATCAGTTTAATATGTGCAAAGGTTTTCCAAAATAAGAAATCAGGAATCTCGTCTCTATATCTAGCCTAACTGATAAATGCGCAGCTCAAAAATTAAAAAACTGTTGCTGTTCTAGTCTATGGACATGTTTACATCATATGGTCATATTAATAAGCCAAAATAAAACCATCTATTTTTTGATGATTTTAGCGTGGGACAGTCCCTTTAAAGAAAAAAACAAAAAGTAGAAAACTACTATTCCGTGATTGTCCACTTTAGGGTTAACGAACGGAGCATAGACATCAAATGTTTTTTTTTAGTTTGAAATCATCATAAATGTCTCACTTGGCTATTTCCGCTTCATTTGAATACCTATGGGTCCACGGCCATTATAAATATTTCACTCTTTCAGCGCGGGGAATGAATTTAGACGTCAGAATCTGACGTCTACAGTCGTTAGATTCTGACCTCTAAAGTCGGTTCCCGTGCTGAAAGGGTTAACGAACAGTTGGCCACCTGTTTAACCCGTTCAAGCCTAAATTTACAATTGTGATCTTCATCCACTACAAGCCGCGAATTGCTATCGCAATTCTCGACTTGTAATGGATGAAAATGACTTAAAGTGGGTGACAAATGAAAAATAATATTGTTATTATTAAAATAGTTCCATGAAAATTTGCATTCTAAAAACCCTATTTTTACGAAATTAAGCTGTTCTTCGGAGATGCAAAATAATGCTTTGATGCATCGTGAGGGCTTAAAGGGTTAATGTGTTAATTGACAACATAGAACCAGCTCTATGTTGGCATTAACATCGTATACCGGGTTACCGTATACGACCACATCCCTTTTGAATTAACCCTTTAAACCCTCACGATGCATTAAAGCATATTTTTACATCCCTGAAAACAGACTTAATTTTCCTACAACTAAGGGAAAATCTCCATGAAACTGGTTTACCAATGCAAAGTAATTTTCTTTAATTTTTAAACCAAATCATCTTCATCTACTACAAGTCGAGAATTGCGACAGCAATTCGCGGCTTGTAGTGGATGATGAAGACAATGGTAAATTCAGGCTTCAAAGAGTTAAGGATAAAACAAAAAGTAGAATAACTGTTATAAACGTGATTAACGTCTGTCGACCACCTGCTTGAGAAGGTGTTAATTGACATCGTAAACATACATGTATATACCCTATACCACCACATCACAGGGATCAACTCTCTCAGTGCAAGGACCATCTTTGTACGTCAGAATCTGACGTCTACTGACATCAGATTCTGACGTATAAAATCGGTCCCCCACTGAATAATAAAATATTTATAATGCCCGTGGACCCATAACATAGGTATTCAAATGAAGCGGAAAGAGCTAACTAAGACATTGATGATGATTTCAAATTGAAAATAACCCTTTGATATCTTGGTTTATATATTTAATATTTCGGCGTTGTAAGGGTTAACCTTTTCAGGCCTGGATTTACCATTGTAATCTTCATCCACTGCCAGTCGCACATTCTCGACTATCAGTGGATGAAGATGATTTGAGGTCGGTGGTAAATGAAAAAAAATATTGCTAATATTGAAAAAGGTTCCATGTAAATTTTCGTTCTGAAATATCTAGGTTTCAGAAAATTAAGTCATTCTTCAGAGATGCACAATGATGTTTTAATGCATCGTGAGGGCTTAAAGGGTTAATCTATACACAGGATTACTGAGATTACCGTCAGTGACGCGTTTCTCTCCGCGTGACGTAACAGACGCGCTCAGTCAGGCTGCCCCCTGGGCCGGCTGGACGCAGGATTTTTACCTGACAGGTTACTATGGCAACTGGGCATGTACAGGTGGTTTACAGGGAGCAGGCGGGGATCGATAGAGAGGGATGAGTTTATTTCCTCTGTCCTAATAAGCGTCTTCACTATCACCACCTGCCATTGATGTGTCATTGAGTTAAGAGGCAGCGCGCGCTTCACACACAACCGCAGACACTTTTTATCGGAATCAAATATTTATTCAAGGGATTTAATGTCGACCGGTAAATCGAGCGCGTCTCGCAGCAAGACGGCGACTCTTACAAACAGAAACAGCATGACAAACACGCCAAAGACAATCAAAGGAAAATCAGGGAAATCTGTGACTGGTGATGGTCACGGGACCGTTACCAAGGAGACGGCTTCTAATGACGTAGCCATGGTAACTAGTCCTGATCACAGTAGTGCGCGCGTGCCGGAAGACCCACTCAGTCTACTCACCAGTCTGATGACCTCAATCCACTCTACATACAGGTCAAACTGTAACCATAGCAACATGGTAAGTCTCACTAGAAACAACACTTTACGATTACCATAGATTGTTTTAGCCCTTGTACTAAAAAGCTGCGTTTATCCCCTGCTCTGATATTCAGACTTCCCAAGGAACAAGATGTTTTTTCTCCGTTTTGTGGGGAGGAGCCTGCTTTGGTATCTGACTCCCTCAGATCGCCAGGGCTTGCCTTAAATTTTCAGCCGAGGGGCTCGCCTGGTCCAGTTTACCATGTGTGTGTACACAAGCTCATTTATTCATCCATTGTCTTATTTATAGACTGAATTGTCAGTTGGTGAATTTGGTTTTAAATTTATTCAAGAGCAAATAGTATATAACATTATGTCATTTTCATGTGAATTGCGAATTGCTCAAGGGAGAAGGAATACATGGATGTTAGAAAGAGATAAATCGACCAAGCCCTGCCCTGTCACGTATTTTTCACGGACGGGGGCCCTGGTACAGTGGTTAAAGCTACCTGCTTTGAAAGTCAAATATCGCGGGTTCTGGCCTTCACGTTTCAAAGAAACGAAATGTTTCTTGTCCGCTCACTCGTAAAGATTTAATATTGTGGGCACCCTCCTTCTTTCAAAGAAACAAATGATACTTCTCTGCTCACTCGTAAAGATCCAGCATTGTGGGGAGCGTGCTCGGCTTCACACTGCCATGGTACGATTTTTAAATCCTGTGTCTGGAGGGCAGTGTCATCTCATTCTTTCACCATCCTAAGGCGGCTCTCCCGACCCAGTTTAGCCTATATGTGCACAAAGGGGCTTAAAAAACCCCATTCATTCAGTCACCTCAGAGCATCTTGTAGACATGTTTCGAAGGAACATGATTTCCCGGTAAATACAAGACAATCATCCAAACCTGGCCTAACCCTTACAACGTCGGATCGACTTTGGACGTCAGAATCTGACGTCTGCAGACGTCAGATTCTGACGTATAAAGTCGATATTCGCACTGTAAGATTAAACATATTTATAATGGCGATATACCCATAATATGGGTATTCAAATGAAGCAGATGGAGCTAACGAAGACATTTATGATGATTTCAAATTGAAAAAAACCTTTTGGACTTCATGTTTTTTTATACGAAAATATTTCAGAGCTTTAACACTTAAAGCGCTGAATTAATTTCTCAAAGACATCGCAACCGAATCGTTGTTTTCAATTTTTAATCATCATAAATGTCTTAGTTATCTCTTTCTGATTCATTTGAATACCTATGTTATGGGTATATTATGTTATGGCATTAATTTTTTCATTCATTTTTTCGTTTCTTAATTCATTCGTTTATTAATTCGTTCTTCATTCCTTCTCCCTACGTTATCACACTTTTGTCGACTTGTTGTGTATGAAGATGACTTGAAGTGGGTTAGAAAGTAACATGAATAAATACGATTGTCATATTTTGCATTCCTGATGCTATTGCGTGCCTCGGTCACCCAGCCGCTCGTCCACCTGTTTATTGTTTGGTTTTCTCGCTCAGTCTTTCAGCTTGATCTACAAAAGATGGCCTAATGTTGTTAATTACCTGCTTTCTTCAAAAGCATTCACTTTCGTAGACTCATGCAATCAGGCAGTCTGAGGCAGCAGGGGTTCGATTCCACATATTAGCACACCTGTGCCGTCTCGATTGAATTATGTAACCAATGCGACACCGACGCTGTCAACAATAAGACTCGAACCCCTGCTGGTTCAGCACCATATCCGCCTAAGTGATAGCGGAGTGTGTGAAATCAAAGCGGTGGCGCCAATCGATAGTAAACCAATCTGACGATGGATTTTGATCGCGTGTGGCTGTGATTGCCACCTGATGATCGTATTGATGCCGCTTGAGTGATGTTTTAGCACACTGATTGCCACACCTGAGCTGTTTTAGCACACTGATTGCCACACCTGAGATGTTTTAGCACACTGATTGCCACACTTGAGCTGTTTTAGCACACTGATTGCCACACTTGAGATGTTTTAGCACACTGATTGCCACACTTGAGATGTTTTAGCACACTGATTGCCACACTTGAGATGTTTTAGCACACTGATTGCCACACCTGAGATGTTTTAGCACACTGATTGCCACACTTGAGATGTTTTAGCACACTGATTGCCACACTTGAGATGTTTTAGCACACTGATTGCCACACCTGAGATGTGTTAGCACACTGATTGCCACACTTGAGCTGTTTTAGCACACTGATTGCCACACTTGAGTGTTTAAGCACACTGATTGCCACACTTTAGATGTTTTAGTACACTGATTGCCACACTTAAGATCTTCTGCACTGATATTAACCTTTACGGTGCGGGGATCGACTTTAGACGTCAGCATCTGACGTCTGTAGACGTCAGATTCTGACGTCTAAAATAGATCCCCGCACTGAAATAATTAAAATATAGCCGTAGACCCATAACATAGGTATTTATATGAAGTAGAAAGAGCTGACTAAGTCATTTATGATGATTTAAAATTGTAAATAACCCTTTGGTCTCCATGGTTTATATAAAAACATTTAAACCTTGTAAGGGTTGAGCGTAAAGATAGTAACTGCTTATTTGTCAAGTAAGCACTTACGGCCTTTTTGCTTTGCATAGCAGTTACACCGCCGTTACTGTGTGGCCTGATAATTATATAATGACAATTGATTTCGATCGCGTGTCGATGATCGTTAGCTGATCATGTCGTGTCCTCTATACATGCCATCGCCGTGCTTATGTCTGGCTATGAACTGATAATAATGACAATTTATTTTGATGCCGTGTCCAGTACTGGAGACGGGCGTTGTGATATAACCTGCCGCAATACTTACTGGGAATATTTCAAGGTTACTTATTCCATTTGGCTGTCGACTTGTAACTTGGAGGTATTCGGTTTGCATCCCCAGCTAGCGTAGCATGAGACGTTTGCCCAATGTTGGTTTACTGTTGGCCCACCGTCTACGTCGTCGGCCTAACAGTAAACCAACGTTGGGCCAACGTCTCATGTATTCTGGGTGCCGACTGATATATACATTTGTTCTCGTGGTTTATGGGCTCATACAATGCTCCAAACTGTTCAAGAGACCTAAAATGCAAAATACACCGACAAAAATTATCAAATACGCTTAAGTTATAATTTCCAATACATCAATGCGTATTGGCGAACGTTAAAGGGACTGGCTCATCGTGAAATCATAAAAAAATCGGTGATTTTATTTTGGCTTATTAGTATGACCATATGATATAAACATGTCCATAGACTAGAACTGCAAAAGTTTTTAATTTTTGTGCTGCGCATTCACCAGTTAGACTAGATATAGAGACGAAATTACCGTATTTCTTATTTTTGCCATTGCTGTACAAAATAAGACATCAGGAATTTCGTCTCTATATCTAGCCTAACTGGTAAATGCGCAGTAAAATTAAAAAAAAACTTTAGCAGTTCTAGTCTATGGACATGTTTATATCATATGGTCATATTATTAAGCCAAAATAAACACCTGATAAAATCACCGATTTTTTAATGAGCCAGTCCCTTTACCGTTCAAAAGTTGCCAACTGGTTTGCTGCGCATGTTTTGCATGGAAATCCAGGATTGCCAGACATATTTCACACTGCTGCCCATTATGCTGTGAAGACACCTCCCGATCGGAAGACACGACACATTGGCTATAATGTTGGCCCAATGCTGGTACAGCGTCGTAGACGATGGCCCAGCATTGGGCCATCTTAGATTCAAATTACCCGTGGTGAATGATTTTCACCGTTTTCTCAGTCAATTCTTAACCAATTGTCATGACATTTTACAAGCAGTTTTTTTCTATTTTCTATTATTACCCTAAAAATTTCATTTGAAAATATTTTATAGTTTAAAATAAGTTTATTTGAGTAATATAGTAGATAAATAAAAATGTCTCCCTCTATAAACCCATCAGCTTCATCTCAGAATTTCATTACATGTCAAACCCATGATATAACCACCGAAATTTTCACGGTAGTCGCGACATGAATGAAAAATACTGTGTGTGAAATTTCATGAAAATTGGTTGATAATTGAATTTGGAATCCGCAAAATTCAATCACCCTGGTTGACAAAATAATGTGAATCTGACTATACATACACACAAACACGGTATTTCAACCCAATGTCCAATGTTGAATCAACATTGGGTTGACGTCTCGGGCACAGAAGCGGACAGGGACGATGTAAAACCCAAACACTAACGTGACTGTTCACAGCTATCTGTAGAAGCTTGTGTGCCGTAGGGGTCTGAGAATATAACAATGAAGTTGATTGATAGAGCTCGTATTGTTGTATGACACCATTCCTCCTCTTCATTGCTTAATCAAACAGCAGTATTATACTCCACGTCTCGACATCTCTTCAGGGGTAACCGGATGTCGTCTATTTGTTGTAGACTGGCCTTAAGCAGTGACAGGGTACTGGGATGATTGCTAGTAGTAGTACTTTTTGCCCCTATCTGGGGAGGGTCATTAGGGATCTGTTCCGTCTGTTGGATGCTGTGTACGGCATTGTATGGGAGCACTAGTCTACAGCAATCATCCAAGGGCAGCTGCAGCCTCCTCGTATCTGGCTATTATCTTCGGGCAGATTGCCAGTGGCGTACCCTGGTTCCTCCGCTCAACAGCGGAGCCAATGCAGCACCCGCATCAGTGCTGGCGCTGATGTAGGCCGTGGTAGCCTTAAATAACCGGCAATAGCGTGTTTGACATTAGGTCTCTCACGTGGGATGAATGGAGTTACCCAGAGGGAGTGATCCTTCTTATTGTTACTCTGGGGACTATCCGACCCGAGGATAGCGGAGCTGCGCGAAATGCCACAGAGTTTCAGCATTAAATTGCACAGCGAAACCCAAGTCTCCGGCCGTCTGGGCATGTCTGGGGGTAGATCCCCTAGACATGCCCGGAACCCTTTATCGGGCGAGCGAAGGAAAACGATCTAAATAACTCACCATGCCCTATCACCCCCACCCTCACATCATCATCTGTATATCACTCATCTCATCAATTGACTACAACGTTTTTATCGTATTATAATGTCACTTAAAAGACCATTTGTGCCATTTTACTACTACTACTTGTCTTTGTATTCGATTTCACATTGTTAATACTCACGCTAAATAGAGAAATTTAAGGTAGAAATGGATTGCATTATTTTTTCGCTGATGATCTGTATTCAAAATATTGGATGTGGTGAATGTAGATGTTATTGATGTATGTGACAGTGCTCGATTTTGAGGAGAGCCCAAGTGCCCGAGGCTGCCAAATTTACTGCAGGGCGCTCTATTAGCTGTATGACGACTGTGCCTTTGTGGCTCGCTAGATTTTGGCCTAATGCTTCAATTTAACACAGGTCAACTTTTTTCGGGCACTCAAATGAAATGATGGGCTCTGTAGATTTTCTAGGTGGGTGCCCTGCTGGCTCTCACCTCAAATCGTCCAAAATCGAGCACTGTGTGATATGAAGGGTTAAGGGTCAGGTATTTCGTTCTTCGTTACCCTTTTCAAATAAATGTCATTTAATAAGCTCTTCTCGCTTAATTTGAATACCTATGTTATGGCTCTTCGGACATTATAAATATTTAAATTCTCTCAGCCCGGGGGTCGTCTTACGACCCCTTGCGCTGAATGAGTTTGGATTAACACTATACAGCACGTCTAATGTTTAGGTTCACTAGGTCTAAGCAGATTTTCTCTGTATTCAGCCATTATCAAATCTTATATTAACCCTTGTGGTGCTAGGCCTGTATAAACAAGTTCCAAACAAAATAAAGTGCGACCCGGTTAATACTGTTATTGTTGAAATGCGTTGTGGTAGATGGTTATGTAATAAAATAATTTTTTGGAGGGATGCTTTTTTCATAGATTGGAATATGTTTGGTCATTTAACAATTTCCACGCCCCCAAGGTTGAGGTTATGGCTTCTATTATTCCCCTATAGGAAACCCCATCGCGCACTTTTTATCGGCGTGATGGCAGGCGGAACGGTCAGTGAGCGTGGACTCGGTGTGCTCCGGACCCCCCCCCCCCCTCTAAAAAATTCCTGGATTAAACCATTCTGACTATGCAGTGTATTGTGACCTTCAAGAATTTCATTATCTGATCACTGATGTGACCATCGCCTCCAGCTTAATAACATATTCTGTCAGCTATTGCTATTTTTCAGAAATAGTTAACAGAAGATTTTATTATTAAACTGGCAGGTCACATCAGCGATCAGTTAATGAAATCTGTCAGAGTACACTGTTTAGTCAGATTCACATTCATTCATAAACCAGGGTGAATGAATTTCAGTGTATCATTATCTTATCGTTGATGTGACCTTCCAGCTTATTATTAACATCTCTTGTCAGCTATTGCTATTTCTTTAGTATGCTTTTTATCTATGCCTACCGGTTTGTACATTGCGTGCCCTTAGCAGCTATCATGTGACACTTTTCTTTATTTATACCAATGAACGGCCTTCAAACATACTGACTGCACAGTGGCTTTGCTGAAAAAAGGAACACACCTTTTCTATTTAGCGATCAATACATGACTTACACAATCATGTACCCTGTGTTTTATTACAGAAGCAATATAGATTAGATTGTATCACGTACAAACGGAAATGTGGTCTAATATTTTCTGCAATTTTTATGAGCAATTTATGATTGTAGACGACATCCCAGGGATCTACTTTAGTCGTCATAATCTGACGTCTGTAGACGTCAGATTATGACGACTAAAGTAGATCCCCGCGCTGTAAGGGTTAAAACTGAATTATTTTTATATAAACCATGAGACCAAAGGTTTTTTTTAATTTGAGATGATCATAAATGTCTTAGTTAGGATGAGTAAGTTACGATGTCTGAAGTCGGTGCCCGTACTGAAACGGTTCATATTGAGTCGATGCTAGCTCACCGTCTACGACGCTGGTCCAGAATCAATCCACCAGTGGGTCAATATCACGTGTTTAACCCTTTAAGCCCCCACGATGCATTAAAGCATCATTTGACACCCCTGAAAACACACTTAATTTTCCAACAGCTGAGGGTTTTAGAACGAAAATTTCCATGAAACTGGTTTACCAATATGTGGTAATTTTCTTTATTTTTTAAACCACATCATGTCATCTTCATCCACTACAAGTCGAGAATGGCGGCAGCAATTCGCGGCTTGTAGTGGAGGACTATGGTAAATTCAGGATTGAAAGGGTAATGCAGTGGCGTGTCTAGCATAGGACGGAGCCGCCGTACGCCCTCTCCCTTTTAGAGGAAATGTTTCATTTCGTGCATATTTTGGGACTAAAATGAAGTTAGTACCCTATTTTTCAGCCAAAATGTAGCTTACTCCCCCTCCTTTTGCACATTCTGGAAACGCCACTGTAAGCTTTTACACACTAATTCTGTGAAATGCAGTGACGTCACCGGAGACCGTTTTGAATGGGGAACTCGGTGAAAACGAAGTTATATAAGACCCCTCCCCCATACTTCATTGTATTAGCTTGCTCAGTAACAACAAAGGAGGTCAAGGCTATTGAGTTTCACATGATAGCTGCACTGCTGGTGTTGTTTGTATGTTAGTCACTAGATGGTACTGAGATGGTGTCACGTGGTCCTCACTGCCGGTACTTAGTTACACCATTGATCAGAACCAGCTGTTGCCAGATATAATTATATTGCCAATATCTCGTCGTCTGGTTTTAGTTAAAAATATGTCAGAATTGTCACCTTAGTATAAAATTGTAATGGTCGTCCACTAGCAATAAATACATAGTATGCACTATAAAGAACCATTAAAGCCACATCAACCATCCAAATCTTTATATTAAAATTAATAATGTTATAAATATTCTACGCATATAATATCTAATATTCTACGATATATCGTAGGCTTCTGATTGGTCGAGATGGCCATCTCGACCAATCAGAAGCCTACGATATATCGTAACTTGTACGAGAATACGGGCCCTGAATGCGACACGGGAGCTTATTTTCTTTTTAGTCCATAGTATTATGTTACTGCATTTATTCGAACCTGGATTAACGCTACCCTGATGACATTGCAAGGCTCTGACACAGTGACCTCCATTTTTAAATGTACTAGTTCCAATACGACCACAAATTTACGACTGCTGAAAATGGCCTAGTTTTCATAGACACTTGAAATATTCGTCTCAATTTCTTGGCATCCGAGTTTTTTGGTAGGCAGTGCGAATGTCGTTTTTACACAGCTGGCTGTGTAAACAAAATGGCGGTCAGTGTGACTGGGCCTCGCGCAGTAAATGAGGCCCAGTCATACCGGGTAGATTAACGCAATATCCATCTTCAAATGACAAAAAATATTTATAATAATACATTTTTTAGACATCTCCGATATTAAATTTTTAGATTAACTGAGCATCTAACAGAAATTATTTTATCAAGTTTACTGATATTTCCATTGAGCTAGAACATGGTTTAAACCGTATATAGGCCTATATGGACGTAGCAGGACAGTGGTTTAAAGGAACTCAATCAGGGTAACTCATAAAAAATCGGTGATTTTTTTTGGCTTCGTAGTATGGCCATATGATGTAAACATGTCCATAGACTGGAACTGTAAAAAGTTTTTAATTTTTTTGTGCTGCGCATTCACCAGTTAGGCTAGATATAGAGACGAAATTCCCGTATTTCTTATTTTGGACATGCATGTCCAAAATAAGAAATACGGGAATTTCGTCTCTATATCTAACCTAACAGGTGAATGCGCAGCACGAATTTTTTTTCAGTTCTAGTCCATGTTTATATCATATGGTCATATTAGGAAGTCAAAATAAAATCACCGATTTTTTTATGATTTTAGATTTTTTTAATTGATACAAATCCCAAAATGTATGTTCACAGCAATATGAAGTACTGAAATTCTCACAGTTTGTGTTATTTGGTTCACTTCCTCCTTATCTGCGATGTGCTGATGCAAAAAAAAAGAAAAAACAAGAAAACATAAAACCACGTATGGTATTACAGTGATGGGCCGTCATGCTATGTACTTTACATCATTCTTTCTATGAAAACTGTTTACAATTTGATTAGAAATATGCATCATTGATTGAACTCCAACATTGATCGGCATCTATACAAAACGGTTAATCCACTCGTATCTCGGGCGTCTCATGATCAAAATGATTACTGTAAATCGTATGTATATCTTCGTGCCAAATAATAGCTCTATCAAGAGAATGCATCGGTACAATCTAATGATGAATGTTATATCTGTTTATCATGATTGTCGGTTTAAAATGCATCGGTACAATCTGATTTTGAATGGTATATCTGTTTATCATGGTTGGTTGTTTAGTGCCAACGGTTAGTCCTATTGATAACGCCTAGTGAACATGCACATTATCGTGACGAGGGTCTACAGCTAGCCGTGTTCTGTTGTGTAAACCGTTATTTAACCATAAGGTCTATTAAGCCGCCAAATTAGAGAACTAAATTTTCACCCAATGAAAGCTACCGCGACCCACAACTTTCAAGTGGGTGAAAATTACTCATATTTTTTTTATGCGAGACAGCACATTTGCAAATCTTACTGTTTAAAAACACATTTTGTTCCCAGTAACTGCGATCTAAACGACTATAGTCAGATTCACATTAAATTCATCAACCAGGATCAATGAATTTCGCGGATTTCTCAAACAATTCTCAACCAATTTTCATGAATTTTTACACACACTATTTTCCACTCATTTCGTGACTACCCTGGAAATTTCGCGTAGTTTTGATAAGTATTTTAGAAGTTAGACCATTTGACATGTAATCAAATTCTGAGATGAAGCTAATTGGTTTAGAGAGGGGAACATTTTTATTTATTTACTACATGTCAAATAGTCTTAACTTCTTAAATTCTTATTAAAACTTCGCGAAACTTTCAAGGTAGTCACGAAAAATAAGAAAATAGTGTGTGTAACATTTCATAAAAATTGGTTGAGAATTGACTGAGAAATCGGCGAAATTCATTCACCACGGTTAATGTGAATCCGACTATAATAAATGGATTAAAAACGACTGTAGTGCCGCTTAGCGTTGGAAGGGTTGATCTACCTCAGTGCAATGGAATTCAGAAAGGGAATTATACAATGCATGGTAACATAAACGTTCTGACCCTGTACTTGATATTATATTTTGACGTAAACATTCTGACCTTGTACTTGATAATATATTTGGACGTTATATAAAATATTTCACCTTGATCACGAGAAGAAATGAATGGGTATCAGCAGAGTTAAGCAGCTACGTCGTCCTCAAAAAGCATGCCTGGTTGTGGGCCCACATGTATGCAGCTGTGTTGACTGTGGTGATCTTGTTGAAAACAATGGCTTGAAACAATGATCTTTCGCGACCGATACTGATGTAACAGTTTTAGATTACCCCTCAATTAAGGTTACTCCCAACATGCCCAAGGTGTAATCCTAAATCTGGAACTAATGTCAAGTTACTCTCCTTCTATTTTTAAATTAACCACATCAATGTTATCGATGAGCTTCAAGTAATAGTGTGTATTTGTCTTTATAACGCCATCATGCTTCGTTGAATGTTGGTGAGATTTAAAAAGAATCGAAAGATCTAACTAAAGCATTCATGATGACTTCAAATTGAAAAAAACCCTTTGGTCTCCATGTTTTATATTAAAATATTTCAGCGTTGTGGGAGTTCAAATTGTTAACCCTTGTTGTGCCAGACCCGTATATCATGTATATATACTATTCAAGCATCTTTCCCAGCATTAAATTGCACAGCGAAACCCAAGTCTCGGGCCGTCTGGACATGTCTGGGGTTAGATCCCCTAGACATGCCCGGAATCCCTTATCAGGCGAGCGAAGGAAAACCCTCTGAATAACCCACCATGCCCTATCACCCCCACCCTCACATCATCATCTGTACATCATTCATCTCATCAATTGACTACAACGTTTTTATCGTATAACAATGTCACTTAAAAGACCATTTGTGCCGAAAAGTGACGTAAAGCAATGATTTACTACTATACTCAAGCATCTTTCCAACCAAAATAAGATTTGAAATAACTCAATTTGTTGTGTGCCTATTTTTCACAAATATTACATACTTTTCGTGATTTGTAGCTGGAAATGGCATTAGCAATTTCAGCTTTAACCCTTTAACCGCCAAATTATTCAATTGGAATTTTCACTCACTTGAAGTTGTGTCTCGCTGACGCGATCCACAACTTCAAGTGAGTGAAAATTATGCAGATTTGACAAAATGGAGATCAACTCTTTTCCAATCGTGCTGATTGATGTCACATTATGGCTTTACCATGTTCAAAAGGCGGTACTGAATGTGGTGATAATTAAGTGAAAAACCGAATATAGTCGGCACCAGTGGGTAAAGGGTTAAATGAATAAAAAAATGAAGCAGATAATTCAGCAGCTCAAGTATTAAGCCTTAGAGCACTGATGTCCCCTACAGTAAGTGTTAACCCTTTAAGTCCTCACGATGCATTAAAGCATCATTATACATCCCTGAAAACAGACTTAATTTCCCTACAACCAAGGGTTGTAGAATGAATATTTCCTTGAAACTGGACAATTTTCTTACTTTTTCACCCACATCAAATCATCTTCATCCACTACAAGTCGAGAATTGCGGCTTGTATTTGATGAAGATGACAATGGTAAATTCGGGCTTGAAAGTGTTAACCCTTAGAGCACTGATGTCCACTACAGTAAGACATTCCTGTGTTTTTGTGTGTTTTATAAGCACCTATATAAAGTCTGATAACCAGCTGTTAAAAGAAAAATATGCCTTCAATCTTGAAACACTTATATATGTTAGGAATTAAATGTCACAAATCACATGCACTTTCAGTCACTTGAAGTTGTGTGTCGCGGTAGCGAGACGCAGCTTCAAGTGACTTAAAATTGTAATTGAATATCTCAGTGCTCCAGGGGTTTACCATCAACGTGGTGAGGGTTATAAACCATATGGATCTTTTTGAATTGATTATTTATGCTAAGTGGATGCACACGTGGCGGATTGGTAAAGCTGATATTGTCCGTCATATACAGTCCACTTGGTTTAGTTCCCGCTTGGTGATCAGGTGAGAGGTTTGCAACATGTCGTCGCAGCCAGCTCCCCAGAAGATCGTCTACCGATATCATATTCCTGGACGACAAACTTCAGCACCGCGTGCTCTACTTCCCTCAGGTGTAAACGACAGCGCGGTATGTATATTGAGAGTTGAATTGTCACACGAATGAACAGATTCAGTGACCACCGGATGAAATGTACAGTAGAATAATATGTCCATGGATTCAATATCAGAATATATGCCTTTATATTTATTCTGTAGAATAAGACCCTGTATCCCTGGAATTAGAAATAAGCCGTTATTATCAGTCGTTTTGTAGTATTGACTATAGTGCTTTTCTGGTAAAAACTTGTCTGTAGACTTGTCATGCAGATACTCTTTCTAACATGGTGTCATGCGTGATACTCTTTCTAGCATGGTGTCCTGCTTTCTATTGAGCCGTCAACGAGCGCATATGACGACCTGTAGGCCTAATTCAGTTTTCGTATATTTAGCTATTCTGTGATTGTTCTAGTTTTCGTTAATAGCTGCTGTACCTCCTAATTTTCTAGTTGATAGACGCACTTATTTATGACTCGGATGGGACGAATGGAGAAAAAAATTGTTCAATAACTTTATTGTTTATGAGAGGAAAAAATGTTTTGTTTTTTAAATATTCTCTGACTTCGTATTACGAAGAATGACGTTGACCAGTGTTGACAGGATTCATATGTCATATTATTCAAACAAACGTATCCCCGCTTCCTGATTCGTGATGACGTCAGTCATTCACTCAGATTGTGGTTGAGTAGTCCGTTGTGTCCCTAACTATCTCTAGCTATTTGCCCAATGATGATAGATAAATGATTTATTTGACAAAAAATACATATATATATACATTTGATTAACACATAATATGTTTGTCTGGAGACACCGGTTAAGATACACATAGTATCGCTATCACATGAAGATGCTGGGCCACCATTAAAAGGTGGTACTTTATGTGCTAATAATAATAAAAACGAATATAATCGGGACAGGCGGTTGAAGGGTTAAGCCGACTTTGTTGACGGCTTGTGGTTGATGGGTGGTTCATGTGTCACGGATATATCTAAAACGGAATAACCCGAAACCGTCAGCTGTGAAAATCAGCTGATTTCACTAGAAATGCACCGCTTGGCAGGACGGATGTATGATATCATATCACGATAACCACTGTTGTTATGCTCGAGCTGCAAACGAAATAAGAGATCAATTTGAAAAAATATATTTATATTTACTTTTAGTTCTGGGGCTGATTCTGAAAACTTAGATTTTGTTGCACCCCTAGAAGATTTTATGTTATATTTTGTTTCTTTGGTTCACCAGCTTTCATTTGAAAAACATAACCCTTTTCAAAATGTGTTCAAAAGACCCTTTCGAGGACCATTTCCTGCAGTCGGTCATAGTGCTTTGGTGAAAATGAGAACATTGCCATTTGTACACTTGTGACAAAAACCATAACAATTATTGAAATTTTCACCTGGTACGTATTTACCAGTATACTTTTTATATATATATAACAAATTAAATTTTAAACTTTTTTCTGCAAGAAAATGAGAAATCATATTTTTTTTAATGTGATTTTTTTTTCTTTTGGATACATTTTTAGAGGGGTGATGTTTTGCAACTAGTTACATACATACCAAAAAAAAGGGAAAAAACCTATGTTCTTTGAGGGGGTGCCTTAAACTCTGGATTTAAACCAGTTGAATCAGGCCAAGGACTACATCAAATACATAGTATTTTGTTACCATCCATCAAAGCCTTTTTTTTACTGAACTACATGTGGAATTTGCTGAACCTTATGCCCCCACACACACTTCTCTAGTTCATATTCCATTGAAAACCCCGGATTTTAACCTTGAAAATCATTGCTTCACCCCTCCAATTCCGTTCACTGAAAATAGCTGAGATCATTGAGGTCGAAGTAACTACTTAGTCTTTTGTCAAATCCACGGGTCTGATCTGAAGATACAATGCAGGGCTCGAAATTGACCCCATCCGATCGTCCGAGACGACCAACAATCTGGGAAAGACGAGTTCAGTTTCAATGAGTGCCCCTGTTTGACAATTATCAGGAAGGACACGTTAATTGGAATTTAGTCCAATTTCAAGCCCTGCAATGTGCCACCTAGTGATTGAATGCGCTGACTTAAGAAGACCCCTGTTATGTGACGTGAGCCCATGTAGTTTTTGAGATACAATCTTGGAATGTCCTCCAAAATTGAAATGTACAAAATATTCACATCTGAGCCTACCCGTTCTCGCCGACAATTCGTTGCATTTTAAAATAAACTGGATAAAATTGCAATAATAATGCACCAACACACACAATTTAACTAGCAAATGGGAAGTTTATGTCTCAAATTAAAATTCACTCGATCTCATTATGCATTTATATTGTAATTGCTATATGGTCTATGGTACTGGGTCTGATTCTAAAAACTTGTTGCACCCCTAGAAGAAAATAGGTTTTATTATATATTTTATTTCTTTAGTTCACCAGCTTTCATTTTGGAAACATCGAGAGGCGTTGCCGCAACGCTAAGAGTTGGTGATTGATTCTTATATTATTTCGTTGAAAACATTGGAGTTCAAGGCTATTGAGTTGAACAGAATACTGTTTACTTGCCTTGCCCTATAAACACCCTTGCCCCATAAACACATATAACCTGTGACGGTTCAATCGCAGACGATGGCCCAACATTGAACCAACATTGTATCAATGTATCGTGACTTGTTTGTATTCTGTGCTGTGTGATTCAATGCTGGGCTCTTGACAAAAGAGTAAACGTCATAATTATCTCCGCCCAGGATGTTTGTTTTTGGTCGCGTTTTTTTGTTTGTCTGTTAGAATAGTAGGATTTACTTGCAAAGTAATGAACTGATTTGCATGAAATTTTCACCGTAGGTGTGTCTCAGTCCATGGAACAATCCATTAAATTTTGGGGATGAGCCGTATTAAGATCCCGACCCAGGATCTGGATTACGATACGGTTGCACAGCGGAGATTTGCAGTCTATAACTCGGGAGATTTGCAGTCTCTAACTGATGCCTCAGTTGTTTTATTAATTTTTTCTCAAGAATTTTTATTCAAGATTTAGAGCGGACGGCTGGAAAAGAATAAATTAAAAACTTTTTTATTTGATTTTGTAATGATAAACTTACACAAAAACAACTTTTTTTAAAGTTTTTACTTACTTTATCTAAAAAAATGCCCAATTTACCTTATTATTAGCCCGCCTTTTAATTTTAATTAAAAAAGGTGGGCTATTGCAATTGAAGTTCGGCGTCGTCGGCGTCGGCGTCGGCGTTAACATTTACTTGTGGGCGCGATAACTTGAAAAGTTTTTCATGTTTCCTTCCCAAATTTGTTTTGCATGTTACTAATGACCACTTCTCGGACAAGTTCAATAATGGCTGAAAAAAAATTCAAAATGGCCGACTTATTGCGATTTTTCACCTTTTACGTCAATAATTTGACCTTGTGGGCGCGATAACTTGAAAAGTTTTTCACGTATCCTTTTCAAATTTGTTATGCATGTTACTAATGACCAGTTCTCGGACAAGTTCAATAATGGCCCAAAAAAAAAAAAATTGCCGATTTATTGCGATTTTTCACATTTTACGTCAATAATTTGACCTTGTGGGCGCGATAACTTGGAAAGTTTTTCACATATCCTTTTCAAATTTGTTATGCATGTTACTAATGACCAGTTCTCGGACAAGTTCAATAATGGCCGAAAAAAAAAAAATGGACGATTTATTGCGATTTTTCACATTTTACGTCAATAATTTGACCTTGTGGGCGCGATAAGTTGAAAAGTTTTTCACATATCCTCTTCAAATTGGTTATGCATATTACTAATAAGTAGTTCTTGGAGAAGTTCAATAATGGCCGAAAAAAAAAAATGGCCGATTTATTGCGATTTTTCTCATTTTACGTCAATAATTTGACCCTGTGGGCGCGATAACTTGAAAAGTTTTTCACATATTCTCTTCAAATTTGTTATGTATGTTACTTATAAGTAGTTCTTGGACAAGTTCAATAATGGCTGAAAGAAAAAAAAAATGGCCGATTTATTGTGATTTTTCTCATTTTACGTCAATAATTTGACCTTGTGGGCGCGATAACTTGAAAAGTTGTTCACATATCCTCTTCAAATTTGTTATGCATGTTACTAATAAGTAGTTCTTGGACAAGTTCAATAATGGCTGAAAAAAAATTTCAAATGGCCGATTTATTGCGATTTTTCTCATTTTACGTCAATAATTTGACCTTGTAGTCTATGCAAGTATTATATAGTATATCATATTATACATGTATCTATCTTATTTAACATACCATTTATATCTTGGGTTGTTATTTACGTGATGACATTCGTCTTTATTTTTTTTATCATAATTCGGCGGCGGGCTATTATCGAGTGTGCTCTTGTTTCAATTTATATTGATAAATAGGGGGTCGTCGGTATAATAAAATTGACAAATGACAAAATTTCAATTTTTTATTGATTTCCATAATCGTGACTCGGCGGTCTTGAGAACCAATTAATCAACAAACTCTCGTCTGACTGTCTAGTTTATACTAGTACAGAGACTGTACGTGATATTTGTCATCGAAGTCTTCTACAGAGAAAAAAGTAGAAACAATATGCACTTGGCAAATCATACCAGAGGGTGGTAGAGGGCACCCAGTTAACATATGGTAAACACTAGGACAGGCTCATGTCCTACTGTTTGCCACCATAATACTTGTACATTTCAGAATTCTTAACCCCTTCAGGCCGACTTTAGACAAATTGTAATGGCCGTAGACCCATAACGTAGGTATTCATTATGCAAACGAAGCAGAAAGAGCTGACAAAAACATTTCTGATGATTTTAAATTGAAAAAAATACCTTTGGTCTCCATGGTTTATAAAAAATAATTATTTTCTTAATGGCAATACCACATGAGTGGTTCAACTTTAGATACGTATCTGAATGTCACTGGAGTATACCTTATTACCGGAGAGGGAAGAACAGGAGATTATGTAATTTGAGGAAAAACCCTTTGGTCTCCATGGTTTATAATACAGTATTTCAGCGCTTTAAGGGTTGACGCCTTGTGTTTGCCGGGTGGGCGGTGAGCGTTATGTTTAGTGGGGCGCGTCATCACTCCGCACAGACAGATATATAGAGATATATAAACACACAGCTGGTGTTAAGGTGGTCATCATTTCAGCTTCACTACGTACACAGTGACGGCCTGTGATAGTCACAGTCAGCACACCACCCACCACTCACTCACTCACTGTCTCACGTAACTGACATAGCTAAAACCAGGAATAACAGCAGTCATTACGGATGTACAACAATTTCAAAAAGGTAAAATCACTACTGCACATTGGGTATATGACGCGCTCCATACATCGGCCACAACCCAGCAAACACAAGACGTTAAAACAATGATGGCTTAATGTTGGGCCAGCGTCGAAGACGGTGGCCCAACATTAAGCCATCATTGTTTCAATGGATTGTGTTTGCTGGGAAGGATCACGTAAAATCAACATAATCAAGAGGATCCCATTTTATTGCAAAAATCTGTCGGCTATTGAGGACTGCCGCCCCCCCCCCCCCCTCATTCTTTTTCTAGATACACCCCTGTTGGTTACATTCATTTTTACATATTCCTTGTTTATACGGTGTGTTGCATTGTGTTACATTCCACAAAAAATGTCCGGAGAATGAATTATTTGAATGCGCCATTTGAATGCATTGTCTAACGCAATTGCCAGGCCAGTTGCTCTACACACATATCACAAATGTCAATCATATGATATTTGTTGTCAAAACTCATCTTTTATCTGTGTTTCCTTTCAGAACGTTGACACAGCAGTTGTAGCCATGTCTCAGCTTCGTTTGACAAAACCAGCGCCAAATTTCTCTGGCACCTCAGTCACCGGGGGAGAGTTCAAAGACATCAGCCTCTCTGACTACAAAGGGAAATACCTGGTCTTCTTCTTCTACCCCCTAGACTTGTGAGTAGTCGGCTATTATTTACATACACACAATTTGTGTTGACATTTTGGTAGTATTGCGTAGTCATCTCATTTCTTGGTTAATACATGTGGTGTAAACCCTTCGGGGCATTTATACATATTCATTGGTCTTAGTGCAGGTGTACTAATCACTCATAAAACTTGTATGCTTAACTACCACGTTCAATGGGGCGGATATGTTTCATATTATGAAATTAAATCAGAAGTACTGGATATGATATTCTACCTTGTTACTTGTATTATAATTATCTCATTTCAACGGCAATATGCTGCTTTTTCGTCTAGTAGCCACCCGACAATGAATAAAGGAGCGGTCAATTTCCAGAAGAACTTTTCTTTGTGTATTTTCAAACGAAAATAAACATTTTTTAACCGTTATTTACTATTAGCATGATCAGCACAGGTTCTTAGTTGTCAGGAGTTGCAATCCTTTTTTTGTGCAGAGTAAATAACGGTTCTTGGGGTGGAATGTTTGTCAATTAATCAGTAGAATGTGCAAATGAGTATGCTAAATTAAATACTGTAGATCTGGTAATATAAACGAGGTTTTAATTTTCGCGAATGTCGTGAGGAGGACAAATGCGCAAATTCAAGAGTCTCGCGAAAATTATTATTTTAATGGCGCTACTAAAGAAAAATGAAAATTCACGAACTCTAAGCTTCGTGAAAAGTCTCAAAATCAGAAATTCGCGAAAATTTTAACACGCGAAAATTACCAGATCTACAGTATGTGTGATTTGACTCACTTGATGTTGTGGGTCGAGGTAGCGAGACAATGCAATTGGGCAAAAAACGTCTTTTGTCAAGTAATGTCGAGGGTACACTTTGTCCCGTGTGATCACTTAGAGAAAAGCTACATTTACGTATTTCTGCCCAGTCGCTGAATAAAATAGAAATTTATTAGAGAAATATGGACATACCTCCATGATAAGGATGCAATGCAAGTCAGTGGTTGTAGGAAAAATATATTAACCCTTTCAGCGCCGGGACCGACTTTAGACGTCAGATTCTGACGTCCAGGGTCGATCTCCGCAAAGAGTAAACTATTTATAAGTTTCTTAGACCCATGACATAGGTATTCAAATAAATTAACTAAGACATTTATGCTGATTTCAAATTAGAAAATTCATTTTCCTATATCATATATAAATATTGCAGCGCTTGGAGGCTTAATCAATGATTTTCAACTAAAATGTTTCCCTTTGGAGCTCAAAGGGTTTAGTGATACAGTGTAGTAGAAAACTGATAGGTCTATATTATAATACCCAGTATTTGTGACTGTCGTCTCAAATAGCCCTTTATGCTTTATAAATAAAGTAACATCGATGCAACAATAGAACCTATCACGTATCAAAGTCTACTATATTTGATTATAGCCTAGCAAACACAAAACATTTGCATAACATTTATACAACGTCGGCCCAACGTCTTCGACGTTAGCCCAACATTGTATAAAATGTTACACAAATGTTTTGTGTTTGTCGTGAGATACCCTCCACCCACACTAACTGGTTTGTACGTGACTTAATCTACATGCTGCTATTTACCGTAGATATTGTAATTCAAACAAAAATACACGTAACTCTCCCCCTCTCACTGCCATATTTGAGCAATACATTGTCATAATGTAGCATAGAACATCAGAAAAAAACATAATATCCAACAGCAGACATGTGGCACAGGCTTGATGTTGGCGAAATTATAAAAAAAATTAACACTTTCTTACTCCTTTATTGGCTTCCAATCTTTCTGTCCTGCATCATCTACAGAAAAGTACCTAAAACCTCACTTTGAAAAAAAAAAATCTATTTGTTCGCTGCTTCAAATGCTATCGCTGAGTATTCTTGTGTAATTATTCAATTAAAATGTCATAAGCTCAATTAAATTCAATGCAT
Source organism: Flabesymbios commensalis (assembly GCA_964017125.1). Lineage (NCBI taxonomy): Eukaryota > Metazoa > Annelida > Polychaeta > Terebellida > Flabelligeridae > Flabesymbios > Flabesymbios commensalis. The sequence goes on from OZ024902.1 coordinate 11,621,879, forward strand.
TGCGCAATGATACAACACGTTTATTACTAAGTCAACTTATAGTATTCAAATTGGCTATATCCACAGCCTATCTTCCTACATAAATGGCTGTAGAGGCCGTTCACAATACAAGGCAAATCAATGTGTACCGATCGTAAACAAGCAGAGAGATTATATTATTTTTTTACACGGGTATGATAAGCGCTACTATTGATCCGTAACCAAAATTGCCATACTCAATTATTTTTCAAAACACTCAATTATGTTTAACGGTGAGGGATGATGCTCAAATGACATCAAAAGCTTATCTGTAGAACTGCATTTATAAGTTATAATAAAAACAAAGAAAATTAGTGCGAGGTGTGAACCGAAAAATAAGCAATAAATCCGGCCAATGCTGGTTTCATGTTGGGCCAGCGTCGTAGACGGTGGACCAACATAAAACCAGCATTGGTTCACCATAGCTACACAAGGATCCTGGGATCAAAAGGTCGCAATCGATCCAAGTACTATTTGTACAAACATTGGAATGGCTATATGCGCCAGCTGTCACCAGTATGACTGGTATATTGCGGAACCCTTTGCTCTCAGACTCCAGGATAACATTATTGTATCTGTGATAGGCACACCACTTGATTTTAGTCATCGTTGTCACAAATGGAAAACTTACCTTGATCGTGGTGAATTTATCATATATTCTCACACTCTGTGCTGTAGTTTTCACTATGAGACGTATATCGGTATCAGCCCATATCGCACTCTAGCTGCAGATTCAGCACAATTTATGGTATTGTAATGTTATGTGTTAGATGATCGTGTGAGAAAATACAAACGTTGATCACTTTTCGTGCGATATGGGAAAATACAGCACATGTTCAATAAATAAGGTGTTCGCTTAAAGGCTCACATTTTATTCATTGAACGAGTGCTATATTTTCCCATATCGCGCTCAAATGAACACCGTTTGCATATCTTGTTAAAATGTTATTATAGTCGACTCCAGGGGTAAAATTAAACGTTGACGAGTTGACTGGCGAGTCAATAAAACTGTCATACCTGAGAAAAAATGGCATTCCAAAAAGACCTTTGTACTATATGACGGCCCTAATTTGCAAGTTTATCTGAATGGCTAATAACAAAAATTATGTTGTCATTCCTGCTCTTTTTGGGCATTACCAGATGAATGGCACTATTTCGAGCCCTCTGGAGTATTGTAATGTATTATTAATCCTTAGAGCACTGACCTATTCAATTTAAATTTACAGTCACTTGAAGTTAGCGACACACAACTTTAAGTGACTGAAAATTAGCGACACACAACTTCTGAAAATTTATGTTATTTGTGAAATTTAATTCCCAGCATATAGCAGTGTTTCAAGATTAAAAGCATATTTTACTTCCAACAACTGGTTATCAAGTGTTATATAGGTGCTTAATAAACACACAAAAACACAGAATGTCTTACTATAGTGGATCAGTGAAATTGAAGTCCCAATAGATATCAGTGTTTCAAGATTGAAGGCATATTTTACTTTTAACAGCTGATTATCAGGTGTTATACGAAGCTAATAAAAACACTAATGTCTACTGCCGTCGACATCAGTGTTCTAGGGGTTAAAATTCACTAGCTCTATGCGCGCCTGACATGATACCAGTTTGTGACAATACAATGACGAGAACTGGATTGGGGTCTTATCTCCATTTGAGTACGGAGCCCCTGACAGATAAAGGGACTCCCCGGGTGGGAGCTCCTATTATGACGTGAAGGCCAGATTTGTTAAAGTTCGAAATCGTACAATATTAAGTAGAGTGAAATCGTAGAATATTAGGTGATTCAGGATTTCGGCCCTGGGCAACACTTGTTTTTTTATTTTTTTAATGCAAGAAAAAATCCCACACAGACAGATAGACAGATATTTGATTAACATAAATACAAGTCATTACAGGCTTATTAATTTTGTCATAGTAATATACGGTACATGTATGTAGCCGCGTGCCTGTTAAGTCAGTTCAGGAATTCGTCCCCCGCTCTGGCATTCAGATCTCGCTCCCCCGTAGAGATTCAGCATACTGGGAGCCTCCGTGACCGAGCGGACCATACGGTGGACCAAACTCAGACCAACATTGTGTTAACTTTTCGTGTATCCAGGTATTATTTTATTATGCATATACAGCGATTGACATTAGGATTGTTTTATACCAGCCAACAGGGCAGGTAAACTGTGATTTTTGTCTGCCCAGGTGACTTTTAACTGGATCTGGAAGTGGTTGTAGGGCTAAAACTATGAGAACTTTACCCGACCACCTGTGCGGCCGATGTGGACAGTTTATCCAAGTATCCTTGGTTTATCTGACCTGGGCCTTTTTAACCTGCCTCGGGCGTCCGGTCGGACGTTGATGACAATGGCTGCATATATAATAAGAAGCGCAAATGACCTTCAGCTGTACATTGTGGGACAGACAAGGTGAGGCCAAGGTCGTGTCATGTCATGTGATGTTTAAGCCTTTACCTGTGTAACAGTGTTGAAACTGCGTAGTCCGGGGATCGAACCACCAACCCTAACATCATGAAGCCTGAGCGCTACTATTCGAGCCAAAGAGTCGACTCGTTAACCACAGTGGTAATCACTCAGTCCGCCATAATCACATCCGGCTTCGGTGACGCGTTGCATATATTCGGGAAAAAATATTTCGCATCAGCAAATAAATAGCTTCAATATTATGCTAGATTTGTTTTTCTCTTAAAATTTTGCATCCAACCGCATCTGAGCCATGAATAGTTCTTCTCATATCTATAAGCTCAACTCTGGCTATGTAGGTCCTGCTCCATACCAGAGCTGAACCTAGAACCATAGATCATTCAAATATATCGTTAATCTATGCTAGAACTTATGTACCATAATAAATACAAATCATAGGTAAAGAGACTGAGTACCCAGCACACATGATACCCAATGTTTGTTCAATGTTGGGCCAGCGTCGCAGACGATGGGCCAACATTGAACCAACATTGGGTAAGTGTATCATACTAACTCTGGGTGAGCGCTAGCACTCGCCACTTCGCCAAATGCAAAAAGGTTTCCCTTGTGGCTAAACTTATTTGGACCTTTTTCGCCAAAAACAGAGATCAGAGGCGTGAAATTATGTCCTTTTAGCGACAGCCAGAGATTGTGGCTAATTCCATTTCAACTATAGCGCCCACCCAGCTAACTGGGTTGAAGTGATGCTAATAAAACGTCAGATCATTTGTTGAGGCTCAGCGCTCACTTAGTATTTGCTAAACAATTCAATGTGGTTTGATCACTGATTTTTAACTCCTTCTCTTTACGTTTGACTTTACCCAATGAGTCAATGCAGGCATCCCTCAGTGTGAAACCTATACAACCTATAAAAAACTATATTAAATTTTAGGACCTATACAATCTTTTTAAAAGCCTATATAACCTATAAAAACCTGTAATTCTCAAATTTGCGATTCCCGCGCATGTTTTTTTATCGGGAACAATTTTTTTGCCACTGTCACGGCCCATCTTGCCTCTGATATTATTATGCATACATCATGTAAAGAAATTGTCTCCTCAAAAACAACATTTTATCTGAAAAAAAATCATTCTAGTTTAATTAGCGTTCATTTTGATATCAGTAAGTACCACAAGCTGCATACAGATGAGTCCTGAAGGTAAAAGTGTTACATTCTGTGTAATTAGGTAAGTTATGAGTTGCAGTTAAATGAGAAAAAACCTATATAAACCTATATTGTTATTGTTGAGTAGCCTATAAAAAACCTATATTTTATATTTTAAAATCTTTAATAAAACCTACAGTTTGTTCAAGAGGAACTGGTAAACCTGTCAATGCCATCACTGGCATCAGGCTTCTAATCTTTTATTTATGAAGTGCTCTTCAGCAAGTTATGCCCACTGATCCAGATTCGGTATAACTTCACAACTTTTTTTCATTTTGTACTCTTGTATGTGATTGAGCCAGAATCTCTTTGTACGGGTATATGAACAAATATATATATATAATTACCGGTATGTATATGCGTGATTTTGATAAATTATTTTCCATTTATTCTGTCTCGCTGTATTATTTTATCGTTTATTTTTTCTGTGCTGTTTTTCCTGCACATGATTTGTTCATCCAACTTAGCCGATATAATGCATGATATGCTCGTTTATTTTTATTTTTTTCCTGTGCGTGTTAACCCTTTAACCGCCGAAGTATTTAATTGGAATTTTCAACCACTTGAAGGTGTGTTTCGCTGACGCGATCCACAACTTCAAACGGGTGAAAATTATTCAGATTTGGCAAACTGGAGGTGAACGGTTTTGAAATCTTCTTGATTGATGTCACGTATTATCTTTACCGTGTTCAAAAGCTCGTATTTGATGTGCTGATGAATAATTGAAAAAAATGAAAATGATTGGTACCGAGGGTAAAAGGGTTTAAGTGCAAATCACGCCTGTAGCTAGCAAACACGACACGTTGAAACAATGTTTTAATGTTGGGCCAGCGTCGCAGACGTTGGACCAAATTTAAAAAAATGTTTTAAAGGTGATCTATCACCCCTTATATGGTATGAATAATTATGTCCTTATATGGGGTGATTGGCTATCATGTGACCCTCTGAGAGGGTCACATGATAGCCAATCACCCCATATAAGAAAACACTTGTGCCCCATCTTGTGGCAGCTTTGATTTATTTGTCACACAATTATTCATACTATATAAGGGGTGATAGATCACCTTTAACGTGTCGTGTTTGCTGGGATAGCCGTGTTTAGCCCTTATATTTGTAAGGGGCCCACCATTTATTCTCCAGGAACAGTTCAGAAGTAGATTACTTATTTCACTTAGAGTCTGCCCTCTGCGTGAAATAAGTAAAAATAATTCACTTCCAAGCAAAACACAACTTCAAAATAATATAGGGACCCCTTAGCTAAAAATACGAAAAAGTCAAAAAACAATTTTAAAGCACCGAAAAAGAGCGAAATAGTTGTATTTCCAGGTCGTATATTGCCATGTAAACAAAACAAGTCAGCAATATTAAGCACTTTACATCACATATTCCCACGTATCAGACGGTAAGATCAGAGCAGTCGAAAAAAATAAGAACATGATCCGTGGGATACACAACTTCAGTGCGGAAGTAAAAACGAAAATTGATGTCATCCCAATGGGCTGCTCTAAATTATATATATTTGAGGGTTCATAATTATATGTCCCATTGATCCAGAATCTGTATGATCTCATTATTTATATTTGCTTCTTTATGTTTTTAGCACGTTTGTATGCCTCACGTATCTGATAGCATTCAGTGATTTCATCGTTTATTTGACTCATATATTTTTCAGGATATTTGTATGCCCCACTTTAGAACATGTATGATCTCATTGTTTTTTGTTGTTTTTTCAGCACATTTGTATGCCCCACTTTTTAATCTGTATGATCTCAATGTTTACTTTTCTTTCTTTTTTTGCAGCACATTTGTATGCCCCACTGAGCTGATAGCATTCAGTGACAGAGTGAATGAGTTTCGCGCCATCGGTTGTGAAGTTGTGGCGTGTTCAACAGACAGTCATTTCAGCCATTTAGCTTGGTAAGTAGAACTACAGAGTACTCAACATCTGTTATATTCAACCCTTACAGTGCGGGGATAGACTATAGTCGTCAGAATCTGACGTCTGTAGACGTCAGATTCTGACGACTAAAGTCGATCCCCGCACTGTAAGAGCAAACATATTTATAATGGTCGTAGCCCCATAACATACGTCTACAAATGAATCAGAAAGAGCTGACTAAGATATTTATGATGATTTCAAATTGAAAAAACCCCTTTGGTTTCCACTGTTTATATAAAAATAATTCAGCGCTTTAAGGGTTAACCCTTTCAGCGCAGGGACCGTCTTCTGACGTTTACAGACGTCAGATTATTGGTTTGAGCATCTTATCTCGCCCTTGGAACCAAAATGGGTTGATGATTACCAATGACAACGCTGAAGTATTTATACCCCTCAGCCATTAAGGCTGTGGGGTATAGTGATCACCAGAGGCGGGCGGGTGGGCGGTCAGAAATTCAGCTCTTACTTCCATTAAAAACAAAATGGCTGCTGCAGCCATTTAAAAAAAGATGGCCGCCTAAAAAGCTTGTGGGCACGATAACTTATGAGCCGTTGCTTTTTCTCATTATTTATTGATATTGATGGACAGAGCCTACGGCTGAGGGTTCCTGCCATCAATTGATGTCTCTTTTTGTATAAGCCATGGAGACCAAAGGTTTTTTTTTTTCAAATTTAATTACAAATCACTAGTGTAACCTCTATAATATAATAGGTCTATGTGGCCATTATAATTTTGTAATTCTTTCAGTGCTGGGATTGACATTTTGACGTGAGTTTTTGTCCTCAAAGGTCAACCCCCGTGCTGAAAGGGTTCATAACAAAACATCACCATTTTGACATACCGTTCTCTTGGAATTAGAAGGTGATAAACTGCCACTTTGCAGTGGCAGTTTAGCACCTTCTAACTCCAAGGGGATGATACAGATAAAAGTGCTCAGAAATATCGTTTACAGCAACTGTATATTTCCATATATACAGTCGATATATTCAGTTGATAGGGGGGGAAGTCCAAAACATTTTTGTATCTCGCCTTAGCGGGATCTGATTATGACCTGAACACAAGGCACCTAAAAGTCCAGTGGAATGTGGCCATTTGGACATCAACCAATTGGCATTATCGCCATTGTTATGTGTTACATGCTATAAATATTTAATAACTGGACAGACTAAATAGCGTCACCACCGCTGCGGTGGTGACGCTATTTAGTCTGTCCAGTCTGTCACTGTAGTAATTTCAAATTAGTAATAGATCTTTGTTATATATGGTTTACGCATAATATTTCAGCGTTGTAAGGGTTTACCCTTAGAGCACTGAGCTATTCAATTTAAATTTTTGTCATTTAAGTTGTGTCTCGCTACCGCGATCCACAACTTCATGTGACCGAAAAATGTGTGTTATTTGTGAAATTTAAGCCTCAATTTCCATCAGTGTTTCAAGATTGAAAGCATATTTTGCTTTTAACAACTGATTATACAGGTGCAAATAAAAACACAGATTGTCTACTGTGGTCGACATCAGTGTTCTACATTCTAAACAATACTGGTTCTTTAGAAGGAACCCTTCAGTACTATCACCGTGCAACCCCAGCAGAACCCTTGCAGGTTTCTCCTGGGGTTGCATGGTCATAGTACTAAAGGGTTCTTTTTGAAGAACCTATATTGTTTAGAGTGTAAGGGTTAAAACACAGATTGTCTACTGTAGTCGACATCAATGCTCTAAGGGTTAAAACACAGAATGGCTACTGTAGTCGACCTCAGTGCTCTAGCGGTTAAAACACAGATTGTCTACTGTAGTCGACATCAGTGTTCTAAGGGTTAAAACACAGATTGTCTACTGTAGTCGACATCAGTGTTCTAGGGGTCAAGCCCAGCCCTCCAGGCACACTATAACATGTCTACAGTCTACACATATGTAGCCAGCTGACGAATAACAGGTAATATTGAATATATCGTCACCTTGGTATAAATAATAATAATAATAATATAAATAATATAACGCATTTGATATAGCGACATACAGCAGCATTTTCGGCCGTTCGCGGGCGCTCTAAACAGTCAACAATAAGGCATCAGCAATAGGCTCGACTAAAAAGATAAGTCTTGACAGATTGTTTGAAACTAGGAGTGGAGGGACAGTTTTTCATAGATATTGGCAGTTCATTCCATAGCCTGGGAGCATCACAGAAGAATGCTCTGTCTCCGTGTTTCGTGTGTGTTGTTGGCACAGTCAACAGTGAGGTATTGGTAGATCTTAGTGTTCTTGGTAGAGTATAAGGAGTCAGCATTTCAGAAATGTAGGCCGACGCTTCTTAAATTATCAAGACATACATAATATAGTGTACCATTACATGCAATAATTGGTGTCAAATGGTCGTATCGGCCGATTTGTGAAGTGACAGATACCACCTTTAAATACCATACGCTTCCGTGTCGTATTTATAAAATAATGCCCAAATTTCCTGCGAGCCTAGTAGACCCTCTATATATATGATATATATACAAACAAGTATGAAAATTATTAAAATGTAAGTCTAAAATGTAAGTCATGTATAAAATAACTTGAGGTACATCTAGATTTTCAGCTAAAAGTAATACTTGAATTTTAACCCCTGCAGCGCGGGACCGACTTTAGTCGTCAGAATCTGATGTCCCCGCGCTGCAAGAAGAAATATATTTGTAATGGTCGTAGACCCATAACATAAGTGTTCAAATGAATCAGAAAGGGCTAACTAAGACAGTTATGGTGATTTCAAATTAAAAAAAACCTTTGGCCTCCAAGGTTTTCATAAAAAAATTCAGCGCTCTAACGGTATTTTTTCCTTTAATGCTTTAGAAAAAACGGACAAATCTTGACCAATTCAGGGGGACAAAAACTATCAGCGCGAACTGACGATATCATATATAGAAGTGTGAGATTGCCGCATTCCATGTCAGAATCCAATATCTGGAGGGCAATGTCATTTCACCATCCTTAGGAGGTTTTTCTGGCCCAGTTTAGCCTATATGTGCACAAAGGTGGCCTTGAACCACATTCAATTTATTCCATATGTTGATTACAAATAAATCAATTCGATGAATTATAAAGTGATATTGTGCACTAAGCACTTGACAAGGTTTCACTTATTAGCTCCCGCCGTCACCGTAGGTGAGCGAAGGGAGCTATGGATTCTACCTCCGGTTTTTTTGCCTCTTCTTTTGCCTATAACTTTGTGAGAAAATAAGCTAGGATAACAATTTTTGGTATGTGGGTTACTTCCAGGTGGCTAATGGACAGGTTAAAATATTTTTAATCTGAATTCAATACGCAAGGTTGCAGAGGAGAAAATGATGATGTGACGGCGTTGGGCCGTTGGGCCGTTGGGCCGTCCGTAAACAATTCGTTTCCGGAGCATATCTCTGAAAGTACTTGTCCGATTGTCTTCAAATTTTACACACAACACCCCTAGGGGGTCTAGTTGTGCCTTTTGGGGTATTTGAACTTTGACCTACTTCTGGTTCAGAACTATGACCTATTTAGACGTTTTAAAGCGCACTTCGTTTCCGGAGCAGATCTCTGGGCCGATGATGTCATATTGCACAAACATGTTCTCTGAGGTCCCTAGTTGTGCCTTTTCAGGTTTTTGGACCTTGACCTTGAAGTTGACCCAGCACTTTGACCTAATTTATAACATCGGTAAATCCGACTGAAAGATTTTGCGGAATATCATGAAAACCGCTCAAGATAGCTACACCATTACTATAAAACAAATTGTGAGGTTTCAGGAGAGGATGCATCTTAAAAAATTTCAGGTCGATAAAATTAAAAATGGCCGGCTATCGGCCATTACTCACCTCGACAGGCCTGATATTGCGGAATATCATGAAAACCGCTCAAGATAGCTACACCATTAATATCAAATAAATTGTAAGGTTTCAGGAGAGGATGCATCTTGAAAAATTTGAAGTTGATAAAATTCAAAATGGCCGCCTATCAGCCATTATTCACCTCGACAGGCCTGATATTGTGGAATATCATGAAAACCGCTCAAGATATCTACACCACTACTATAAAACAAATTGTAAGGCTTCAGGTGAGGATGCATTTTGAAAAAATTCAACTCGTCCTAGTTCAAAATGGCCGCCAATCGGCCATTATTCACTTTCACATGGCCGTTATTTGGTAAACCGTGCTAGATGGCTAGACCATTACTATAAAACAAAATGTGTGATTTCAGGAGAGGATGCATCTTGAAAAAATTTGACTCGATAAAATTCGAAATGGCCGCTTATCGGCCATTATTCACTTTCACATGGCCGTTATTTGGTCAACCGTGCTAGATGGCTAGACCATTACTGTAAAACAAAATGTGAGATTTCAGATGAGGATGCATCTTGAAAAAATTTGACTTGATCAAATTTAAAATGGCCGCCTTTTCGGCCATTATTCATTTTCACATGGCTGATATTTGGTGAACCGTGCTAGATGGCTAGACCATTACCTGATTACTATAAAACAAAGTGTGAGTTTTCGGGGGAGGATGCACCCTGAAAATTTTTCACTTACGAATTCAAAATGGCCGACAATCAGCATTATTTACCTCGATAGGCCTGATATCAGGTAAACCGTGCTAGATAGCTAGACCAATACTATAAAACAAAATGTGACGTTTCGAGAGAGGATGCCTTTTAAAAACTTTCGACTCAATCGAATTCAAAATGGCCGCCTATCGGCCACTATTTACTTTCACATTGCTGATATTTGGTAAACCGTGTTAGATAGCTGGACCATTACTATAAAACAAAATGTGAGATTACAAGAGAGGATGCATCTTGAAAAAAATTGACTTGATCAAATTCAAAATGGCCTCCTATCGGCCATTATTCACTTTCACATGGGCGATATTTGGTAAACCGTGCTAGATGGCTAGACCATTACTATTGAATGCATCTTGCAGATGCATCTTGGAAAATTTCGACTTGATCAAATTCAAAATGGCCATTATTTACTTATCGGCCCAATATTTTGCAAACTGTGTTAGATGTTAGTCCATTACTATAAAACAAAATTTGAGGTTTCGGGGGAGGATGCACCCTAAGTTTTTAACTAGTTTATATCGAATTCAAAATGACCGTAAATCAGCTATAAGTTACCTAGATTGGCCTGATATCGGGTAAACCGTGCCAGATAGGTAGACCATTACTGGGATACTGATTAGGATCATTAATTTCAATGGAGGTTTGCAATCTCTGACAGACTGTCTAGTTCTTATCTTACTCTTAGACTGAGCTTCTTAGACCTAGTTGTCTTGCGTCTTGATTTTTGACCTAGCCTAGGACTACAATAAAAACCCTACACAAAATTGCTTAAATCAAATTCTAGTTCGTCGCGGGAGCTCCTGGACTTATGTAGTCTTGTTATTAGTAATTTTGATTCAATAACACCCGATTATGGTTATTAACAACCACCCTGAGTACGGGTAGTTGTGATTTACGGCGTTCATATTGCTATAGGTGATGGTGTATCTTCAATAAAAACAGTCAAGGTCACCGTAATATTTTCATGGCCTGACTGCCGAAAGCCTTTTCTTTTACGATACACACAAAACTACAGATGATACCTAGGCTATATATGCGGATTGCCAAGATTTTGCAGAAAGAAATTATATAATAATCTGTAAAATAAATATCTATAAGTCATAACTATTTGTATGTATACAGAGAGTGGCACACATCCAACCAAACACTTAAACCAATGATAGTTTGATGTTGGTAAAGATTTTGCAAAATGAAATAATATAATAATATGTAAAATAAATATCAATAAATTCTAACTATTTGTATGTATATACCCAGTAAACACAACACATTTCTTTAACATTAATACAACGTCGTACCAACGTCTTCGATGTTAGACCAACCTTGTATAAATATTTTTTGTATGCTGGGTAGAGAAGGGCACACATCCAACCAAACACGAGGCCTTAAACCAATGCTGGTTTAATGTTGGGCCACAGTCTGTCACGCTGGCCCAACAAGTAATGTCGCAATTCTCGACTTGTAGTGGATGGAGATGATTTGAAGTGGTTTAAAAATTAAAGAAAACTGCCACGTATTGATAAATCAGTTTCATGGAAATTTTCGTTCTAAAACCCCTAGTTTTTGGACAATTGGGTATGTTTTCAGGGATGTAAAATTATGCTTTAATGCATCGTGAGGGCTTAAAGGGTTAAACCCTCACGATGCATCAGAGCATCGTTTTGCATCTCTGAAGAATGACTTAATGACACGTTTCAGAACAAAACTAATCATGTTTTAATAATAAAAATATTTGTTTTCATTTGTCACACACTTTTAAGTCATCTTCATCCACTACAAGTCGAAAATTGCGACAGCAATTTGGACTTGTAGTGGATAAAGATGACAATGGTGAATTCAGGCCTCAAAGGGTTAATCAAATTAATCACTCATTTATTTATGTACATTATGATGTGTATAAATAATGTTGCCAATAAGACATGTCGCAATTTAAGTGTTGGTTATATATATATGGATGATAAAAGTCCGGTAAATACGACATACATAATATAGTGCACCATTACCTGCAATTATTGCAGTGAAATACGCCTTACATTTAAATTGGTAGAAATAATTGGACTGACAAGAGCTTTGTGGGAGTATAATACTATATTTAATCGTATATAATATATATATACCGTATACATGTGTCATTAACGTCCTTCACCACAGCCTAATTTGATACCCCATATAATACATTGTAATCAGCATAATGGATTTAGAGATATACAGTGTTGGTGACAAAGACGATTCTGATTCAAGGGGGTGAACACTAAAAAACGCAATACACCCATTATTATTTATTTTTTTAGCTTTGTAATTAGATGTGAATCCTGTTATAGTATTACTGCACACAATGTGGTTTGTTCTATCACCCAATGCTGTTTTAATTAACCCTTTCAAATCTGAATTTACCATTGTCATCTTCATCCACTACAAGCCGCGAATTGCTGCCGCAATTCTCGACTTGTAGTGGACGAAGATGATTTGATGTGGTTTAAAAATAAAGAAAATTGCCATGTATTGGTAAGCCAGTTTTATGGGAATTTTCCTTTTAAAACCCTTGGTTGTAGGAAAATTAAGTCTGTTTCAAAGATGTAAAATGATGCTTTAAGGCATCATGAGGGCTTAAAGAGTTTTATGGCTGGTCCACCGTCTGTGACGCTGTCCAAACATTGAACCATAATTAGTAGTTTGCTGAATAACGGGTCTGTTGGGTGTAATGATACTATTTCTGCTTGTCATTCGTACTATGTGCTCTACTCTGCTAAAAGGATGTAACTGCTCACTTGAAAAGTCAGCAGTTACTGCCTTTTGGATTTCACGGCATAATATTGTACTGCGTGGTCAGCACTGAGTCAACTGCCGGAAGCATGACATGCGCGTTCGTGCTGAATATTCAAACGGATTTTTTGACGATGTGTCGGCGACGCTGGAGGCAGACGAGCGAGCAGGTGTGGGTTGGACATAGTAGTCGTTGTAACAGTCTAGGAAACACTACCCAACAAACACGGCATTCACCCAATGCTGTTTCGATGTTGGTCCACCGTCCTCGACGCTGGCCCACCATTGAAATCGCAGTGTGTGAATGCCTCGTGTTTGCTGGGTATACATTGAACAGATTTTGTTTGTGACAGCGATCGCAGACGATGAGCCAACGTTAAGGCAACGTTGGCTCAATGTATATCGTTTAATGGGGTGGGTGGCGCACCTGTCCCCGGTATCATTGCCTCACGTAACGTGGCCTGTTTTCCGCGGCCACAACATCAACTATTTTACTGTATAATATTCTACATGGTTACAGTAGGCCATATAATGTAAATAGAGCATAAAATACCTTAATTTTGTCATTGACATATCTGTCTGTCTCCGCTATATAAACAATCCAGAATGGCTTGAATATTTAATACATTATGTCTGTAAAAGTTCTCACAGCCTAGTTATGTTTGAAATGACTTCTTTTAAGCTGTTTTTATCGTCAACTATGATTCTTTAAAAAGTTTATTTGTCCTTTATAATAACAGATCGATGAGGTAGCTGTAAAATGTGTTCCAATTAATCAGTAGCACTAATGCCGGTCGATAGAAAAAAAATTGGTTAGCAAAATGATGCATAGGTTGCTAATAAACATTCTATAGAGAAAAAAACGGTCAGACAATTTGCGTCCGAAATTTTCCATCAGACAAAAACCGCTCACTTATGTAAGTTTTTTGTAAGATTTTTGTAAGATTTACTCTGATTATAGTCGGTAACTCATCCCTTAGCTTATGGTTTTCCTAATTTTTTATTTTTTTTTTCAAATCCATAAAATAAATTTGGGTCGCACATGTTTTGATAGGGTCGATCGGAAATCGGAAACAAACAATATTTTTTTTAGGCCCTAGTGCAAGGAGAGCAATTGACATCTGGATATCCATTCATCATGTTCATCCGTTACTTCCTTTGCTTGTTCATTTATTTCTTCATTCATTCATTCCTTCGCTTATCTGGCCGAAGGCCGGGTGAGCTATTCACCTATCCAAGTATTGCCATAGCGTTGTCCATCTCTCTGTCCGTAAACAATTCGTGACTACTGATAGTTTCCCTCGAGTCTTGAGCAGATTTCATTTATGTGTACAGGGGCGGATCTAGCTTTCCACTGAAGGGGTGGGGGTGTTAAAATGTGAAAAAAATATATTCAACTGTAAGGGGGTAGAGGAGCTCGCCCCCGGGGAAGTTTTTGATTTCTAAAGGCTTTCTCATGCAATCTAAGACATATTAGGCACTGTTTCTCACTCAGTATATATCACCAAATCATAGGGAAACCCCTAAATAAGATGATGATTTTTTTCTGAGGGGAGTGGGGTTAAACCCCCCTCTGATCCGCCAGTGGTGTACACTATATTTCACCAGGTGAGGGTGTATATAGGGTGTGCTTCACTTCCATTCATCTTCCATTTTCCATCCTTTGCCCCCACCATTTGTACCTGTCTCACAGTCTGTGCTGCTGTTATTATTTACAGGGTGAACACACCAAGGAAGCAGGGAGGTCTGGGTAACATGGACATCCCTCTGCTGGCGGACAAGAACTCAGACATAGCCAAGGCTTACGGCGTCTACAAGGAAGACGACGGCATCGCCTTCAGGTCAGTGGTGCAACCTTTTATCTACACGCTAAAATCGACTGGCGCGAAACGCTATGAAATTTTTTTTAGCAAAATATTTATACCCAAGTGATATAAGGCTTGTTTAACTCTTTACACGAAAAGTTATCTTGTTGAAAGTGAGTGAAAAATTCTCATATTTCTCTAAAACCCTTTAAGCCCTGACGATGCATTAAAGCATAATTTTAAATCCCTGAAAACAGACTTAATTTTCCTACAGCTATGGGTTTTAGAATGAAAAAAATTCCATGAAACTGGTTTACCAATACATGACAATTTTCTTTAATTTTTCACCCACTTCAAGCCATCTTCATCCACTACAAGTCAAGAATTGCGTAATTCGCGGCTTGTAATGGATGAAGATGACAATGGTCAATTCAGGCTTGAAAGGGTTAACCCTGTTACCGCCAAATTAAAAATTTGCATTTTCACCCACTTAAAGTTGTGTCTCGCTAACGCGATCCACAACTGCAAGTAAGTGAGAATTATTCAGATTTGACAAAATGGAGGTTAATTGTTTTCAAATATTGCTGATTGATGTCATATTTTATCTTTAACATGTTTAAAAGATGGTAGTTAATCATGTTAATGTGCTGATAAAAAAATGAAAAACTAAATTTATGCGACACCGGCGGTTAAAGGGTTAACCTAAGACCAACATTCTAAGACATCGTGAGGGCTAAAAGGGTTAATAAAGATGTAAAGGGTTAAGGTTTTTTTGTGTATGTTACAGAGGTTTGTTCATCATTGACGACAAAGGTAACCTACGTCAGATTACCATCAATGACCTGCCAGTAGGCCGCTCTGTGGACGAAACACTACGACTGGTGCAAGCCTTCCAATTCACAGACAAACACGGCGAAGGTACCACAAGATAATACATATATAATAAACTCAACATCCTTATTGTGCTTAAATATCCTCATTTCGGATTATTATTAAAGCGTCTCAATCAGGCTAAAATAAAAAAAAAATGGTGATTTTATTTAGGCTTCTTAATATGACCATAAGATGTAAACATGTTCATAGACTAGAACTGCACATTTTTTTAAATTTTGTGCTGCGCATTTTCCTATTAGGCTAGATATATAGACGAAATTCACGTATTTCTAATTTTGGACATGCATGATTGAGTCGCTTCAACTTTCAAATTATTCGGGACTGGGCCAGCGGTGATTTTATTTTGGCTTCTTAATGACCATATGATGTAAACATGTCCATAGACTGCAAAAAAAAAATTAAATTTTTTCTGCTGCGCATTCACCAGTTAGGCTAGATATAGAGACGAAATTCTTGATTTCTAATTTTGGACAACCATTTCAAAAAAAAGAAATACGGGAATTTCGTCTCTTTATCTAGCCTAAGTGGTGAATGCGCAGCAGAAAAATTTAAAATCTTTTGCAGTTCTAGTTAATCAAATTAATCAAATAACATTATTTATTGGTATATATTGATACAAGAAAAATATTTCTGCTTTGATTTCTATTAAAATAATGCGGATGGAAGGGGATTACAAACGGACCCTTTATCTTTGAGATAATTTAATTCTGCCATTTTAGAGTTCTTGGTCAAAGTGGGCATGACTATTAGCTGATTAAATCAAGATCCGAATTCCCCTCTGCTCTGTCCAAAATATTACACCCTCTACTCCTAACTTCTAACTAGCCCTACTCTAGACTACACAGTAGAATTAGTTGATTTTGTTTCACTGTTGACCAAAGTTGGGGTTTTTTAAATCATCATAAATGTCGTAGTGACCTCTTTCATTTGAATACATATGTTATGGGTCTATGGCCATTATAAATATTTATTAATCTGAGTGCGACCCCCACATTTTATAGTGCGTAAATATAATAATTTCTGATCAATACTGTTATTCACTTCAACTGTTGACATAAAATATAAAGACCAGTTATTTTCTTTAGAAAGGTCATAAAAGGCGTAATATAAAGCTCTTTCTGCTATCTGAACTACCTATTATATTGGTATCTCAAATGCAAAGACATTCTGTGTATGACAATGTGTTTGAACGACCACTGTTTTAGTTTGTCCTGCTGTTTGTATAACTATCTGATATTTGTTCACAATCTGTTATCTTTGTGTCCAAGCTTGTATAACTATAATTTTTTGTGTTTTAATCTTTATAACAATCTTTTCTCTTTATGTTTTAGCTTTTATAATATTTCAGTTTGTATAACAATCTGTTGTATCTGTGTTTTAGTTTGTCCTGCTGGCTGGAGACCTGGAGGTGACACGATGAAACCCGACGTCAAAGGAAGCAAAACATACTTTCAAAAATCTAACTAAGCCATGCATCCAGCATGAGACATTATATATTAGGTGTGCTGGGTGTATCTGCCATGAGACACACCACACTAGTTAGGTGTGGTTCATGCATTGAGGCTAACATTACAAAAGCTATGATATTAGGAGGTTTTAAATACTGACAGAACTGGTTCATTTTGATGTAGCTACTATCATTATTTTCTGTTTTATTTGCAGGTTTGTTCAGATTTGTGCAGACTGTGTCTAGCTAATCATGAGTTGAAAGACTAAATCTTTTAAGTGTATAGATGAGCATACACAATAATTATCCGAAATTAAACCAATCCGATTTGTATTTAATTTTGTTACTGATTTTCAGGGTAGCGAGATATAAACTTTTAACCCCCGATTTAACACTTTACATTAAACAAGGAAATGCAGTCTTCCTTGCGGAATACCAGCCACTAAAATAGTTGGAACCCCTTTTAACCCTTTAACCGCCAAATTATTTAATCTGAATTTTCACCCACTTGAAGTTGTGTCTCGCTGACGCGATCCACAACTTCAAGCGAGTGAAAATTATTCAGATTTGACAAAATGGAGGTCAACTCTTTTCAAATCTTGCTGGTTGATGTCACATTTTATCTTTAACATATTTAAAATGTGGTACTTAATAAAAAATGAAAACCCGAATATATGCGGCACCGGCGGTTAAAGGGTTAACGACCAAATAAATTTGACTACGTGTCATAAATGGCGCAGTTAGCTCTAAAGGCTTCGATGAGTCCTTTAAGCGTCAAGCATTTAAATTAGTTATAGTTATGAACACTTTTATCGTATCAATTACCGCTACCAGTTTTAGTGAGACGAAATAATGTTCAAGCAGCAGAAATTTTAAATGTGTGGCCTGAAGTTAGACAAATATGAGTAACTTTCACCAACTTGACTTTGCGGGTCGCAACACTTCAAGTGGGTGACCATTTTACCTCCATAAATTAGTGCTTTAGGGTTAATCCAATATTTCTGTTATAAATATTGGCCTAAGTGTAGTTATCGACACCCATCTAACGAAAAGACGGTATATATATCATGTCACGTGGTGTTAAATTATCAATCGGCACCAGTCATTCAGTTTCATTGTCGAGTACTACACTTGGGCCTAAATATTTTACCATTTCAGCCAGGGAATCGAAGTTGACATCAGATACTGACGTCCGAAGTCGGTCTCCATACAAAATAAGTTGATTTTACGGGTTTATTCACACCTCATTCACTAACCAGCTAACGTGTGCGTTGCTGGCTAACGTGTGCGTTGCTGTTTTTTAATTACTTGGTGTCAGAAGCGTAGTTCTAATCCCACTTCTGACACCATGTAATTGAGAAACAACAACAATTTGATTGGTCCGCCATGATGTTTGCCATGATGCTCTTAATAACAGTGCACCCGTTATTTATATTTTACACAGTGCTTCATTCACTCACTTATCATCTTTTAGTTGTCTGTGCTGTTGTAGCTCCTTTTTATTATTGTAGATGTTCACATCTCATTTGTTGCAGTCGTCCTGATCTCGTAGCGAAGACAACATATATTAAACAAGTTGTACAACAGTTTATTAAGGTTTAGTAGCAGTTTCCATGTTAGTTCACGTAATAAACGATATGAAAAAGATAGGAAGCTTATGTTCTTTCTTGTTACATGTTTCTTGTTATTAAGTACCTGGTACAACAGACATGGCTATATAATGAATTCAAAACGATGGAATAGATGTAGTTTTTGTATGGCCCACAGGAAGTTGAAATGGTATCAGAGAGTAATATTTAATGTCGGTTAATAGGACTTCAGACCTGATATCTCCGGTTTAAACAATTATTTCGCAATGAATGCACGAAATGAAATGCACGAAAGCAATGAATAAATGAGTGGATGAATCAACAAACGAATAATAAATAATGAAAGAACAAACAAATCTATGAAAAAATGAATGAACGAATATGAATGAACGAGCAATCGGACGAATGAGTGAATGAATCAACAAATGAATCTATGAAAGAAGGGATGAATGAATAAATGAACGAACGATCAATGGAACGAATGCAACAAACTAACAAATGAGTGTATGAATAAATGAACGAGCAAACTAACATATAAATGAATGAATAAAGGAACAAAAGATTGAAGGGATAAACGAACAAACAAACGGAAGGAATGAGCAGATGAATAAAGGTAAAGGTTGAAATACAGAAAGCAATGAGTGAGTGAATGAATCAACAAACGATGAAATTATTAAAAGAACAAATGAACGAATCTATGGATGAATGAACAAACAAATGAATAAATAAATAAATGAACGAATGTATAAACTTATAAGTTGAAGAACAGAAAAATGAATTGAGAGATTAAATGAATGAACAAATGAGCGAAGAAATGAAAGCTGAATTGGTGATAATTAGGGTGGACTGGCCATCAGTGTTAATTGTAAATCTCCCGGTAAAGTTTATATTTACATTTTATTATTTTCTAATAACTGATCACGCATGCACGTATGTCTTTATTATTTCTTTATCATTTCCCTAAATAAAATCACTTCACCGTGCCTTCAAAATTGCTTTAGAATTGAGTATTGAAAAAAACAAGACCAACAATCATATAAAATATCGTGGAATAACCTGCACAGACAACATTTTTATTTTTTGCTTCAAAGTGACAGTAACAAAAAAAAGGACAATTATACTTTGTAGAAATAAAAAATTAACTACTGTTGCATAAAAAAACAATTAAAGCTCTTCTTGAACAAATACATTTATAAATGTACTCTTCTTAAACAAATATATTTATAAATGTACACTCAACTCTGATTATAAAAAAGATGCATTGTATGAATTGACACGATTTGCAAGATAAGTATTTGCAAAGTGGCAGATACGCCTCGTTATCCCAGTGTTATCCCAGTGTTGATTTAATGTTGGACCGAGGTTGCGGACGGTGGCCCAACATTGAGACAACACTGGAAAGGAGCTTTTTCTACAGTAAACAAATAAAAATATACTGGAAAATATCACAGACAACATCAATATTTATAGTATCACAGAAATAAGCCATAGTTTGGATGTACTACAATTAAAATAATCCATATTAATAGGTTGTAATCACCACAATATATTTATGCGAAATGTAATATCTAATCACAATTTAAATCACCTTAATAACACTTAAAATGAGTAAGTCTTTATACGTTTCACTCTTTTGAAACTAGTTGATATCCATGTAACACATTAACAAATAAAACTGGAAGAATTATCAAATGTGGTTGTAATGTATTATAACATATGGGTCTAGTCACACTAAACTAGGCCAGTGGCTTTATGTCCATGACAAGTGCGTTTTTCCCTATGTCAAACGTTACATCGCCAGACATCACATTTTGAGAGGATGAATAAAGGTCTCTGTTTACCGCATACTTAGCTGTTTTTTATTAAATTATGTGCAATAATTATCAGAGTTTAGGACCACAATGGGGGGCAATCTACTGCTTTTTACATAATTTTTATGCGTTCTGAACACAAAGGTAACGTACGTGACGTTCAGTCAAATATTTTTTATTTCCCAAGAAAGTACTCCTCATTTTGTGGTATTTCTTTGAAATGAGATAACAGATATAAAAACCTGTACTCTGAAGTCTGAAGATTTATTTCGAAGGAAGGCCATTTGTATTATATAAGCCTTGGTTTTTCAATAATCATTTGTTTCTGAAGGGATGCAAACCATTTTGAGCATCACGTACGTTACCACGATCTTTAACCACACATCACCATTTCTTACATGAGTCAATTGCTATGCAAGGGTGTGCAAAAGTTACTCGGTGAATGGTTCTTTGAAGCAGCCGTGCTGCCAAATCAAAACGTGCTGCCATGTGTGAGATATGTAAGTTGTAAGTTGTGGGTGTCAACAAATCACGTACGTTACCGAAAAAACGTACGTTAATTTTTTGTTCAAGTACTTTTTGGTACGTCGAAGGTGGGGCGTACAGAGTAGATATGTCAGTTCAAGGACAAACAAGCTAAAGACAGGTAAATTTTTATTATGCCTGAGCGATAATTGTTGCTTTTATGAAAGGTTAAGTCCAGCAAGGTCAAAAACGTATGTGACATTTGACATAACAGAAGAGTCTTGTACGTGATCTTTGACTGCTAGCAACGTATGTGATTATTGACATTTTCAGTCACTTGTCGACAGTAAATGTATAGCTCTGATACTGAAGCTCATAATCATGTCAACAGTCACGTACCGGTACTGAGAAGAATTGTCAAACATCACATACGTACAATACACTCCCTGTTCTATTCAGTAATCTGCTTAGTCTTCACGTGTGGTCGCCCAGATTAGCTCACTACTGGCAACATTATCATATGAAAACCAAAAAATTATCAAAGGTATCATAGTATTCATGTCAAAAAAAGTTTACGTCCCACATTTGAGTACAGTTGGGGTGGAGGTGTCAAAGTTATGTTTCTCCCCTTGGTATCTCGTTCTGTCGACCCTGCTTGTTTTAACATATCACCCTTGTATCAGATCATCTCTTCACATCAATTTCACCAGCTTATCTATTAAATCCCCCATTTGAAAAACGAGAATTATGTAAGCATCATGTACGTGACCCTGAAAGCACCAGGCTCAGAAAAAACATCTCCTGAGCTCCACATTGAGCGAATTGACTTGCAACTTTTCTGCAACAAACTACAGATATTGGACTATCAAGAAATGCAAAAAAAATATGTAATGTGTTTTAATTTTGTCTTATCATGAGACACTTTTGGCCTAGTTTAATGTGACAAGACCCATATAATATTATTAGACTATACACCCTATGCGATATAAATATATTCACATACACAATGTGCATAGTAGACATGATTTACCCAGTAGTTTGACTCGCAAGTTGTCAGCCTGGTTAATATTCACAAAATGCAAAATGTTTTTGGATATATAGCAATAAAGCATTGGTCAACGACTAACTAACTTATTTTCTTTTATCGTTCAACATACATAATATTAATAACATGCCAGAGAGATCGGAGCATAGCAACAATACATTGCCGCTGTTAGTGATCTCTTACCATGAAAGTCAACAATAAATAAATAACTTAAGAAATGTACACATAATTTGCCATATATAATTTTTTTTTTTTAAATATACATATACATTTATCCAATATATATTTATTTTTCCAATGAACATAATTATATCATTATTACTTCACCAGTACGACTGCATAAGGTGGGAAACCTATCGCTTACGATCACTTACATGGTGGAACAGCCATATGAACACTTATCAGGAGAACTGTACACATGTCACTACAATATCTGGAATGATAACACCCATTCTTCGGCATTAAGCCTTGGCGTCAACCATTTGACAGCGAGGCCGTTGGATAGAAGGCTGCATCTGCTACTATTCTGTGGTAGCAGGGGCTCCTGTAAGGCCGCTGAAAGGCGCACTTGCTACTATTCTGTCGAAGTAGGGTACTCTGCTACCCGGACGTTCTACATTTGTTTTTAATGAGGTTTTTTTCAGTTTTAAATCATCAGAAATGTCTTAGGCAGCTCTTTCTGCTTCATTTAAATACTAATATTATGGGTCTACGGGCATTATAAAATATCTTACTCTCTCAGTGCGGGCCCAACTTTAGACGTCAGAATCTGACGTCTCCAGACGTCAGATTCTGACGTCTCAAGTCGGTCCCCGCACTGAGAGGTTTAAGTCTCCGCCTGATTAGCTACTTCAGGTAAGTTCCTCGTTTGTGAGGATTCACCAAGATCTGCCAGAGAATTCACCTCGGATTCTGACACCCCGGCCGTGGGGATATTAAAGGCGTAGTTTATATCCTCGCGATCAGATTCTTCCTCCTCCTCCTCGTCATCCAGTACTGGAGAAGGAGCAGGGGACGGCGGGTTACCGGTATCTTCCACGTTATAGACAGGAGGCTGTCTTTGGTTTGCCGAGCCTGGCGGCTGTGTCTTGGGTTTGTTGGACTCACTGACTGAGTGTATGGCTGATGATATAGGTGTGTTCATGCCGTCTATGTCATGTACTGGTACCTCCTCTGTAGCCTCCCCTCCAGATACAGACTTCACCTGGAGCTGCTGGCTGATCTGTATGTACTCTGCATCCTTGTTGTTCTTGATGTTGTTGGATTTAGTGAGTGTTTTGATGAGAGGTGGCCTGCCTGCCGAGTGTACGCGATGAGGGCGGGTCCGGTCTGGTGAGGGGTTGTGGGTGGTGGACGCCGCCACCAGGAGATGGTCTAGCTCGCCACGAGTAGATGCCGAGGAGGTGAGACCAGCACGAGATGGAGGTACAGTAAGAGGAACAGAAGTTGTGCCGTTAACTAAAGCCGCTACCTCTTCCGTCACTGAATCACACTCTTCCTCCTCTTCCACCTCTTCCTCCACCTCTTCCTCCTCCTTCGGCGATTCCCTCCTATCCACATTCCCCTTGACGTTGGCGATCAAAGTGATTTGCGAGTCCTCCAATTTAAGCGACCTGCCTGGAATTCTAGATTCCAGAATTTCATCGAACGAGACATCCAGCATATCAGGATCTGGGGTTGGAGATGGGGAGGGAGCTCGAGGAGCTATGTTGATACTGGTGATCGGAGCATGTGCTTCTCTCCCGTGGACGCCTCGCCGGCTACGGTTCTCTATGCTGACCAGGTACCGAGACTTCCCAGTACCTTTCTTCTGTGTCAAGTCACCAGCATTATCCTTAGCTGGTTTGTTCACATACACTGGAGTAGTCTCACACAGGTTCTGTCAACAGAAAAATAGGAATTTAATAGGATCAAACACTTTTCCATTAACTCTCTATTACTCCTTGACAGCTTTAATTCTAAAACACAACATTAAGTAGTTGTCACTAAAGATGAGTGTCCCCTGCCCACAGTTTTGTCCGTAGCAGGCAATTGGAGACAATAAAATTACAGAGGCTTTCACGCCATTACCGATTAAAAAAACGTTTTTACAGAACATAGTGAAAACAAAGCTTCCTCCAGCATTAGCAGTAAAACAGCACCATTATGATATATAAAGCGGGTGATTATTGTAGGCCTACCACCCAAAGACGAAACCAACCTCAATTTTGAATGTGATTAAATATGATAATATAATCCATTGTAGTTGTTATTACAATCATTTTAATTGCCAATTATATAGAGGTCCCTCTCTCAAGAGAACACCCATCTTTGCACTTGTCAGAGAAAGGAAGAGTAAGAATTTTTTCCCTATTTTTTTTACAAAATAATTGCCATTTAAAAAACATTTAAAAGCTAGAGCAGGTACTGCAATAATTTTAATTGCAAAATATATATATTTTAAGTTAACACTCCTCAGCAATCACCCAAATTATCGTAGAACAGCCCTTATTCTTGAAATTAGTCGACCTATATGGTGGAGTTAGGACCTTGGACATTTTTTAGAGCAATCAATTATATATTAAAGGGACCCCTTGGGATGAGACATTTTTATTGTTGTCAATTTTGTAAATTTAATTTATATGAAGCTATATAGCCTACTGATCCTAACTGAGAATACGAAAAAGTCAAAAAATAATTTTAAAGCACCAACAAAGAGTGAAATAGTTGTATTTCCAGGTCGTATATTGCCATGTAAACAAAACAAGTCAGCAATATTCAGCACTTTACATCACATATTCCCACGTATCAGACGGTAAGATCAGAGCAGTCGCCGCTAATTGGTGTCTTATAGTCAGGACACGGGAGGACACACCAGCAGCACTGATTGTCTACCCAACGCTGGGCCGATGCCATCAGCATGTGGCCCAATGCTGTGAAAACATTCAATCGTCCTTCAGGTATACAAATAGTTTGTTTGGGTTACTTCTGGTTTCATAGAAATGTTGATTAAAAATATTTGAAAAATATGAAAATTCTGAAAAAAAATAATAAAAACATGATCCGTGGGATACATTACTTCAGTACGGAATTAAAAACGAAAATTGATGTCATCCCAAAGAGCTGCTTTAAAGAAATGTCTGTTTTTTGTAGCACGATGATGGTATGGAGAGTGTATGCACATCATAAATATATCTAAGTCTCACAACATGTACTAGTCTCGTAGCATCTACGACTACCACAACCTATATCAAAACGGTGGACATTCACCTGGCTTGAAACTCATCTGGACTAATGTTTAAAGTGTGCCAATTAACTCACTGGTTTCGGGGGGCTTTGCTTCGGGGCTCTCGGTGAGAGCACTTTGGCTTCAGAGTGATTTAATTCGTCCTCCCAGCACAACGGCACCATATTGTCTTGAGAGCTCAATCTAAAAAAAACACACATTATAATCATTACATAGCAGATGTAATTATGCAGTGCAGCAATATCCTTACCAAGGCTTTAATTAAATTTCAAAATGAATCGTGTGTTACTCAATCTGAAAGGTCACAAAATTAATAGTTCAGTTGTTCCCGCTTCATTGGAAAACCTATTAACCCTGAAGTGTGAATCATGTCTATAGCTGTGTTAAGCAATTTTATTCATCCTGCAAACAAGATAAATTGAAAGAGAAAAGAGCATAAAATTGGCTAGATTGGCATGTATTTTGATTCAAATTGTGAATATGCACATAATTTTTACTGACTTGGAAGTTGTGGGTCACAGTGGCGAGACACAACTTTAAGTGGAATTTTATGATTTAGCACTTGAGGTCAATTTGATTTATTTTCAAATACTGTTGCTCTTTTAATGTGCCATCTGACTTCGATCAAGGATAAAATTTGTTTGAAAGATTTGTCACTCTGTCAACAGCATGATTCTGTCTTTAGCTCTACGTACAAAGAATATACCCATAAAACCACCAACTCCATGGATGACTCAGAAAATAAGAAAGGCTACAACCCTTCGCCACAATCTCAAATGAACATGGCACAGATCACGCACACATCTAGATCGTTTTCATTACAAACATCAGTGCCACCTGTGTAATAGAATGATGACAAAAGCTAAATCGAGATACTTAATTAGCTGATGTTATTTAAAAAAATGCGTACAATCCTTGTCGCCTATGGAACTTTAAAATAAAAATCTGCATAGAATTTTACTGCCGGCTCTACCAGAATTCACATCAGTGAAATCACTTTGTGACCATTTCTCTAAATATTCTTTAGATAAAATTGAAACTAACCGTTCTAATTTTCCATATAAAGTACAGAATATTACATCAGTGCAAAAAGCAGAAATTAGATCCAAAATAATAGTTTTTAAACTTATTTTAAGCTCATCGTCAAAATCATGTGATCTGGACCACATTCCTACAAGCATGCTGAAAAATTGTCTTGACATATTGATAACTTCCATTACTGCTATAATTACCAGTTCAATGAAAACTAGTAAATTTCCTCAAAATTTCAAAGAAGCTCATGTAATACCACTACTTCAAAAACATATCTTCCTGAAAACGAACTAGAAAATTACAGGCCTGTATTCAACTTGAGTTTCATTTCCAAAATCTTAGAAAAAGTAGTAGCCAATCGGCTCCGATCAGCCTACAGGGAACATCGTTTTACAGAATCAGCTCTAGCGAAAGTACATAACGGTATCATTATTAGTATGGACAAGGGTGGAGTTACAGCCCTGTCCTTGCTTGACTTGTCGGACGCTTTTAGCACCATTGACCATGCTACATAAACAGATAAGACTTTCAGATTGGTGTGGAATATCTGGGCAGGCTCACATTTAGTTTTCTTCTTATTAAAAAAAAAAGGCACCAGTGCGTAAAAATTAAAGAAACTCAGATAAAGCTACACTCGAATGTGTCAAGACACAAATCCACCTGCAAAAAATCATAAAGTATTGCAAAGTAGCCTGAATTTCCGCACATACATAATCACATATTCATGACCTGCTTTAAATTCGAAAAAGTCTGTCCTAAGATCTTGCCCAGCAAATTGCAGTGGCACTGGTCAGTAGTAAGTTAGATTATTGTAATTCACTTTTTCACAGTATGCCAGAAAAAGATATCGCTGGATTACAACGCTACAAACCTGCCTTGTAAGAGTGGTTACGAAGGCCCCACGTTTTAGGCATTCCCTTCTTATTCTATAATGAATACATTGGCTTTCTGTCATGACCCTAAAAGACAAGCTGCATATCTGGTTGACTTAGGCTACTTGTTCGGCCGAAATGCTCAGAATATCTACGCTCCCCAAATTCAAATAGATTTATTGTTCCTCGTATAAAAAAATAAGACTGAGTCACGAGCTTTTACTATATCTGGCCTAGCCTTATGGAGCGCCCTGCCTGTGCCAATACGTAATGCCTAAACAATTGTAGCATTCCAGAAATTACTTAAATCTCACCTATTTGATCTGGGTTTCCCACCTAGCTCATCAACAGCCCGGCTCCTGTTGAAAACATGCTTTAGCCTCGATTAAGACACATGATCCCGCTAAGGATTTGTGCGCCTCTGAGCTCGGTCCGCTGAGGATATAGGCGCTATAGCAGTTTTATTGATTGATTGATTGATTGATTGATTGACAATAGAATAGATGGAAAATACCTTTAATCTGCAAATGCTTTGAAACTACAAACCGTTTCTAAAAAAAATGAAATGCAACATAAATCTAACATTCGGTTAATATACTTCAGCTGGGGGCAGGAGATCTTGTTATTTATAAACAATGCACCCCACACCACAGGAATTAGTGTGTTACCTGTTGTCCATGGTGTAGTTCTTGTTTTTCCACTCGAGCGGGGAGACCAGGCCATTGATCCCGATCTGAATCTTGTCTCCCTTTCTCAGTTGTCTGGACACCTGTGTACCTGTGTTGTTGTCTATAGCGTAGAACTCTGGTCTACTCACTCCTGAAAGTAACATGCAAGTTGTAGACATGTAATTTTTAATATTACATCTGAGGCTATCATAATGTTAAGGCATAGATGTGTTAATTGTCCAGACAATTATTTAAATAATTTTTAACACCTATCTCACTGGACACTCGATGTTGTTGCGACGTTGAATCAACGTCAGTGACGTTGATTCAACGTCACAGCAACGTCGTGTGCCGAGTGGGATAGATCATGGAGCGTGAACAATAGCATGAACATGTTTGCTTCATGAATTGATTTAGCCAGGAAGTCCAGCCGACTGATTTAACTCGTTCAGCGTGGGGACCGTCTTTAGACGCCTGACTCTGATCAGAAACTGAATAGGTAGGTAAACAGTTACAAGATAATCCCCTACTCACTGGTAAATGCGTCAATGACACCTCCGCTGCCTTCACGCTGTCCACCACCAAACCCCAGCCACTGGTACCTGGACCGGGGATCCAGACACGCTCCACTCTCTGGCTTCTTCCCGCGTACGAACTTGCCCTGGTCCAGACTGTGGCTCTCAGACTTCCACTGGTCTTTCAGGGCGGCCTGGCTGTCATGGAGACACGCGGAGGACTCCTGGATGTTAGGGTCAGACAGCAGCACCAGGTGGGAGTCTGTGGCCGCCTTACATTTCTTAGACCTCTTTCCTGCACAAAATACCAAGCATGTCATATCTATTCTATGTCTACTACCATTATACTTATTGTAATCACCGGTGCTCAGCTTCAACTATCAATACTGTGCCGTCAAAAGTCGGTTCTTGAGTGACCTCAGATTATGTCATCAAAGACCGGTTCTTGAGGTCAGATTTTGTTGTCCTCAAAAGCCAATTCTTGCGTCAAATCATGTCATTACAATTCAATTCTGGTGTCAGATCATGTCATTATAAATCAATTCTGGCGTCAAATCATGTCATTATAAGTCAATTCTGGCGTCAGATCATGTCATTATAATTCAATTCTGGTGTCACATCATGTCGTTATAAATCAATTCTAGCGTCAGATCATGTCATATTGTAAGTAAATTCTGGCGTCAGATCATGTCGTTATAATTCAATTTCAGAGCCAGATCATGTCATTATAAGTCATTTCTGGCGCCCGATCATGTCATTATAAGTCAATTCTAGTGTCAGATCATTTCGTCATGATTTAATTCTAGCATCAGATCATTTCATTGTAAATCAATTTTAGTGTCAGATCATTTCGTTATAATTTAATTCTAGCATCAGATCATGTTATTATAAGTCAATTATGGCGTCAGATCATGTTATCATAAATCGATTCTAGCACCAGATCATGTCATTATAAGGCAATTATAGCGTCAGATCATGTCGGTAAAATTCAATTCTAGCGTCAGATCA
The DNA here is from genome assembly GCA_964017125.1 of Flabesymbios commensalis. NCBI lineage: Eukaryota > Metazoa > Annelida > Polychaeta > Terebellida > Flabelligeridae > Flabesymbios > Flabesymbios commensalis. The sequence continues at coordinate 11,651,197 of OZ024902.1, forward strand.
TGTCATTATAAGTCAATTATAGCGTCAGATCATGTCGTTAAAATTCAATTCTAGCGTCAGATCATGTCATCATAAATAAATTCTAGCGTCAGATCATGTCGTTAAAATTCAATCCTGGCGTCAGTTAGTGTCTTTATAAGTCAGATCATGTCTCCAAAGTTAATTCTGGCCTCAAATTATGTCATCATGAGTCAGATATCATGTCTTTCATCAGTCAATACTGGTGTCAGATCATGTCGCTATTTGTCAATTCTGACGTGAAATTATGTCGTGAATCGTCATAAGTTGATTCTGGCTTTAGATCATGTTGTCAAAAGTGGGTTCTGGCATAATATTATGTTCTCGACTTCCGGTATATTGCAACCCTCAGTGTTCCGAGCAATACATCAGAATTCAAAAGTCAGGCCAACATAAAATATGTTTGTTCCGGATTTCACAGCACAGGGTTCCCTAAACTGTTTTTTACGAGAACAGATGAAAAGATTTGGGCACATGTAACCACCAGTAGTCAAATATCAGCTAAGAAAGAAACACAAGAGACAAAGAATAAATTCAGCATATTATATTCTGATATTGAAAAAAAGTGGGGATATCTGAAACAAAATGCTATGATTTTTCCATGAAAATGTCCTTTTACAGAAATTCCATGATTTTTTCATGCATGGAATTTTTTTATGCCAAATTCCAGGTTTTCCAGGTGAGTGGGAACCCTGCAGCTGTTGAAATTATCAGCAGTTGAAATTTTTGTTGAATGTTAGGGTCAGACAGCAGCACCAGGTGGGAGTCTGTGGCCGCCTTACATTTCTTAGACCTCTTTCCTGCACAAAATACCAAGCATGTCATATCTATTCTATGTCTACTACCATTATACTTATTGTAATCACCGGTGCTCAGCTTCAACTATCAATACTGTGCCGTCAAAAGTCGGTTCTTGAGTGACCTCAGATTATGTCATCAAAGACCGGTTCTTGAGGTCAGATTTTGTTGTCCTCAAAAGCCAATTCTTGCGTCAAATCATGTCATTACAATTCAATTCTGGTGTCAGATCATGTCATTATAAATCAATTCTGGCGTCAAATCATGTCATTATAAGTCAATTCTGGCGTCAGATCATGTCATTATAATTCAATTCTGGTGTCACATCATGTCGTTATAAATCAATTCTAGCGTCAGATCATGTCATATTGTAAGTAAATTCTGGCGTCAGATCATGTCGTTATAATTCAATTTCAGAGCCAGATCATGTCATTATAAGTCATTTCTGGCGCCCGATCATGTCATTATAAGTCAATTCTAGTGTCAGATCATTTCGTCATGATTTAATTCTAGCATCAGATCATTTCATTGTAAATCAATTTTAGTGTCAGATCATTTCGTTATAATTTAATTCTAGCATCAGATCATGTTATTATAAGTCAATTATGGCGTCAGATCATGTTATCATAAATCGATTCTAGCACCAGATCATGTCATTATAAGGCAATTATAGCGTCAGATCATGTCGGTAAAATTCAATTCTAGCGTCAGATCATGTCATTATAAGTCAATTATAGCGTCAGATCATGTCGTTAAAATTCAATTCTAGCGTCAGATCATGTCATCATAAATAAATTCTAGCGTCAGATCATGTCGTTAAAATTCAATCCTGGCGTCAGTTAGTGTCTTTATAAGTCAGATCATGTCTCCAAAGTTAATTCTGGCCTCAAATTATGTCATCATGAGTCAGATATCATGTCTTTCATCAGTCAATACTGGTGTCAGATCATGTCGCTATTTGTCAATTCTGACGTGAAATTATGTCGTGAATCGTCATAAGTTGATTCTGGCTTTAGATCATGTTGTCAAAAGTGGGTTCTGGCATAATATTATGTTCTCGACTTCCGGTATATTGCAACCCTCAGTGTTCCGAGCAATACATCAGAATTCAAAAGTCAGGCCAACATAAAATATGTTTGTTCCGGATTTCACAGCACAGGGTTCCCTAAACTGTTTTTTACGAGAACAGATGAAAAGATTTGGGCACATGTAACCACCAGTAGTCAAATATCAGCTAAGAAAGAAACACAAGAGACAAAGAATAAATTCAGCATATTATATTCTGATATTGAAAAAAAGTGGGGATATCTGAAACAAAATGCTATGATTTTTCCATGAAAATGTCCTTTTACAGAAATTCCATGATTTTTTCATGCATGGAATTTTTTTATGCCAAATTCCAGGTTTTCCAGGTGAGTGGGAACCCTGCAGCTGTTGAAATTATCAGCAGTTGAAATTTTTGTTGAATGTTAGGGTCAGACAGCAGCACCAGGTGGGAGTCTGTGGCCGCCTTACATTTCTTAGACCTCTTTCCTGCACAAAATACCAAGCATGTCATATCTATTCTATGTCTACTACCATTATACTTATTGTAATCACCGGTGCTCAGCTTCAACTATCAATACTGTGCCGTCAAAAGTCGGTTCTTGAGTGACCTCAGATTATGTCATCAAAGACCGGTTCTTGAGGTCAGATTTTGTTGTCCTCAAAAGCCAATTCTTGCGTCAAATCATGTCATTACAATTCAATTCTGGTGTCAGATCATGTCATTATAAATCAATTCTGGCATCAGATCATGTTATTATAAGTCAATTCTGGCGTCAGATCATGTCATTATAATTCAATTCTGGTGTCACATCATGTCGTTATAAATCAATTCTAGCGTCAGATCATGTCATATTGTAAGTAAATTCTGGCGTCAGATCATGTCGTTATAATTCAATTTCAGAGCCAGATCATGTCATTATAAGTCATTTCTGGCGCCCGATCATGTCATTATAAGTCAATTCTAGTGTCAGATCATTTCGTCATGATTTAATTCTAGCATCAGATCATTTCATTGTAAATCAATTTTAGTGTCAGATCATTTCGTTATAATTTAATTCTAGCATCAGATCATGTTATTATAAGTCAATTATGGCGTCAGATCATGTTATCATAAATCGATTCTAGCACCAGATCATGTCATTATAAGGCAATTATAGCGTCAGATCATGTCGGTAAAATTCAATTCTAGCGTCAGATCATGTCATTATAAGTCAATTATAGCGTCAGATCATGTCGTTAAAATTCAATTCTAGCGTCAGATCATGTCATCATAAATAAATTCCAGCGTCAGATCATGTCGTTAAAATTCAATCCTGGCGTCAGTTAGTGTCTTTATAAGTCAGATCATGTCTCCAAAGTTAATTCTGGCCTCAAATTATGTCATCATGAGTCAGATATCATGTCTTTCATCAGTCAATACTGGTGTCAGATCATGTCGCTATTTGTCAATTCTGACGTGAAATTATGTCGTGAATCGTCATAAGTTGATTCTGGCTTTAGATCATGTTGTCAAAAGTGGGTTCTGGCATAATATTATGTTCTCGACTTCCGGTATATTGCAACCCTCAGTGTTCCGAGCAATACATCAGAATTCAAAAGTCAGGCCAACATAAAATATGTTTGTTCCGGATTTCACAGCACAGGGTTCCCTAAACTGTTTTTTACGAGAACAGATGAAAAGATTTGGGCACATGTAACCACCAGTAGTCAAATATCAGCTAAGAAAGAAACACAAGAGACAAAGAATAAATTCAGCATATTATATTCTGATATTGAAAAAAAGTGGGGATATCTGAAACAAAATGCTATGATTTTTCCATGAAAATGTCCTTTTACAGAAATTCCATGATTTTTTCATGCATGGAATTTTTTTATGCCAAATTCCAGGTTTTCCAGGTGAGTGGGAACCCTGCAGCTGTTGAAATTATCAGCAGTTGAAATTTTTACATCGTAAAATTGCTCACAACCACAAAACGCTTTAGAATGGTACAGCTATCAGTAAATTAGATTGTCCTTGGACGGGAATATGGGCTGATAATAATAAAAAATCGAAAAATCCGAAACAATCAGCAGTTTTTCAATGTTGGCATCGATGTCAGATCATGTCTCAACCCATAAAGCACTGAACTATTGAATTTAAATTTTCAGTCACTTGAAGTTGTGTCTCGCTACCGCGACACACAACTTTAAGTGACTGAAAATATATATATGATTTGTGAAATTTAAGTCCCAACATATATCAGTGTGTCAAGATTGAAGGTATATTTTACTTTTAACAACCGGTTATCAGGGTTTATTATACAGGTGCTAATAAAAACACAGAATGTCTACTGTAGTCTAAATCAGAGTTCTATGGGTTACTTACCTCCAGCCGTTGTGTAGGGTCTCCGTGTCAGCACAGCTTCTGGGGGATCTAAATGACTCTGTCTGGACGGCGTCCGCACTGTCCCCTGGGACGTGAAGGGTCGCTGACCTTGACCTTCAACTGTAACATATTTATAGATGAGATACCCAACATCAACTCAATCCAGATAAATCACATCAGATTCATCAGAATTCACCTTTAACAGCTCAAAGCGCTGAATTATTTGTGTATAACCCATGGAAATCAAAGTGTTATTTTCAATTTTAAATCATCATAAATGCCTTAGTTAGTTCTATCCGCCTCATTTGAATACCTATGTTATGGATCTACGACCATGATGAATATTTTTACTCTTACAGCGAGTGGAATCGACTTTAGTCGTCAGAATCTGACGTCTACAGAGGGGATCGACTTTAGTCGTCACAATATTACGTCTACAGACGTCAGATTCTGACGACTAAAGTCGATCCCCGACGTCAGATTCTGACAACTAAAGTCGATCCTTGCGCTGTAAGAGTTAAAGGCGCGTATTACAAAGAATCCTAACTTTGATCCTATCCTAACTTTCTCTCATTTCCATTAAAAAAGTTAGGATCAATCCTAACTTTTTAATGGTGGAAATAGGAGTTAAAGGTACATACTTCGAAGTAACCAGACTACAAAATTGGCTATAAGGCCTGGTTTTTCTATTATTGATATTTATTTTGATCAATATCGCCGCCAAAACAACTTTAAAACGCAGTATTGCCATTCAACAATTCTCTACTGTGGCCCACACTTAGCGTGGTAGGCCTACCATAGATCATCATGCATGTCATGTGCTGATCATGTGATGTAGGCCTGACAGTTTAGTAAACAAACAAGCATGACAAGCAATGACAGAGCCATGATCATAGGCCTAGGCTTATGATTTTTCAAGTAAGCCTAGTTTTTTTCAAAGTCGAGCAGTCTAGAGTACGTTATTACTGTTAGATGATATGTCTTACTTGAACTGAGATAGGAACCTATATAGATCATGTAGATAGAAGCCCGATGCTGTCTTTGACAAACTCGACGCCAATGTGTGGTCAGCTGCAGCTACAACTGCGCTGGCAGGTTAATATGTAAAGCCCGCGCTACGGCCAGACACCACGTGATATATATGTGGTGTGTGGCTGACCGCCCTCAGCTGTCAAAACTCTCAGGCTTCAGTTCCCACAGACACCTGGACACAGGGTCTCAGAGATGACGATAAGTTGTTGTCTGGGGACCGTTGTCTGGTGGCATTTTAAGTGGGTGTTATAGTAGGCCTAGTCCTATATTATAAATTAGATAAAAAAAACGATTGATCAGAGAAATCATTCACTATCGCTCCGCGGAGACAGCACTACATGCAGCATCTCGTCTGACACTTGGTTTCTGTGACGGGCTTTGACCTCGACCTCGCCAGCTACCTCTGTCATCACCATATATGTTAGGCATATCAGTTACTATGCGGTTTTACTGTGTAGTAGATTACTGGCCACTACTGTAGGCCTACACGAATTGTAGGCCTATATCATTTATGTACACTTATCAGTTTAGACCCTACCTTAATAAAATACACTATGTGCATTGGAAATTAAGAAAACACCTTAGTGCAACAATAATAGCCTAGTCTTTTGAAATGTGTTGGTTCCCAGTAGTAGGCTTGGTCACGTGGGTTGATTTGTTGTGTCTGCGTCTTATGTTGTTCAATCAGGGGAAGAAATGTGGAGTTATATGGGGTATTGTGGGCGAATATAAGTGATATTGTTGAATAGGCCTTGGGCTGGATGCCGATTGACGGATTTCAACACACCCCACATTTTATAATAGCAGCAGAGATCTCCCTCTTGTTTAATGACATGTGGATGGTGTGTTTACAACTGAACTGTTGTGTCCTGCTCGCTGGGCTTTCGTACGCCACGTTCACGTGACTAAAATTACCATATGGCGTGTTTACACGAATTCAAATGGCGACAGTTTGAATATCATTCGGCGATACAATCATTAAAACATATTATATGAGAGTCCTGAATGATGCAGTATGGCCACATATATGCGGCAATTTGTATCATGATTAAACTGAAAGTCATGTTTTGGAAACTCTATACCAGGATATACTTCAATGTAGGAACCTTTAAAATAAGGCCAATGTTAGAATTCATTGTAATATGCGCCCAAAGAATTTTGACCTTATCTAAACTCCCATTTCACACCACAAAAAGTTGGGATTGATCATAACTTTTCTGATGGAAACGAGAGAAAGCTAGGATATGATCGTAGTTATCCGCCATCATACGCAGTGGAAGATACCAAGAATAAATCTCCCAATCACAACTAAAAAGTTGTTATTACTTATAAACCTCACTCTTACTCGCATATATTATATCGTTCAAAAAACGTCCGTCAACAGTGTAAGCTAATGACCGCAAAATTAAATGTGTTCAAAGAAAGATACTTTAGAAATGAAATGAATCGGGCTTTAGGCCACCTTTGTGCACATATAGGCTAAACTGGGCCAGGAGAACCTCCTGAGGATGGTGAGATGATTGAGACGACACTGTCCTCTAGACACAGGATTCAAAATTCGAACTCTGGCGGTCTGAGGCCGAGCACGCTACCTCTCGGTCACGCCCAGACAGATACTTTAGATATCAGATTAGATATCAGAGTAGCGAGAAAAATTGTAGTATAATTAAAATATATATATTTTCTGTTTTATTTTTACCTTTATTGAATGAACCAGCGATTCCGCAAATAATTTTACGTAATTATTCAGTATTTAAATTGTAAATTTATTAGCAGCGCATAACAATCTACCCAGCAAACACGAGACGTTGGTCCAATGTTGGGCTGAGGTTGGCCCATCGTCTAAGACGCTAGCACAACCTCAGCCCAACATTGGGCCAACGCCTCGTGTTTACTGGGTAGGTTGGTGATCGCTAAATATCACTTGAAATATGGGCCTAATGGCACATCTGAATTTCGCAGATGCAATTAATTATTCTTTACTCCCGCTGCTAAATAACTGAGCAAATTAAAACTAGGTGATAATTTAAATCAAGTAGGTGCCTATAGTATCCTTCTGGGCATTCTATCTCTGACAATACTTGGGCCGACAAGTTCAGCATCCTAATGTATTGAGGCAGAGGTTCCAAGTGAACACAATAGAGTTATTTTACAATCTTTTGAATGCGTCCGTGTATTACCCTTTAATTCCTCACGCTGCATTAAAGCATCATTTCACATACCTGAAAACAGACTTCATTTTGCTAAAACTAAGGGGTTCGAGAATTGCGACAGCAATTCGCGGCTTGTAGTGGATAAAGATGACAATGGTAAATTCAGGCCTGAAAGGGTTAATCACAAATGACCTATAACTGACCTTGTAGAGATCTGAGTGTCCTGCCTCCGCCGTCTGTGCTGTCTCTTGGTCTGCTCGGAGTGGAAGGCGTGGACACGTTCCTGTGTGAACAAATCAAATACGTCCATATTGATAATTGTACAGAGTTATTATCACTCACAGCCAGAGGGCCTACATAACATGAGATATCCACTCAGTGTTGTTTTGACCCTTTGCCTGCTAAGCACGAAAATAGTCGTTTTTAACTCTTACAGCGCGGGGATCGACTGTAGACGTCAGATTCTGACGTATAAAGTCGATCCCCACAGCATATTAGTAATGGTCGTATACCCATAACATAGGTATTCAAATGAATCAGGAAGAGCCAACTAAGACATTTATGATGATTTCAAATTGAAAAAAACCCTTTGGTCTCCAGTTATTTTTTTTAATATCCAGCGCTTTAAGTGTTAATCTGTTTTATCAGCCGATTAAATTTAAATCACGGTTATTGGGAATGACATGACTGTTTTAGACAAAGATTTGTCAATGTTTGGTCTCAAATTAAACAAAAATGAGTAATTTTCAGCCTATTGAGGTTGTGGGTCGCGGTAGCGAGACATAACCTCAAGTGGTTGAAAATTTGAATAAAGTAACATAGCAGGATAAGGATTAATGTAATGTTGGTCCAACGTCTACGACGATGGCCCAGCATTAGAACAACTTAGGGACACCATTTCGTGTTTGCTTGGTTATATTGCTTTACTGGTGGGCCAGCATCGCAGGCGGTGGCCCAACATTATAAAAACATCGGGTCAACATATCGTGTTTGCTGTGAATTCTACTAGGTGTGTGCGCTACGTATTACGCGACAGAAAAAGGCATCACTCAACCAGCAAACACAACACATTGAACCAATGTTGATTTGATGTTGGGCCAGCGTCGTAGACGGTGGGCCAACATCAAATCAACATTGGGTTGATGTCGTGTGTTAGCTGGGTACTGCAAATCGAAAGTCTGACAAAGGGCAGCCACTTAGCAGCTTAGGAGTCATATTCCTCTTGTGATCAATTTACAGCGTTAGCACTTGACACTTTTCCCACTAGGCCCGACTGAAAAACCCGCTAAAATTGAAGAAATAACTTATGGTAGAAAATTAAATACTTCGCTTTAGAAGGTGAATATTTTACGGAGGATTACAACATAGTATCACACTAATAAATATGATATCCTCACACTTCACTTGAGATTAGTTATTTGATTAAAAAGGATTAAAAAAGATAATAGTCGTGCGTGGTACTCAAAGGGTTTTTGACAATCTGAGTAATAATAAGGCAAAACTTAAACACTAAAGTATTTTTATTTTGAAAAAAGTAACGCCTAAATGATGGTACCAAATGATAATTATTTCTACGTACAACGTCAACTTTTATACATTCTAACAAAATATCTGGTATTTGCATTCCAGGGCATTTCAATGGTTAAAGTTTCCCAGTAAAAAAAAATGTTGAACCAATGTTGTTTTAATGTTGGGCAACCGTCTACGACGCTGGCACAACATTAAACCAGCATTGGTTCTGTTTACTGGGCTGTATTTATTTCTCAGAATGAAGGGATTACAACCATTACCTCACGCAGTCAAATGGCTGCGAGGTTACGATAATCTGGTGCGTCAATAAAAATATCTAAAATCACTAAAGCCTAGATTACCGTTGACGTTGTTGGTGTATAGGAGTCACACAGCGGCGGATTGACTCAGGATTTAGAACAATTTTATAAACTGAATCAAATTTAATTGTCCTGCTTATACACTTGCTACGCCAAATAACATGTCACTGAAATGGATAATATAGCTTATGGTAGATACCCAGTTAGTAAAATAATTCAATTTAGAAGATGTATCGGTAGATCTGGTAATTTTAACGTGTTTGAATTTTCGCGAATTTCTGATTTTGTGACTTTTCACGAAGTTTAGAATACGCGAATTTTCACTTTTCTTTAGTAGCGCTATCATAATAATAATTTTCGCGTGATTCTTAAATTCGCGAATTTGTCCTCCTTGCGAAAATTAACACTTCGCGAATATTACCAGATCTACAGTATTCAGCACACATAGAAATATTTTTCGTCATTTGCAGCTGGAAATTGCGCCAGCGATTCCAGCTGCAAAGGACGAAAAATACAAACAAAATAATTCAGTAGGACCTGGGTAAATGAGTACCCAGCGAACACTAATTATTGACCAGTGTTGTATCAATGTTGCTACACCGTCTGCGACGCTGGCACAACATTAAAACAACATTGAGTCAGTGCCTTTTATTTGTTGGGTAGCATTTCTTTTTTATTAATTATCATTGAAAACAGGACGCATACAGTAACGTTTAAATGGGTTACTAGCAGGTGAAGGGTTAAGAGTAATGTACTGGTGACAAAAGGGTTATATAAGTTATAAAAGATCAGCCTGTATGATAAATAAAAATAAATGAAATGAATCGGGCTTTAGGCCACCTTTGTGTCCATATAGGCTAAACTGGGCCAGGAGAACCTCCTGAGGATGGTGAGATGATTGAGATGACACTGTACTCCAGACACAGTATTCGAAATTCGAACCCTGGCGGTCTGAGGCCGAGCACGCTACCTCTCGGTCACGGAGGCTCCCCACAATACTAACTTTCACACGTGGATGGGGAAGAAACTTTTTTTGTTTCTTTCAAACCGCCGAGACCGGGAACCGAGCCCCGAACTCTGGCGTGAAAGGCAGCGGTGCTAACCACTACCCTAGGGCCCCCGCCCTGTATGATAAATAAGCGACAAGCCTTTTCACGTGACATCACTATAGTCTATGACGCAATTATATGGAGCGCATGCTTTTCGTCGATAGCACAATACATCACTGTTACTGGGAATAAAACGTCTCTCAACGTCAACATTTGGAATATAATAATACGTTGGCCTCAATTAAAAACAAATATTAGTAACTTTCACCCTCTAGAATATGTGGGTCGCTGCAGCAAGGTACAACTTCAAGTGAGTGAAAAAATCACATAACATAGCGGTTAAATTGTATAACTACGTCAGGGTTTTTTAGTTGATGGATTACACATACCGACAGGTTTATTCTGACCAATTGATTGCCAGGCCATTTTTGAAAGATCTCATTGACAAAAAAATGTCACTTGAAAATTAGACATGATGCTTTTATTCCACTTGGATTATGAGTATAATTTCCTAATGGTCTGCTTTAATTGTCCATTTTCTCTGTAAAACTCTAAGTGCTGTATTTCCATGCATAATTTACTACAATTTTTTGTATTTTTTTGCAAATGTCATTCTCCTTTATTTTAAAGATAGCTTTTCTCTAAACATCATGTTTACTTCTCAGCTGTCTATTTTATCTGGAGATTTTACAAAATGAAAAATAGCCCCACTCTTAAATTGTTTAAAATTAGAACCGTTATAGGAAACAGCTTTTGCAACTAGTCCTCGTGTTGGCCTCATAACTATAAATTATATAAATTAACTATAAATTATATAACTAAAAATTATTAAAATCAGCTATAAATCGGCGGCCCAATAACTATAAATTATATAAATATAAATTATATAACTATAAATTATATAGATTAACTATAAATCGGCGGCCCAAACACTTTGGGTCAATATCAGATGTCTACTGGGAGTTATCCAACTAAAAACCAGGCGTTCAATCAATATTGTTTTAATGTTTGGCCACCGTCTACTACGCTGGCCAAACATTAAACCAATTATAGTGAGCGTATCGTGTTTACACTTCTACTCATATCGCCTGAGAGCGGTCTTAACCCTTAGAGCACTGCTATCGACTGCAGTAGATATTATGTGGATTTATTGGCACCTGCATAACCCCTGATTACCAGATGGTAAAAAAAACAAAAATATACCTTCAACCTTGAAACACTGATATATGTTAGGACTTAAATTTCGCAAATAACACAAATTTTCAGACACAACTTCAAGTGACTGAAAATTTGAATTGAATAGCTCAGTGCTCTAAGGGTGAACCCTTTCAAGCCTAAATTTACCATTGTCATCTTCATCCAGTAAAAGCCGCGAATTGCTGTCGCAATTCTCGACTTATAGTGGATGAAGATGACTTGATGTGGTTTAAAAATTAAAGACAATTGCCATATATTGTTAAACTAGTTTCATGGAAATTTTCATTCTAACACCCTTAGTTGTAGGAAAATTAGGTCTGTTTTCAAGGATTTAAAATGATGCTTTAATGCATAGTGAGGTCTTAAAGGGTTAATAGCGGTTTAACAGCAGATATCCAAGGCGTGCTATATCTACTAAAGCCTGCTTTATCATTCTCACGAAATACTTATTAACCCTCTCAAGCCCGAATTTACCATTGCCATCTTCATCCACTACAAGCCGCGAATTGCTGTCAATTCTCGACTTGTAGTGGACGAAGATGACTAGAAGTGGGTGGCAAATAAAAAAACAGATCTCGTCATTATTAAAAGAGTTCCATGATTTTTTTTTTCTAAAACCCACAGGTGCAGAAAATTAAATCTTCCTTCAGAGATACAAGATGATGTTTTGATGCATCGTGAGGGTTTAAAGGGTTAACTATACCTTGTTATTGTGTTTGTTTAGAAAACGTATTCTTAGTACAGATCAAAAAGTAAATGTATGACAATTGAAAATATCGACAGTAAAATATTTGTCAGGTGAAGACGTCATAAATTTAAAAATTAATTTGACATACGACATAAATTTCTGACGTATACCCAATGTATAATAAAAAAACCACCCTAAAACTGAAGAATCAGACAGACAGATATTCACCCTAATAATGAATGTGGTATTTAAGACTCTTAAAAACAAGACTACATAAGTCCAGGAGCTCCCACTCCGAATTAGAATTTGATTTAAGCAATTTTGTGTAGGGTTATTAATGTAGTCCTAGGCTAGGTCAAAAATCAAGACGCAAGACAACCAGGTCTAAGAAGCTCAGTCTAAGAGTAAGATAGAAACTAGACAGTCTGTCAGAGATTTCAAACCTCCATTGAAATTAATGATCCTAATCAGTATCCCAGTAATGGTCTACCTATCTGGCACGGTTTACCGATATCAGGCCAATCGAGGTAACTAATAGCTGATTTACCGTCATTTCGAATTCGATATAAACTAGTTAAAAAATTAGGGTGCATCCTCCCCCGAAACCTCAAATTTTGTTTTATAGTAATGGACTAACATCTAACACAGTTTGCAAAATATTGGGCATGTGAAAGTAAATAATGGCCGATAGGGGCCATTTTGAATTTGATCGAGTCAGAATTTTTCAAGATGCATCCTCAGCTGAAATCTCACATTTCATTCTATAGTAATCGTCTAGCTATCCAGCACGGTTTACCAAATATCGGCCATGTGAAAGTGAAAAATGGCCTAAAGGCGGCCATTTTGAATTTGATCAAGTCGAAATTTTCCAAGATGCATCCTCAGCTGAAATCTCACATTTCATTCTATAGTAATGGTCTAGCCATCTAGCACGGTTTACCAAATATCGCCCATGTGAAAGTGAATAATGGCCGATAGGAGGCCATTTTGAATTTGATCAAGTCGAAATTTTTCAAGATGCATCCTCTCCTGAAATCTCACATTTTGTTTTATAGTAATGGTCCAGCCATCTAGTACGGTTACCAAATAACGGCTATGTGAAAGTGAATAATGACCGATAGGCGGCCATTTTGAATTTGATCGAGTCAATTTTTTTCAAGATGCATACTCTCCTGTAATCTCACATTTTGTTTTATAGTAATGGTCCAGCTATCTAACACGGTTTACCAAGTATCAGCAATGTGAAAGTAAATAGTGGCCGATAGGCGGCCATTTTGAATTCGATTGAGTCGAAAGTTTTTAAAAGGCATCCTCTCCCGAAACGTCACATTTTGTTTTCCAGTAATGGTCTAGCTATCTAGCACGGTTTACCTGATATCAGGCCTATCGAGGTAAATAATGCTGATTGTCTGCAATTTTTAATTCGTAAGTTAAAAATTTTCAGGGTGCATCCTCCCCCGAAAACTCACACTTTGTTTTATAGTAATCAGGTAATGGTCTAGCCATCTAGCACGGTTTACCAAATATCAGCCATGTGAAAATGAATAATGGCCGAAAAGGCGGCCATTTTGAATTTGATCAAGTCAATTTTTTTCAAGATGCATCCTCATCTGAAATCTCACATTTCGTTTTGTAGTAATGGACTAGCCATCTAGCACGGTTGATCAAATATCGGCCATGTGAAAGTGAATAATGGCCGATAAGCGGCCATTTTGAAGTTTATTGAGTCGAATTTTTTCAAGATGCATCCTCTCCTGAAATCACACATTTTGTTTTATAGTAATGGTCAGCCATCTAGCACGGTTTACCAAATAACGGCCATGTGAAAGTGAATAATGGCCGATTGGTGGCCATTTTGAACTTGGACGAGTTGATTTTTTTCAAAATGCATCCTCTCCTGAACCCTTACAATTTGTTTTATAGTAATGGTGTAGATATCTTGAGCAGTTTTCACGATATTCCACAATATCAGGCCTGTCGAGGTGAATAATGGCCGATAGGCGGCCATTTTGAATTTTATCAACTTTAAATTTTTTCAAGATGCATCCTCTCCTGGAACCTTACAATTTATTTGATATTAATGGTGTAGCTATCTTGAGCGGTTTTCATGATATTCCGCAATATCAGGCTTGCCGAGGTGAATAATGGCCGATAGGCGGCCATTTTTAATTTTATCAACCTGAAATTTTTCAAGATGCATCCTCTCCTGAAACCTCACAATTTTTTTATAGTAATGGTGTAGCTATCTTGAGCAGTTTTCATGATATTCCGCAAAATCTTTCAGTCGGATTTACCGATGTTATAAATTAGGTCAAAGTGCTGGGTCAACTTCAAGGTCAAGATCCAAAAACCTGAAAAGGCACAACTAGGGACCTTAGAGAACATGCATGTGCAATATGACTGTCATCGGCCCAGTACTTTTTGAGATCTGCTCCGGAAACGAAGTGCGAGTCAAAACAACTTAATAGGTCATAGTTCTGAACCAAAAGTAGGTCAAAGTTCAAATACCCCAAAAGGCACAACTAGACCCCCTAGGGGTGTTGTGTGCAAAATTTGAAGACAATCGGACAAGTACTTTCAGAGATATGCTCCGGAAACGAATTGTTTACGGACGGCCCAACGGCCCAACGCCGTAACATCATCATTTTTACTCTGCGACCTTGCGTATTGAATTCAGATTAAAAATATTTTAACCTGTCCATTATCCACCTGGAAGTAACCCACATACCAAAAATTGTTATCCTAGCTTATTTTCTTACAAAGTTATAGGCAAAAGAAGAGGCAAAGAAAAAACGGAGGCGGAATCCATAGCTCCCTCCGTCTCACCTACGGTGACGGCGGGAGCTAAAAATGTGTTTGAAATAGATAAAAAAAACGAAAAGAATTGTTTGGAACGAAACAGAAAACAGCCTCTCTGTTACAGCCAGTATGACTTACACAGCTTATTTCATATTAATAATGTACCTTTATCAAGGTTTACGAGACAATGGGCGAAATTGGTTGGTGGCCATTTTACATGTATGTCTGCAAAAATTACCATATTTTATCTTCTTGTGGGACATCGGCCACTTTATATTACATAAATGCTGCCATGCAAGATTTTTGTGATTTTGTAGAAGAACATGGTCAACTATGGTGTAACATGTCATCTGGACCATTATGTGACCGTAAAAACACGGCTGTGGGGCTTCAGGGGTTTAACCCTTTCAAGCCTGAATTTATCATTGTCATCTTCATCCACTACAAGCCGCGAATTGCTGTCGCAATTCTCGACTTGTAGTGGATGAAGATGATTTGAAGTGAGTGAAAAATTAAAGAAAATTGTCATGTATTGGCAAACCAGTTTTTTGGAAATTTTCGTTCTAAAACCCTTGGTTGTTGGAAAATTAAGTGTGTTTTCAGGGATGTGAAATGATGCTTTAATGCATCGTGCGGATTTAAAGGGTTTAAGCTGATTATCGGCGACTTAGACACTGTAGAGTACGGCACCAAACTTGGCAGGAGAGCTAAATCTACTCATAAATTATTGTACGCTGATAAGAGCTGCTATTCCACGTACCTATGTAATTCAATGCTACAGCTACATAGCTTTTAGGTTCAACTGGGTAATACTCAATTTGTCTTGAAAATTTTTGTCTTAATAAACATGTCCAGAACATTTGATAATGGAGACAATGTTAGATGAAATATAACTTCTGATTTTTCAGTGTCAATACCATGATTAAACACCATAGGCCAACATGTGAAAGGCATCCACGGCTAGACAAAACCAAAATTGAGTACAGTACACAGACATTTAAACTGAATTGAGTAGTCAATATGTATTGCTACGCAAGGCATTGAGTTTGTTTCACATTTTTTAATTGAGTAATTATAAATGCATATTTATGTGTGCTTCCGTATATATAGTATTTCCTTGCGAGCTAAGAAATAATATTGTTAAAACTCATTTTTAGATCGGAACGGTGATATGATGACTTTGTAATACGAAAAAGATAGATAGATAGATAGATAGATGTTTTATTGACACTATTTCAAGTCATTGCTGACTTATTTGTCATAGTATACAATAAGTACAGCAGGGTTAGCATGGTTAGTTCTGTATATCTACATGGTATGTACACTTCATTCCGGCTTGCCATTTACAAATTAGAAAGCTCAGGGTATTTAAAATATTCATCATAACTGTTTAAAATAGAGCAGAGCAATTTGAAATGCTAAATGAATGAGCATGCAGAAGATGACGTGCGGGTAAGTTGGCTGGATATAGTGAGTTATTGAGCGCGTCTCGCCAACACGATTCACAACTTCAAGTGAGTATAAATTATTCATACCTGGGAAATCGAAGGGCAAGTTTTTTTTAGATCTTAACCCAGCAAACACGATTCATTGAGCCAATGTTTGATTAATGTTGACCCATCGTCTGCGACGCTGGCCCAACACATTTAACCAACATTGGATCAATAAATGGTGTTTGTTGGATTGTAATATTCTAACAGAAGCGTCTGTTTACTATAACAGGTTGCATTATTCTTCGTGTGGTATTATCAATTTGATTTCTATACCCATAGTTTTGCTGCTTTTAAATTATATGAATTTATATTGTTTCTCGTCTCCAAGAGGGGGGGGGGGGGTATTTCGGCGGCTGGGGGGGGGGCGCATTGGGTACCCCTCTTAGACCTGATTTTTTTCTATTCATCTAAAAATCCGTCAGCGTCTGGTGCACCCCCCCCCCCCCACCTGCAATCTCTTTTCTAGATATATTCCGTTCGTATGTATCGTATCAGTATGTATCGTTTCAGTTTAACACCAATACTGCTAGGACCGTATATATTATATACAATTTCAAGTTTCAAACCAAAACAATGTCACTGAAATGTATAAAATAGTGTGTGAAAGATGCTTAGTTCATAAAAAAGAACTCAATTTGCGATATGTTTTTTTTTATAAATAGACATTATTTTTGTGATTCAAAATCCTCCCAAGCCTGAATTCACCATTGACATCTTGATTCATTACAAGTCGCGAATTGTTATCGCAATACTCGACTTCCAGTGGGTGAGGATGACTTCTAGGTCATAAATGACAAAAAAAATGTTGTTATTATATACTATGTTGTTATTATATGACAATTTTCGTTCTAAAACTTGCAGGTTTTCAGAAATTCATTCTTCATAGATGCAAAATGATGCTTTGATGCATCGTGAGTGTTGAAAGAGTTAAACATGGTAAAGTTGGAAATTGCATTAGCAGTTCCAATTGAATGAAAAATGTGAAGAAACAATCGAGCTACAAAGGGTTAAAACCCTTAAAATGCGGACAAAATTTTGTATAAGCCATGGAGACCAAAGGGTTTATTTCAATTTTAAATCATCATAAATATCTTCGTTAGCTCTTTCTGATTCATTTGAATACCTATGTTATGTGTCTACGACCATTGGAAATATTATTTTTACTCTTACAGTGTAGGGATGGACTTATAAGTCACACACAAAAATAGTTTGAACCCTTACAGCGCGAGGATCGACTTCAGTCGTCAGAATCTGACGTCTACACGGGGATCGACTGTAGTCGTCAGAATCTGACGTCTGTAGACGTCAGATTCTGACGTCTAAAGTCTATCCCCGCACTGTAAGAGTAAAAACTATTATTGTGTGTGACTTATAACAGGTTTTAATGCTCCTCGGCTCTTGTATGGCATATTTTACAGTACCTGGCTTTGGAGTAGATGTCGTGTATAAGTCTGTGCTGCTCTTCAATGATATCTGAGTTATTTCTGGATCTGTAGGTTCGAGTCCCGCTGTGGTCTATGTCCACGGTTCTACATGAGAGCACAGGTTGGGGTGGGGTGTAGTTGCTATCCTTCTCTAGTTTTCCTAAAGGACGATTCTACAACAGAAATAAAGAAAAAAATGCAGAGCACTCTCAGCAAAAAACAGAGGCGCTCAACCACAGGGTGGGTCTATGTTTCATGTCGCTTTCTGCAGATTGTGGCAATGTTACTCTGGTACTTTCAGCCATTTTCATAACTATCAATTCATTTTTGAGGTAATGTGACTCGGGTCTACCAAGTCGTCCATTTCGAATATTGTCGAGTTGAAATTTTTCCGGGGAATATCCCTAGCTGAAGCCGCACATTTTGTTTCATAGTAATGGTCTAGCTATCTCGCACGGTTTGTCAGATATCACGCATATTAGAGTCAATTATGGACGGAAGTTGGCCATTTTGAATTTGATCAAGTTGAATTTTTTCAGGGCATATCCCTCCCTGAAACGGCACATTTTGTTCTATAGTAATGGTCTAGCTATCTCACAGGTCATAGAGGTCACAGAAAAGTCAAATGTGAACCCAATCAAGGTTTAGTCATATTTAACCTGTATATGAAGTTTAATGTGCATTCCAGTAATGTGAATCAAGTTATAGTGCTAGCAGTGGCGGACAGGTGGACGGACGGATGGACGCGCCGCATGACGACAATAGGCATACACAAAAATTTTGGCTGCGGCCTAAAAACTATTTTGATATGACTGTGCTGATACAAACAGTAACATATTTATGTGTCACAGTGACAGGGCGGATTATGAGAATGACTTTTGTTTTTAAAACAGATTATATGATATCACATTAAATTATGCCTGCATAAATCACTTCAGATATTACACCATGGAGTATGATTACACTGACAATCGTTTAAATCCGTGATTCAGTCAGGTTTTGTGTGAAGTGTCTAAGCTCCTCACCGATCTCACCTTTAAATGACCTTCTGCAATATTTGTTTCTCTCTTATAACTTATAACAGGTATTGTGAACATTTGTTAAACTTGAGGCAGAAATTGTGTCACTCCTGCTGATTTAACACATATTTAATTTCAATTCATGTGACATGAACATGCACAGTGAAATGACGGAGCCCAAGTAACACGATTAGCACTTGATAAAGTAGCTGTACTGCTTTACTTCTTCATATTTTTCATTTATTTAACCCTTTCAGCGCCGGGAACCGTCTTTATACGTCAGAATCTGACCTCTAGACGTCAGATTCTGACGTATAAAGACAGTCCCCGCTCTGAACGAATTAAAATATTAATGATGGCCGTTGACCTATAACCTGATAACATAGATATTCAAATAAAGAGGAAAGAGCTAAACTAATACATTTATGATGATTTCAAATTAAAAAATTCCTTTGGTTCTCCATGACTTATACAAAAATATTTCAGCGTTGTAAGCGTTAAGGGTGCCATTGCTGACGCAATGGTCAGCATTAAATAACGGAAAAATAATCTAACGTTAAAATACTACAGTCGGATTCACATTAACCGTGGTGAATGAATTTCGCCGATTTCTCAGTCAATTCTCAACCAAATTTCATAAAATTTCACACACACTATTTTTTATTTAAGTCGTGACTAACCTAAAAGTTTCGTGAAGTTTTGATAAGTATTTAAGAAGTTAGACCATTTGACATGTAGTAAATAAAGAAAAATGTTGCCCTCTATAAACCCATTAGCTTCGTCTCAGAATTTTATTACATATCAAATGGTCTAACTTCTAAAATACTCAAAACTTCGCGAAATTTCCAGGGTAGTCACGACATGATTGGAACATAGTGTGTGTAAAATTTCATGAAAATTGGTTGATGAATTTATTGTGAATCTGACTATAGACTTGTTTTAAATGATGATTTTAACAAAATCGAAGCTGCACATTTGATAAACTCAATATCTTTGCAGTTAAAAAACACCTAAATAGAATGGATTTCCCATATATAAGGAACGTTTGATCTTACATTGAGATCATCCTTACATTGAGATCATACCTTAACGCCTGCCAATCGTTAAAATCCGTGGTTCAGCCTATGTCTACCATAGAGTATGTATCACAGAGGTACCCGTGTCGCCCCGCTACTGTGCAGTAAATAGACCACACGGTGATGTTTGCAGTATAAACACAAGTATCTAGGTACTTTATTCTGCGTGCAGTATATACACGCACTCACAGAGGACCCGCTATCTATCTAACCCATTAGGCCCCCATAACATAACATAACATAACATTTATTTGCCATATAAACACAGTAATAATAAGAAGCATATATGAATAATTTAGCAGGAGACCATCATTAAGACTTTTAAAGTCGCTCACATGATAGCCACCTAAAACATTGTAGTGAAAATGAAAATAAATAATTATTATCAGTGCGGCAGTAGAAATGAAACAAACAAACAAACAAACAAACAAAAAAGACACAATAATTTAACATACCAGTAACATTTAAACACTGTTAAATGTAGAAAAAATTGATGTGTGAATACAAAATAAACAGAAAAAGACTAGCTGTAAAGATATTTTCAAGTGTGAAATAAATGAGTGAAGGTGAGAAAAATTAGGTATTAATTTTTTGACATACATAACAATTTTGAATAATGCAGGTGGAATCATACTTGGCAGGATAATATTTTTTAATATATTGACAAAAACCAGCAAAAGAATGTGTATATATTTTATCAAGAATGATACTAGGAGAAAGATTAAAGGTATTAACAATACTGAAACGTAAACACTTTTTTCTGAATTCGTGTTTTATTTTAGGTGTTCGAATATTATGACGATGGCGAGTGTTATGTGTGTGAACATCAAAACCAGTAGCAGTTACAAAGTGATAAAAATAAACAGGTAATGAGCGATGTGATAATTTAAAAAGAAATTTTAGATGATTTTGTTCCAGAATATCTTTCACTTTCAGTACATTATATTTTATAAACATGGGATCAGTATGGGCCAAATAAGGACTCTTATTAATTATTCGTAGGGCTTTCTTTTGAAGTTTATATAATCGCTTTGAATCATATTCATGGGTCGTAGACTCACTATAGTCAGATTCACATTAAATTCATCAACCGGGGTGAATGAATTTCATGAAATTTTACACACATTATGTCGCAACTAGTCTACCCTAAAAATTTCGCGAAGTTTCATAAGTATTTCATATGTTAAGACCATTTGACATGCAGTTCTGAGACGAAGCTAATGGGTTTATAGAGGGTGACGTTTTGATTTACTTACTACATGGTAAATAGACTAACTATTAAACCATACAATATTTGTCAATCAGTTGTCGGGTAGTCGCCCCTACAATAGAAGTGGTGCTTGTAAAATTTCATGACAATTGGTTGAGAATTGACTGAGAAATCGGCGAAAATAATTCACCACGGTGAATGTGAATCCGAGTTAAGAGTCAAATGTATGTGCGTATCATACATAGGTTTGTTTGTGGAGCATACACATTTATGAGGACCCATTCACATTAGAGAGAATAAGTCAAGTGAATCACTCACTTTGATCGCGCAATACGACGCTCATGATTCGCTTGTGAATGAGCCACGAGTTTTAACCCTTGTCCTGCTGAATCGATTGTATTGTATTTTTCGTCATTTGAAGCTGGAATTGCTGACGCAATTTCCAGCTTCAAATGACAAAAAATAAATTAATTTTCGCAAATAGACATCTTCTAAATTGAGTTATTAGTCTAACTGAGCATCTACCACAAACTATATTATCGATTTCAGTGACATAGTATTTAGCTTAAAATCTGCTTGAAATCGTATATATCCGGGCGTAGCAGGACAAGGGTTAATACGGTGTACGTAATTCGTGGGAAACACTCCCAAGATTGATTCCGCTCTGGTGTCAACCAACTTTATAGCAGTCGCTTAACTCTTTTCCCGCTAGGTTATTCTATTTAAATTTGAAACCACAGTTGTGTCTCTCGCTACCGCGATCCACAACTTGAAGGTGGGTGGAACTTCCTCGTATATTTGTTTAATTTGAGACCAAACATTTACAAATGTTGATCTTCTAACACTCATTGCATGTGTAATATCCGCAAATAACGAGCGAATAAAACAGATTATAGTTGTGCATGGCGGCGAAAAGGTTAACCCTTACAGCGCGGGGACCGACTTTAGTCGTCATAATCTGACGTCTGTAGACGTCAGATTATGAAGACTAAAGTCGATCCCCGCACTGTGAGAGTAAAAATATGTATAATGGCCGTAGACCCATAACATAGGTGTCCAAATGAATCGGAAAGAGCTAACTAAGACATTTATGATGATTTCAAATTTTAAAAAAACCTTTGACCTACAAGGTTTTCATTAAAATATTCAGCGCTCCAAGGGTTAATATCATCCTTTGAAGATAAACCCCTCGCTTGTGGTGACGCTTACATGATCTACATGCGTGATTTATTAGGCGATCCAATGATCGTTATTGGAAATGAAATGTGTACTCAAACATCAAGATTTTCACATGTTTAGTCTCACATTAGTTAAATACGAGAAATTTTCACACGCTAGAAGTTAAAGTGAGCGGTAAGGAGACACAACTTCTAGTGGGTGAAAAATTAAGTTGTATTCCTTGGTATAACTTAGCCGTTATAGTGATAAAATAATGAAATGTGCACTCAAACATCAAGATTTTTACATGTTTGGTCTCAAATAAGTTGAATACGAGAAATTTGCACCCACTTGAGAAATTTGAGTCCACGCCTTAAGTGGCGGATCCAGAGGGGGGCGCAGCCGGCGCGCCCCCCTGCTCAGGGTGAAAAAATGACATATTTGGGCCGAAATATGCTCCTGAACGCTTCATTTGAGGCCTCAGATTTCAAAATTTTCCGGGGAAGCAGGTCCCGTACCCCTCTAGAGCATACGAGGCTGGCTGTGGTGTGTATAAATTCTTACAAAAATCGACGGCCCACCGTTTGTCAATTGCCCTTTCACAAGAGTGTAACCCTTTTAGTGCGGGAACCCACGTTGGTCGTCAAAAGTCTGCTCCCGCACTGATAGGGTTTAAGTACCGTCTATGATCAGAATAGAGTTTCACCTGTGGGTTTTGTTAGATTTCTCCGTTGTAAATTAAAATTAATCTTTTATATAGGCCAGAAGCAAAAGTGACATTTCATACTCGACCTTGCAAAAAGACCCCACAAGCAGGTTACGGTTGATTTTGATAAAAGAAGTAGCGTAGATTAAGGATTTGCGTGATACCCTGCTGACTACATTGAGCTTTTTTTTAAATAAAGATGGCCGCCAATTTACCGCGAATACGTGCATAAGATATTTGGTTCTCAAAAGATGTTTTAGCCTACTGTAATACCTCTAGATATGGCTATGTATTTTTAAAACTGGAGACGATGGGATTGATTTCATGGGTATATATTAACCGCGAACACATTTATTTATTTATTTTAATATGCCAATTTTGGGGCAAATCGTCGGTTAGTTTGGATGTCATCTTGAATTTAAAAAATACTCAAAGGCTCAGCTGTTGGCTACTGGAGTACTAAGTTAGTATCAACTTCTAATAGGCCTGCTCTATTTTCAGAAAATTAAGTAGGCATAGTTAAAGTTGAAAAAAATCTACAAGAACGTCTTGTAGATTTTTTAAACAAATATGCAACTATATAATATCATTTCTTAAGCCTCTTAAAATATTTATTATCGGACGGGAGGATACTGAAGGATTATAATTCAAATATGTCACAAGCTGGGTATATAAGACATGAGTGTATTACTATGTGATTGTGAGAGTCCCCCTAGCGAGCAGAATGATCCACAGCACACCTCATTGATTGATGCATTACGTTGAACAAACAGCTCGATCCTCCCAGACGTGCTTTATATCCTGACACTCCCGAGCAAACACAAGGCGTTGACCTAATGTTGCTTTAATGTTGTGCCGATGTCGAAGACAACGGGCCAACATTAAAGCAACATTAGGTCAACGCCTTGTGTTTGCTGGGTCAGTGTCTGGCATATAATAAACTGACAACACAGTAAACACTAAACATGTGTAGAACATCTATACAATGCTGGACCAACGTCGCAGACGTTGGGCCGTCGTTGCATGAATGTTATACAAATGTTTTGTGTTTAATACTGGGAAAGCCTCATCATTTACACTTCCACTGGCTTGACTAACCCTTTACCTACTAGTAACCAATATATGTGCACAACCCAGCAAAAACGAGACATTAATCCAATGTTTGCTTAATGTTGGGCCATCGTCTGCGACGCTGACACAACATTAAACAAGCATTGGATTAATGTCTCGTGTTTGCTGGGCAGTGGCGTAACCAGGATTAGACTGACGGGGGGGGGGGCATATTTTTATTGAAAGTCACCCAACACAGCTGGTACATACAGCCTCCTCTGTGGTCTAGATGGGTCCGAAGGAATGCTCCCAGGGGAAATTTTGAAATCTTCAAATGGTGCATTCTAAAGCATTTTACGGCCCGAATGTTTTTTTTATTTTTGGTTCACTGACATGAGGGGGGCGCCCGCCCGAGGCTCATATTTTATATTGTTTATATTGTTCCGAAAGCTATGAATTGTAAAGTGGTAGATATATATAATGACCATACCCCATTTACTTTCGGCACATACGATGGAAGAAACAGTTATAAAAGCCGTTCTTCAAACCTCCCGAAAATATGAAATATGGCTTTATTCTTTTGAAAATTTGTAAATAATTCTAATTTTACACTATAGAATTCATTTCTATTGCAAATTTGGAATCCAACGAATACAAAACGGCACAGTTTGCCAGATATCAGAAATATTAACCCTTATCCTGCTAAGTTATTTTCTTTACATTTTCACCCATTTGAAGTTGTGTCTCGCTATCGCGACCCACAACTTCAAGTGGCTAAAAATTACTTATATTTTAATTTGAGCACAAATATTTGCAAATCTTGATGTTTAGACACACATTTCATTCCTAATAAAAGTGATTTGTTCGACTAATAAAACAGATTAAAAACGACAATAGTCGTATTCAACAGGATGTGGGTTAACAGTTAAGATATATAAAGATACTTTGGCCACGAGATGTAGGTAAAAAGTGGGTCAAAGGGCATAACCCCTAAAAGGCACATCTCCACCCCCTAAGGGATCTGTGTGTGCAATGTGAAAGAAATTCCCCTATCGGATTCCGAGATCTGCTCCGAAAACGAAAATGCGGACAGACGGACAAACCTCCCGCTCCCATCGTTGGGCGTGGATAAAAAAAAATATATGATAACCTAAGAATCTCTCATATACTGTAGCCCTATATCATCGGGCGGGGGGGGGGTGTTGAAGGGTTAATCCTGATTACTATGTCATGAGCTGGGTACATGATGACGGTTGAAGGGTTACTATTTGATAGTGTATCTGCGCGCAAACGGAATCACTGGTGTGAACAAAACCTGTCCGTGGCATATAAAACTATATTTGATCGAATAAGAATGATAACTGGTAGATTATGTACGTACACGTATTATACATGTTATAAGAGGTTTATGTCGTGTTATTTGAACAGAGGTGAAAAATAGCAAATATTGACTTAGACACGTCATGCAACTCATTTATATTCATGATGAGATCTTACTCTCAAGTCACCGGTATGTTTTTTGTTTGAGTTTGAGACAAATAGCGCAAGCCCGAATCACACGTGTCAGTATACATGTAATATCCACCAGTAGAAGAAGTGAGTCTTAATGCTTCAACTCGACTCATAGTGCATATTGTGGAAATATCGTGACAGGAAGAAGCCCGAAGTCGGGCATTATAAGCTCTTCTAGGGTTCTTTATAATGGACAGTGCCATAGGGAGCACTGAACACACCAGGGGCCCGTCCCACAAACAATCTTAAAATTAAGATAATCTTAACTTTCTCTTATTTGCATTAGAAAAGTTAAGATGATCTTAACTTTTCTAATGCAAATAAGATAAAGTTAAGATGATCTTAATTTTAAGATATTTGTGGGATGGGCACCAGGCCTATGAATGTTTTGAACTAAACACAATGCCATTGAAATTGATCAAATAAGTGTTGATAGATGGTCATTAAATCAAATAATTCAATTTGGGTGTTTAGCCGTTTCAGTGTGGGGATCGACTTCAGACGACGTTTAAAGTCGATCCCCACACCGAAATAGTAAAAAACAGGACAATTCAGTAGGACAACAAAGTAAATTAGATTATCAACACCGAGTTGTGATTCGCTACCGCTACACATGATATGTGTGATAATGATTCGATCTGCGAAATGTGTGTCTATATATTTATTATTCAGTGTTATTTATCAATATTAGACACATTATACTTCCAAAATCCTCCGATAGACGATTCTGCACTTTGGGACAAATACTTCAACCCTTTCAGCGCGGGCACCGTCTGTAGACGTCAGAATGAATTCTAAATTCCCGCTCATAAGGGGACGCTGACAGAAGGACGGACATACAGACAGACGTCGTGGGGACGACAGTTTAGCCTTCAGCTAATTTGACTAGCAGTCAAAATTGCTTTTATTTATGGAAAATAGCCCAACCGCAGATTGCATTATTTTATTTGTAACTTAATATATAGGGTGGACGGGGACTATATATAATGATAGACCTCCAGTACCACAATTATGCATTTGTATATATCTTTAGGTTTCTACGCTTTCCAGAGTGTCCTTTTTGCTGTCATATAAGATTTGTGGATCATACATACGGTAGTAGCTATTTCATATCTGGTTTTGGTGCGGGAAACAAAATAATAGACCTCCTAAGTTCACACATTGGCATTGTTCAAGTGGTAATCAATTATCTGTTATTTTATCGCAATATTCAGTAATGCCATTTAATATGATTTTAATTTTGTATGTGATACCATGTAAATTATCGTGTAATTTAAGCAAATTAACCATCTTGTATACACATGTACATATATTCTATCATTTTTATGACAAATGAGTCAGTAAAGACTTTTCTTTGTGTCAATAAATATCTATCTATCTATATACGTACAGTATAGGCCTACATCTTATATAAGCATACAGACCCAGCAGCACACTAAAAACATAACAGTACTTTATACAATATGCACTGGCCCAGCAAACACAAGACGTTAAACCAATGTTGGTTTGATGTTGGGCCACCGTCTACGACGCTGGGACTACATAAAACCAACATTTGGCTATAGTATTGTGCTTCCTGGGAGGTGACTTCACTCGTTTCACCAGTGTCTCTACTAACTTAAGACTTACTGTGACACTCACTGATAGGTCAGTGTAGGAGGTGACTGAATAGATAATTTGATGAGGGTTCAACGGTTGGTGCTTCAACAAAACACCCTACAATCTTAATCCTTAGATCACTGAGGTATTCAATTTAAATTTTCAGTCACTTGAAGTTGTGTCTCGCTACCGCGACACACAACTTCAAGTGACTGAAAATTTACGTTATTTGTGAAATTTAAGTCCCAATATATATCAGTGTTTCAAGATTGAAGGCATATTTTACTATGAACAGCTCGTTATCGGGAGTTATACTTGTGTTAATTAAACACAGAGTGCGGTCGACATCAGAGCTGTAAGGGTAAACATATCTATTATCGATGATACCTCTTTATAAATGAATCACAATAGATTACAGATCGATTAACCATAAAAGTGCTGGTCGCTTCTGTAGGTAGCAGTTTTTGGCCTTAAACTTCAAAGAAAACGTGAAGGAGAAATTGGAGTTGAATTGGATAGATTGATATATGTTTTGATTTAAATTCTTATAGAAATGTAAGTAATTTGAAGACTTGAAGTTGCGGATCGCGGTAGTAAATTGGCAGCGAGACAAAACTTCAAGTGGGGAAAAAAGTAAATTGTATGATGTAATCTTGATGTTTAAACGCTCACTAACTGATTTGATAGACTAAAAAATGGATTTAAAACGATTCTAGTCTTTAAGGTTAATTGAAATACGACAAAACTACCCCGTAGATAGAAGGTTGATGTAGGTGTGTGCTATTCTGAAGGATCTTATCTGTCGACCATGTTCATGATTAACGATTAACATGAATAAAGCGACACAATCAGCCTAAAATCATTAAAAAATCGGTGATTTTATTCTATCTACCTTATACGACCATATGATGTAAACATGTCCATAGACTAGAACTGCAAAAGTTTTTTTAATTTTTGTGTTGCGTATTTACCAGTTAACATGGTTAAGCGAGATATAGTGAAGAAATTCCCGATTTCTTATTTCGGACTTGCATGTCCAAAATAATTTCATGATTTTAGCCTGATTGTGTCGGTTTAACCCTTTCAAGCCTGAATTTACCATTGTCATCTTCATCCACTACAAGCCGCGAATTGTCGCAATTCTCGACTTGTAGTGGATGAAGATGATTGGATGTGGTTTAAAAATTAAAGAAAATTGCCATGTATTGGTAAACCAGTTTCATGGAAATTTTCATTCTAAAACCCTTTGTTGTAGGAATATTAAGTGTGTTTTCAGGGATTAAAAATGATGCTTTAATGCATCGTAAGGACTTAAAGGGTTAAAGCGCTGAATATTTTTGTATAAACCAGCAATTTGAAATCATCACAAATGTCGTAGTTAGCTCCTTCCGCTTCATAATCAGGGCCGTAGCCACCGGTCCGGTTGCTCCGGTATTCACCGGACCAATATTCCGCCAGAATGCACCATTTGAAATTTTCGTGGGGGGGGGGGGGGCGCCCCACACACCGGAGTAATCAGCATCCCGTGGCTACGGCGCTGTCATTTGAATACTTATGTTATGGGTCTACGGCCATTTTTATAAATATTTTTACTCTTTACAGTGCGGGGTCGGTTTTAGACGACAGATTCTGACGTCTGAAGTCGATCCCTACACTGTAAGAGTTGAGCTAATTCTCACTATCATTCAGTTATGCCGTGAACTTGGTTATAACGACGTATACCTTACATATGGGCCGCCGTTTTTGCTGAACTGGTTCTGTAGCTGTATTTTCGACGCGTCGAGCATACCAGTTGGTCCTCTCTCCAAAACTCTGAACACCAGCAAACACGAGACGTTGACCCGATGTTGTCCCATTGTTGGGCCAGCATCGCAGACGGTTGGCCAGCATTGAAACAACATTGCCTCAACGTCTCGTGCTTACTGGGAAGCGTTCTTAGTTCAATAGAATGACATACTTTTTCATAAAGCTAAACCATGTAGATACAAGTCATTTTTGTCATCGATATCTGAGTAAGGTCATGTCAACACAGCTTTGTTTCTGACAATAACTAATATTTACGACATGACCAGCTGCCTTATATTGTCTTCTTTCATGAGAAGAGCGGTGCCGCTGTAATAATGTGAATTAGTCTAGACATGAATGATACGGATGTTATATCACGTGGAATGGGCCATAATAATAATATATTATAATAAAATAAACCCTCTGGGCAGAAACTTTTTTTTCTGGGCAAAAATTTTTTGTGTTTGGCTACCGCGATCAACAACTTCATCCGCAACTTCCAACTGTGCAAAAATAATCACATGTATTTTATTTACATTCATGGATGATTAAACAACACGCGTATTATGTGCTGAACGTTTAAAAATAATGATGTAGCGGTGGAAAATATTTTTGTTTATTATGATTGCTAATTGCAGCAAAAGCTTCATTTACATCAACTTTTGTTATCTTATTTCCTCGGATACTCGGAGGTAAACACTTCCTTGAATGTTCAAGTGGACTAGGTGTTAAAATGATTTCAGAATTGAATTATCCTGAGATCGAATGAACAGTAAAAAAAACTGTATCGAAATCTATTTATATCGGATCTTGTATATTTCAAAAGGTTATTTTTTCAAGATGGGGACTTTCGGAGCTGAGTATTTTTAAAAGATTTATACAACAACATCTTAGCCTGCAAGTGATCAGAAAAAATAGGGTTTTCACCCTACTAATATTCTGATCTATGAATCTATTGCGAGTTCTTTCTTCGACCTAATCCATACATAGGTAATAGGTACTAGCATGGAGCCCAAGATTTGATGGACAATAAATGTAGATTCTTTATAACAAAATGTAAGTTCGTAGAAGATTGACGATATAAGTGACTTTTAAGGAAAGGGTAAAGCCTTAACAAAATATGGTTGGGTGGGTATGTCAACAGGAAATGATCGAAAAGCGAAATCCCCCCCAAATAAAATCTACAACTGCACTTTGTCCGCGTTGATTATGATAATTCTAGTTAACGACTCTAAATAGGCCCTAAAATAAACCGAAAATTACATTATATTAGCAACTACTAGTATCAAATGATTCCTGCCTAATAAATGACCAAATATTCGTAATATGATGAGAATTAATCTATTCTATGAGAGGGCAATAAATTCCATGTATTTTAGCAAGGTTCAGTCGTCCCCGTCTTAGAAGGGAAACACCCGAGGTATGATTATTGCTCGTACTTGTAATATTATATCACGTTGTATTGTGCTGCTCTCTAATGCCACCGACCATATAGTATTATTCCACAGAGTTCTATATCGGCCAATTGTTGGACCACCGTCTGCGACGTTGGTCCAACAATTGGCCGATATAGACGCAATGTACAATGTCAGCTTGGATGGCACTTCACATGACACGGTTGTTATCGAAACTAATAACTCTCAAAATGTGGCTGTAATACTGAATTAGGTATGGAGTCATAGTGGTAGTTAAATACGAGCTTCTTTGTCTGGGGCATAATACATGGTTTCGTAGGCATTGTTAGACCTTCTAATGTTGGTTTCCAATAACACGCAGTGACGCCAACAGAACATAATGCTTTATGACACTTCACACATAACTGTTACCATAAGTATGTGTGTACTAGTACCTTGATTATCAAGTACTAATAAAGGTTATAACCCCTTACCTATCACATCACCAAGCCTGGGCCCGTATAGAAACGTTTTCAACCAGTTTCAAACCGATTAATTTGACTGAAAACCGTTGAAATATGTTTATATAAGAAAAGGATATTTTCAATTGATTAGAAATCACCATAAATGTCTTGGTTATCTTTCTCCGCTTCATTTGAATACCTATGTTATGGGTCAACGACCATTATAAATATTATAATTCTTTCAGTGCGGGGACTGTCTTTATACGTCAGAATCTGACGTCTATAGACGTCAGATTCTGACGTATAAAGACAGTCCCCGCACTGAAAGGGTTAAAGTCTTTAATCGCGACTATAGCCATTCTTAGCCTTTGTATTTAACCTCTAACCCAGCAAATTTAAAGGAGAACATTAAAATTGCCACATTGGCAAATGTTTTGATTCAAATTGTACAAATATAAGTATTTTTTACACACTTGAAATTGTGGATCGCGGTGTGTAAAAAAATAAATGATATAATTGAGCGTTTTACAGGTTAATGGCTAACATGCGCAAGGTCTGTGATTCACAGGACTTGGCATGCTTATACTCGCCGTGAAATTCAAAAACGATCAACCAGGATCGCATGATTTTCGGTGATTTCTCCGTCAATTTTGAGTCGATTTTCTTGAAATTTTGCAAAGGCCATTTTCTAGTAAAATCCCAACAGCGGTGAACAATAAGCAAAATTAATTTAATATTTCAGAAATTAGACCATTTGCCATGTAATAAAATTCTAGAATTAGTTTAATGGGGTTATAGAGGGCCGTCGTAATTTCAATTTACCACATGTCAAATGGTCTAACTTTTGAAATACGCCACATAATTTCACGAAATTTTCAGGGCTGTTAGGAAGCTGAATAGAAAATGGCCATCGCAAAATTTGAAGGAAATCGGTTTGAAATTGACGGAGAAAATCATGCGATCTTTATCATTTTTAATTTGACGGCGAGTATAAGGTGATCACCAGAAGTCAACTTTTGAATCCAGAAAATTGATTTCGCCATGCTTTGCACGCCTGGAGGAATACATGTATGTATAAACAGCTCTCCCAGCAGACACAAAACATTGACACAATGTTGTTTTAATGTTGGACCACCGTCTACGACGCTGGCCCAACATTAAAACAACATCGAGTCAACGCATAGTGTCAACTGGGCTCCTTCTATCCCCCTATTTCAGTAATCATCAAATTATTTGCACAAGAGATCATCTCGAGGGTACAGGATTTAAAGGCTCCGCAATTAACTTCGAATATATCTATAAACTAGCAAACTTGGAAGTTGTAACATTGCCCCAATTCTGTTCCAATGATTATCTACGACGCTGGATAATCATCGGAGCAGCATTGGGTACACAAGGGTGAGAAAAGTTGAGAATGTAAATGGATTTACGGATCATGTGTATTATAAGCCTGGTGAAGCCAGCCTGCTGTGTAGACGTGTTGGAAAATCCTCCCCTAGGCTCAACCCTCTAAGCCCCCAACTTGTTTAATTGTGATTTTCACCCACTTGAAATTGTGGCTCGCTAACGCGCCCCACAACTTCCAAGTGGGTAAATACTATTAGTATATATAATTCGTCATACATAGTAAAGTTATGCCAGCGCCTGTGCATATTCATATGCTGATGGCCATAGAATTTTCTTATCTATTTTATCATTTTATTTTACTTCTTACAGTACCCATAAAGTAGAATATAAAGTTTCCCACGTCAACCTAATTAGTCCAACGGTATATTTTACCTCTTATGGTATCTTCATTTTTATGTGGTCTCGAAATATTACTTCATTAGGAAATATGTTATTAAGTGTAAAATAAAATAAACTATTAAAATAAATGTATACATATATATATTTATATATAAATATATTTATATATGCTACTATATCAGTAGTTACTATATATAAATATATAATAATCAGATGCATGCATAATGTTAAAAGATTGTAACTATTGTATTGTGACTTACCCTTGCATGTTTTTTCAGCACCTCTTTTGCCTTCCACTCCATGTGCTGCATGGCTACCAGATATGGCTGTGTAGCCATTGTGGCCTCCTCACAATTACACCCCTCACAGCTCTATATATATCTCAATCCTCCAGGAATACCACTGTTGCGCCTAGCTGACGATCATTCTGGACGTATTCGATGTACCACATGTCTTCTGGCACTGTACACAAGATAGACAGAATTAATTATTGACGAGACTGACGTTGCTATGTATATCTTTGATCAAAATAGAAAACGACGGAGTGGTTGTGAAAGCAGTAGCAGGACAAAGTCCGTCTCGCCGCTGGCACCGAGTCCCTGCCGTTGTATAGCTCCGTAAATCTTATTGCTAACCCTTGTAATGCTAGGGCCGCATCAACACGTCCCCACACAGCTTTCAAACTAAATGAAACGTCAATGAAATTCACTAATAGATTGTATTAGATAACTAGCTGATCAAATAAATAAATTCAATTGAACAATATTTTAAAATTTTATATTTTTTTATCATTTCAAGTTGGAGATCACGTTAGCAATTCCAGCTACAAATGAATGAAATATAAAAACTGACAACCCAACAGAACAAGGGTTAACCCTATCAGGACTAAACCTACTTATAACCGATTTCATACGGTGTAATTAGTGATTAAAATAACAGGCTTTGATAATAATTAGGGTAACAAAAACATATATACTCAATGAAATTTGAAGACAACTTAAGGGGAAAAAAACCTAATGTTCACACAATTAAAAACTGTGGATCGCGGTAGCGAACAAAACTGATCGGTATTGTAGAAACGCAGCACCTGAATGGTTAACGCCTAAGAGTCCGAAAGACATCAATTAGTCAAGACACTGAAGCTATTGTAATAGGCCAACACTGCATTGAAAAATAAAATAATTTCCATTTAACAATTTGTTTGAAGAGTATAGTTTATTAGTATTTTAGCATCACATGTAGGTATAGCATGGAAATTTCATGAATGACACTAAAGTAAAAGTCACTTTAAATCTGTCACTTTTGCGCTGCAGGTTTTTCGCCCATTGCTCCCGCAATTTTTATCTGATTGCCATGAAATTTAACAAGCGTCAGTTTCTAGACATATGGCACCTACCCTGGAAATTTCTAGAAAAAATATTATGTAGTTTAAAAGTTTTTTTTTTGTTTTTTTAACTTTTTTTTTCGGATTTCATATACATATACATTCATATTACATATACAATACACAGTACAGAACAAAAAAGAACACGATTACACATAAGACGTGAGAAAAACAAAACAAACAAACAAAAAACAAAACTATGCTATGTCTATGTGCAACGTTTTCAAGTGATTATAAACTGATTACAACTGATAAAATAAAATAAAATGGATAAAACGTAACAGAAATGATAGTATGAATTGTTTCTATTTAGTTTAAAAGTTAGACCATTTGACATTTGTAGTTTTAGCGAATTAGACTAGTGGAAATCTGAGATATCGTTCAGAAAAAGTGACCCACGGTAGGAACTTTGCCCATTTTGTTTTCACAACATTTTCAACCATTTTCGGGTATGGCGAATCGAATGCGAAGTCGTGTCAAGCGAAAAAAATCCGCGAAATTCGTTTATTTTGAAGAATAAAATATGACGTCATAATGTATATTTTGTGTACTTTTCCAAATATCATGAATTGATGTGAGGAAAGGGGTGACATTGTATTTGAACCGATGGCCAGCACTTCTAATAAGTCGGTTCGTGCCCAACCCATGTACACATGGTGGCATGTGCTGGTGATCAGCTTCACGGGGGAGCTACCCCAAGGTCATGGTAAGGTCATCTCAAGGTCACAGCAAGGTCAAATCAGCTCAAAACGAGTGAAAATAGCTTGTTTTGTTGATTTTGCTACAAGTATGTTCCCTTGTGATGTCTATGATGGATTGAAGCATACCTAGACCCCCAACACGGACCAATACCAAGACACGCCTTAAAAGGTAACAGGTAATTAAAGGGTTGGGAGGGTTTTACCCCATCAAATCACCCTTGTTTCAGCCCTGTCTGATATGGCAGAAAGGGACGAAATTTAACACACTGACTTTATGTTTGACCGATATCTAAATAAATCTAATGAAGCCCATCCAAAGTACACATGGTGACATGGGTGGGGGTCGGGCTTCATATGGGAGAGACCACAATGTCATGGCCAGTGTATCTGAAGGTCACAGCAAGGTCAAATCAGCTCAACAGTGAAAGTAGCTTGTTTTCGTTGCTTTAGCAGAAGGCCTACTTTTAATAAATTACACTCGTGTCACCAGTGTCTCTACCTCAGACACTGGTATTCAACCCCCCCCCCCCCCCCCCCCCCCGACTACCTAATAATCACCACCAGGGGTCAGAGCTTTCACAGCCACTGTCTGTACTGCCGCATCCAGATGCTGGTGTTGATTAAGAGCAATTGCGACGAAAAAATCAGTGGGTGACGTAGGCCTACTGTGGCACTCACTGATAAGTCAGTGAATAAATACATTTGATTAAACCCAGCCAGCCCAAGTATTCCTCAAAATTTCAAAGAAGCCACTACTGAAAAAAACATCTCTTCCTAAAAACGAGCTGAAAAAGTACAGGCCTGTATCCAACCCAAATTTCATTTCCAAAATCTTAGAAAAGATAGTAGCCAATAGGCTGCAAGCTCATATAAAAAATAACCATCTATGTAATCCATTACAATCGGCCTACAGGAAACATCATTCTACAGAATCGGCTCTACTGAAAGTACATAACGATATCATTATTAGTATGGACAAGGGTAAGGTTACGGCTCTAACCTTGCTTGACTTGTCGACCGCTTTCGACACCATTGACCATGCTACATTAACAGATAGACTTTCTCATTGGTATGGAATATCTGGCCAGGCTCAAATTTGGTTTTCTTCTTATTTGCAAAATAGGCTCCAGTCCGTAAAAATTAAAGAAACTTTTTCAGATAAAGTCACACTCTCATATGGTATTCCACAGGGCTCTGTGCTAGGACCAGTGCTTTTTACTTTATACACTACACCACTCAGCGCTATTATCTCTAGTTTTGACATAAACCACCATCTTTATGCTGATGATACTCAAATTTACATGTCTATATCAGTTTCAAACGCTAAGGAATCTCTTGAGAAGTTGCAACATTGCAAGCCAGAAGGCCTACTTTTAATATATTACACTCGTGTCACCAGTGTCTCTACTTCAGACACTGGTATTCACCCCCCCCCCCCCCGACTACCTAATAATCACCACCAGGGGTGTGTCGGCCTTAATGGGTGTGTCGGCCTGGATGACAGGATCTAAGCTGAAGCTTAATCCTAGCAAGACAGAATTTCTTCTTATTGGGACCAAACTTGAGCGAGAATTTTTTTTGAATAATTTCCCATGCTTACTTCTAGGTTAAGAAACAAATCCATCTACATCAGCTAAAAATCTTGGTGTACTATTCGACAGTAGCCTGAATTTCCGAAAACACATATCCCAAACATGTAAGGCATGCTTCTATCATATCCGTGACCTGCGTCGAATTCGAAAAAGTCTGTCTTTAGATCTTGCCAAGCAAATTGCAGTGGCACTCGTCAGTAGTAAGTTAGATTATTGTAACTCACTTTTTCACAATATGCCAGAAAAGGATATCGCTAGATTACAACGCGTTCAAAACTGCCTTGCAAGAGTGGTAACCAACGCCCCACGATTTTGTCGTTCCGTTCCAATTCTAAAACGATTACATTGGCTTCCTGTCAAGTTTCGCATTCATTTTAAAATATGTGCGATAACTTTTCGAACCCTAAAAGAAAACCAACCTGCATATCTGGCTGATTTACTTGTTCGGCCGAAATGGGCGGGGGCCCTAGGGTAGTGGTTAGCACCGCTGCCTTTCACGCCAGAGTCCGGGGTTCGGTTCCCGGTCTCGGCGGTTTGAAAGAAACAAAAATTGTTTCTTCCCCATCCACGTGTGAAAGTTAGTATTGTGGGGAGCCTCCGTGACCGAGAGGTAGCGTGCTCGAATTTCGAATCCTGTGTCTGGAGGACAGTGTCATCTCAATCATCTCACCATCCTCAGGAGGTTCTCCTGGCCCAGTTTAGCCTATATGTGCACAAA
Organism: Flabesymbios commensalis; assembly: GCA_964017125.1. Lineage (NCBI taxonomy): Eukaryota > Metazoa > Annelida > Polychaeta > Terebellida > Flabelligeridae > Flabesymbios > Flabesymbios commensalis. The sequence goes on from OZ024902.1 coordinate 11,688,203, forward strand.
GGTGGCCTAAAGCCCGATTCATTTCATTTGTTCGGCCGAAATGCTCAAAATATCTACGCTCCACTAATTCGAATAGATTTGTTGTTCCTCGTATAAAGACTAAGACTGGGTCAAGAGCTTTCTCAATATCCGGTCCAGCCTTACCAATACGTAATGCCAAGACAATCTTAACATTCCGGAAATTACTTAAATCTCACCTATTTGACCTGGCTTTTCCACCCTAGTCCCTCAACAGCCCGGCTCCCTGTTGACGAACCTGCTTTGGCCTCGATTATGACACATGATCACGCTAAGGATTTGTGCGCCTCTGAGCTCGGTCCGCTGAGGATATAGGCGCTATAGAAGTTTTATTTGATTGATTGATTGATGTTGACATGAGTTGGGCTTGAGCTTCATAGGGGTATCACCATGGTCGCTCTGAGGTCATTTCAAGGTCACAGTAAGGTCAAAGAAGCTCATAATAAGTAAAAATAGATGATTTTTTATGTTTTTGCTCCAATTCTGTTCACTTGATATGTCTATGTCAAGTCGGTCATTTTTAATTTGATCAAGTTAACATTTTTCGGAAATTTTGCCCGCCGTGACCTTGTTTTTACATTATTCGCAACCATTTTCAAACTCTTCTGAGCTATTGGAGAAGTGAATATATGATATTATTTTTTTAGCAATACATAACAAACAAGACTACATAAGTCCAGGAGCTCCCGCGACGAATTAGAATTTGATTTAAGCAATTTTGTGTAGGGTTTTTGATGTAGTCCTAGGCTAGGTCAAAAATCAAGACGCAAGACAACTAGCTCAGTCTAAGAGTAAGATAAGAACTAGACAGTCTGTCAGAGATTGCAAACCTCCATTGAAATTAATGATCCTAATCAGTATCCCAATAATGGTCTACCTATCTGGCACGGTTTATCCGATATCAGGCCAATCGAGGTAACTAATAGCTGATTTACAGTCATTTTGAATTTGATATAAACTAGTTAAAAACTTAGGGTGCATCCTCCCCCGAAACCTCAAATTTTGTTTTATAGTAATGGACTAACATCTAACATAGCTTGCAAAATATTGGGCATGTGAAAGTGAATAATGGCCGATAGGAGGCCATTTTGAATTTGATCAAGTCAAAATTTTTCAAGATGCATCCTCTCCTGAAATCTCACAATTTGTTTTATAGTAATGCTATAGCCATCTAGTACGGTTACCAAATAACAGCTATGTGAAAGTGAATAATGGCCGATAGGCGGCCATTTTGAATTTGATTGAGTCAATTTTTTTTAAGATGCATCCTCTCTTGTAATCTCACATTTTGTTTTATAGTAATGGTCCAGCTATCTAACACGGTTTACCAAATATCAGCAATGTGAAAGTAAATAGTGGCCGATAGGCGGCCTTTTTGAATTCGATTGAGTCGAAAGTTTTTAAAAGGCATCTTCTCCCGAAACGTCACATTTTGTTTTATAGTAATGGTCTAGCAATCTAGCACGGTTTACCTGATATCAGGCCTATCGAGGTAAATAATGCTGATTGTCGGCCATTTTGAATTCGTAAGTTAAAAATTTTCAGGGTGCATCCTCTCCAGAAAACTCACACTTTGTTTTATAGTAATCAGGTAATGGTCTAGCCATCTAGCACGGTTTACCAAATATCAGCCATGTGAAAATGAATAATGGCCGAAAAGGCGGCCATTTTAAATTTGATCAAGTCAAATTTTTACAAGATGCATCCTCTCCTGAAATCACACATTTTGTTTTATAGTAATGGTCTAGCCATCTAGCACGGTTTACCAAATAACGGCCATGTGAATGTGAATAATGGCTGATTGGCGGCCATTTTGAACTTGGACGAGTTGAATTTTTTCAAAATGCATCCTCTCCTGAAGTCTTACAATTTGTTTTATAGTAATGGTGTAGATATCTTGAGCGGTTTTCATGATATTCCACAATATTAGGCCTGTCGAGGTGAATAATGGCTGATAGGCGGCCATTTTGAATTTTATCAACTTCAAATTTTTCAAGATGCATCCTCTCCTGAAACCTTACAATTTATTTGATATTAATGGTGTAGCTATCTTGAGCGGTTTTCATGATATTCTGCAATATCAGGCCTGTCGAGGTGAATAATGGCCGATAGGCGGCCATTTTTAATTTTATCGACTTGAAATTTTTCAAGATGCATCCTCTCCTGAAACCTCACAATTTGTTTTATAGTAATGGTGTAGCTATCTTGAGCGGTTTTCATGATATTCCGCAAAATCTTTCAGTCGGATTTACCGATGTTATAAATTAGGTCAAAGTGCTGGGTCAACTTCAAGGTCAAGGTCCAAAAACCTGAAAAGGCACAACTAGGGACCTTAGAGAACATGTATGTGCAATATGACTGTCATCGGCCCAGTACTTTTCGAGATCTGCTCCGGAAACGAAGTGCGCGTCAAAACGTCTAAATAGGTCATAGTTCTGAACCAGAAGTAGGTCAAAGTTCAAATACCCCAAAAGGCACAACTAGACCCCCTAGAGGTGTTGTGTGTAAAATTTGAAGACAATCGGACAAGTACTTTCAGAGATATGCTCCGGAAACGAATTGTTTACGGACGGCCCAACGGCCCAACGGCCCAACGGCCCAACGCCGTCACATCATCATTTTCTCCTCTGCAACCTTGCGTATTGAATTCAGATTAAAAATATTTTAACCTGTCCATTAGCCACCTGGAAGTAACCCACATACCAAAAATTTTTATCCTAGCTTATTTTCTTACAAAGTTATAGGCAAAAGAAGAGGCCAAAAAAACGGAGGTAGAATCCATAGCTCCCTTCGTCTCACCTACGGTAACGGCGGGAGCTAATAATTGAATGAATTGTTGAAATCCGCCGTATACTCACCGAGAGATTACATGGGTAATATAAGCTTTGGAGGGGTTTTACCCTTATTGACTCACACTTAGCCCTATATCACCCCTGCCTGATAAATGAAAATAGACAAATTGACAATGTGATTGTTATGTTTTGACCAATGGCCAGAAGGCCTGTTCCCATCATCTAAAGTTGATAGCATGTAGAACAAAATTACTTTTACCATTTTGTTGCATGTTTTTGACTGGAAAGTCAAATAAATAAACGAAGAAATAAAGTAAATACATTTTCGTCTTTGACATGTCATTGTTCATGATTGTTCATGATTATTTGAATTCGACGGACATATAGTGGTGATTGTATTAACAAAGAAAATTCCAAAAAGTAATAAGGCCTATATTATCCCTTGTTAAAGTGAATTTCTGCTCAAGTCGCCCCTAAATCTGTTACATTCGAATTCACTAGTTTGTATCTGCAAAAAAATCTAAAAACAATTAAAGTTCCTTTCTGTGTAATGAATATGCGGTCTAGCGAAAATATATAAGAATACATATATACAAACTATGTAATACTAAGATTATTACGTAACATGGATCGGCAGGCATAATGACTGGGTAAAAGACAGTATATACAGCAAACGGTATTCGACTAGGTCTTCGTAGGCATAGTGGACAGATTTTGATAACGACTTTGGAAACTTGTTTTGCTTTTCAATATAAAAAAACGTCTTTATAATGTAGCCGTGTCGTCTCCGACTCCGTGGATTGATGTATTTGCTTTACCCAAAAAATCCAACATGGCGGTGACTGAGAGCGATCCCGACCCCAAGGTCCGAAAAAATGTCCGTACCTTTTTATTGACTGTGCAACCTTTGAGCTCAAATGTTACTGGTTCTAAAAGAATCTATTTTCGACCTGATTATCTCACTGGAAGTCTTATTTATGACCGTCCAAAGAAATGTCCCACGATTTTGTACGCGGTCAATCTGTGGCTGAAACCTGTTTCCCCTGGGGCTAGTCATAATGCACACTGTTTCGTAATAAATAAGTGCGGACCACTCACAATATGGATAATGCAGATATGTTGCTGTAAATGCTATACATATCACATATTATGGGAAAAAATAAGTGGAGAACCACTCATGTCTAGGTATCTTAGTAAACATAAATGGTGGAATTCCTTTAGAGAGAAGATATCCCGGAATGTTGACATCCCTCCCACAGGGATTAATCAATAATACAACGAGGTAGTAGTAGTAAATCATTGCTTTACGTCACTTTTCGGCACAAATGGTCTTTCAAGTGACATTGTAATACGATAAAAACGTTGTAGTCAATTGATGAGATGAATGATGTACAGATGATGATGTAAGGGTTGTGGTGATAGGGCATGGTAGGTTATTGAAAGCTTTTTCCTCCGCTCGCCTGATAAGGGATTCTGTGCATGTCTAGGGGATCTACCCCCTGACATGGCCAGACAGCCGGAGACTTGGGTTTCGCTGTGCAATTTAATGCTGGCATTTCGCACAGCTCCGCTATCCTCGGGTTGGATAATCCCCAGAGAAACAATAGGAAGGCTAACTCCATTCATTCCCCGTGTGAAAGACCAAATGTCATCAAACACGCTATTGCCGATTATTTAAGGCTTCTACGGCCTACACCAGCGCCAGCACTGATGCGGGTGCTGCATTGGCTCCGCTGCTGAGCGGAGGAACCAGGTTACACCACTGGCAATCCGCCCAACGATTATGGCCAGATACGAGGAGGCTGCAGCTGCTCTTGGATGATTGCTGTAGACAAGTGCTTCTGTAGAAGGCTGTACACAGCATTCAACAGACGAAACAGATCGCTAATGACCTTCTCCGGATGGGGGCGAAAAATACTACTACTAGCAATTATCCCAGTACCACAATACAACGAGGAGTAAAGTATGGCTCACAATATTAGGCGGATATGTGTGGTGTTTCAATAAGCGATCTTTGAGCCACAAAATGGTCTTTATCGGAGAAAACTATTTGATTAAAGATTTCTTCTTAACTAAAGAGCTGACCGTGCATGATATAATATATAGCATTAGTTATATTATAACTAAAGTTTTGACCATTTAATTTCACTAAGAGTAGGCTGAGCCTACAGTCATCCTATGTTCAAAAAAGGTGCAACTGAGACAAAATTGCAACATCATTTATTTAATGGCATGTACTTCAATGGCAAAAACAGAAACACAAATCAAAAATCTAGAATAATTGGAGAGGTCTAAAAATCGCAAAATCGTTGATTAGTACCGCCATTACCATGATTACCGAAATATACATTTTTAGCAATATCTCAATATGCCAGCAGAAAATATGATAATGCCTATAAAATGCCTATAGTTTGATCTTCAGCAGCTTTTAGGCCGCCTACGATATCTACAATTCATATGGGTAATGTTGGGCCAATGTTGGGCCACTATTGGTGAAGATAGCTAGGCTTATTATTGTTTATAAATTATTCTGACCACCTATGTTTCTACGTATTATGACACTGATGCTAATCTATTTTTATTATTTAGAAAATTATTCTATAATCTGTATAGAAATGGTGACTTATCCATTATAACCTCGCGGGGGTGTTTTGGTATAAGTCCGTGTTGGGATCTACTATTCTAGGTATGTTTCAAGCCATCTTATACATTTCAAGTGAACATAATGTTAGGAGAAACAACATAAATAAGCTCTTTTCAACCATTTTGAGCTAATTTGACCTTCCTGTGACCTTGAGATGGCTTTACCATGACCTTATGATAACTCTTATAAAACTCAACACCAACCCAACTCACCTTGCGTAGGCCTACTTGGGTTGTGTTTCGACCTATTGGAAGTTTTGGTCCAATAATCTATTTTCACCCATTTTGAACTGATTTTACCTTGCTGTAACCTTGAGATGACCTTGTCATGACCTTGGGGTAAAAACCCTGTGAAATACAACCCCAACCTATTTCACCATGTATACTTGGGTTGAGCCTCACCAGATGTAATAAATGTATTGGTTATTGGTCAAAATATAACATCAGTGTGTTATTTTGTACATTGTGCCATGTGAGACAGTATTGACACAAGGGTGTTTCAAGACATTGTGTACATTTCAAGTGAACATAATGTTAGCAAAAACAAAAAAAAAGTTATTTTCAACCGTTTTGCGCAGATTTGATCTTGTTGTGACCTTGAGATGACCGCCCCATGACCTTTGGATAACTCCTCTATGAAACCCAACACCAACCCATGTCACCATATGTACTCGGGTTGGGCTCGATCGATTTATTGGAAGTGCTGGTCCAATAATCTATTTAAAAGAGATATTTTTGAATAAAACTCCTTTCCACTGACAGTGTGTATATGCCACGCTCTCATACCACCCTAGGGGTCAAGGGTACCATACTTCGATGACCCCTTGTCCATGTATGTATAATCTGCAGTCTTTCCTGTTTCAATAACTTTTTTGTTCTTAATCTTTATGACTTTGTGTACTATTAGATAATATTTTGAATTTAATTATGTTATCATTAAACCTAGATTTCAAATGTCACCTTAAATACTTGTAACGCATGGAGGGTCACATATGCTAAAATATATTTGACCCTGCAATTGACCTTCTGACCTTGAGGTTGACGTCAAATCACCAAAAAATTTCCAGAAATGGATTTTGCAGTCAAAATCACGCGAAAATGAGGTATTACACTTGTTTCTAGCTTTATTTGGTGAAATTCATATTTTTGCTTACTTGACCTTGAAATTGACCTTTTGACCTTGAAATTGACCTTCTGTCTTTAAGGATGACTCCAAATCAAAAAATTGGTACCAGAAATGAATTTTGCAGTCAAAATTACACAAAAATGAGGTATTACAGTTGTTTCTACCTTTGTTGAAAAATCATATTTGACCTTGAAATTGAACTTTGACCTTGAATTTACCCCATAGTACAAAGTGGTTAAGAATGACAAGATGTCTCCCGGCAAATTCTGAATACATATATCCTCACCATCAATAATCAACAATACAAAAACGTTACACCTCAAAATGAGGTCCAGTGCTAGTTCTGCCAGACTAATATTGATATGACGAGATTTAATCTATTAATTATATGATTTAGACGTCATAATTTAAATCGCGAAATAGAACGTTTTAGAGGGAAAATCCGGCTTGACACGACTTCGTATTCGATTCCCCATACCCGAAAATGGTTAAAAATGGTGAAAAAACTAAATGGGCAGACTTCCTACTCTGGGTCAATATTTTGCTCCGATTTCCACCAGTCTAAATTATGACGCTCCTCTATAAACCCATTGCTTTCTATCAGCTTCAATCACGAAATGCCACTACATGTCAAAATGTCTAACTTTTGAAATACTCATTTATATGTCATGGATTTTTCAGGGTAGGCGCAGGAATACTTGCAAAGAGTGCTTGCAAAATTTAATGGAAATTGATTGAGAACTGAGAAATATGCCAAAAACACCCAACGCTGGTGGAAGTTGACTGCAACTACAATGTATAATCATGATACAGTGTTAAAAATCGAAAGCAATATAAACCTCGTCAGGGCTGTAGTCTGCAAAATTAAATCAGCTATGTGATACGCATGTCTGATTGAGTAAATACCTATGGAGGGGGACAACAAAACGGCGTAATGTCTTTAAGCTTTTGATTAGTTTATCTGTCATACATTTTACCATGAAAATTCATCAGCTGCTATCCCACCACCTAAGTTTAGATTCTTTGACAGCCATGGCTAAAACTAGGGAGTGGGCTGCTACGTCTAAGTACCTAAATGCTCTACATAGACAAGCGCTATTGCCTACGCCAGGGCAGCGTAACAGCGTAACAGCGTAATTTGCACCCCTCATGGCTTTAACACTAAAAAATATGTCAACCCATAAACCGCTAAGCACAGCGTACCACCATATAGTCCTTTTCATCCATTTTATTAGTCGATCCATTCACTGTTGTAGTAGTAGTAAATCATTGCTTTACGTCACTTTTAGGCACAAAAGGTCTTTTAAGTGACATTGCAATACGATAAAAACTTTGTAGTCAGGTGATGAGATCAAATGATGTAGGCCTACAGATGATGATGTGATGGTGATAGCGTATGGTGGGTTATTGAAAGCGTTTTCCTTAGCTCGCACAATAAGGGTTCTGGGCATGTCTAGGGGATTCACCCCCAGACATGCCCAGACGGCCGGAGACTTGGGTGTCGGATAAAAACGTTGTAGTCAATTGATGAGATGAAATGATGTACAGATGATGATGTGAGGGTGGGGGTTCTGGGCATGGTGGGTTACTGAGAGGGGTTCTGGGCATGTCTAGGGGAGACTTGGGTTTCGCTGTGCATATCCAGGTAGATTCAACGCATCGCCCGTACAGGTGGTGGTCATCCACCAACATTCCCCACACGGCGACTAAATACAAACGATAGGGTCGCAAAGCGAGGCTGAATTACTGTGCTTACTATGCATAATAATTCATCCTCGTTTGTATCATTAAACCAACTGAGGACAGCTGTGAGCTACAGAGGTCGGCAATGAACCACAGATGTCAGGGGTGAGCCACAGTCGGTCAGTTATGAGGCATAGAGAGCAACCGTGAGCGAGAGAAAACAGCTGTGAGCAACAAAGGGCAGAAGTAAGCTACATAGAGCAGATGTAAGGTACAGAGGGCATTCATGAGCAATAGAAGGCAGTCGTGAGCCACAGAGGGCAGTCGTGAGCCACAGAGGGCAGTCGTGGGCCACAGAGGGCAGTCGTGGGCCACAGAGGGCAGTCAAGAGCCACAGAGGACATTCATGGGCCACAAAGGGCAGTCTTGGTCCACAGAGGGCAGTCATGGGCCACAGAGGGCAGTCATGGGCCACAGAGGGCAGTCATGGGCCACAGAGGGCAGTCATGGGCTACAGAGGGCAGTCAGAGTCATGGGCCACAGAGGGCAGTCGTGAGCCACAGAGAGCAGTCGTGGGCCACAGAGGGCAGTCGTGGGCCACAGAGAGCAGTCGTGGGCAACAGAGGGCAGTCGTGGGCCACAGAGAGCAGTCGTGGGCCACAGAGGGCAGTCGTGAGCCACAGAGGGCAGTCGTGGGCCACAGAGGGCAGTCATGGGCCACAGAGGGCAGTCATGGGCCACAGAGGGCAGTCATGGGCCACAGAAGGCAGTCATGGACCACATAGGGCAGTCATGGGCCACAGATGGCAGTCATGGGCCACAGAGGGCAGTCGTGGGCCACAGAGGGCAGTAGTGGGCCACAGAGGGCAGTCGTGGGCCACAGAGGGCAGTCATTGGCCACAGAGGGCAGTCGTGGGCCACAGAGGGCAGTCGTGGGCCACAGAGGGCAGTCGTGACCCATAGAGGGCAACTGTGAGCCACAGATGTCAGTCATGAGCAACAAAGGGAACCATGAGCCACAAAAAAAAGCTTCGAAATGAGATGACAGCTGTGAACCACAGACGACAACCATGAGCTACTGAGGGCAGAGCCAGCAGCTGTGAGCCACAGAGGGCAGTCATGAGCCACAGAGAGAAGCTGAAAGCCAGAGGACAGTGTGAGCTAGAGAGGGCAGCTGTGAGCTACAGAGGACAGCCGTTAGCTACAGAGGGCAGACGTTAGCTACAGAAGGAAGCTATGAGCTACAGAAGGAAGCCGTGAGCCACATAGGGCAGCCATGAGCTACATAGGGCAGCCATGGGCTACAGAGGGCAGCCATGAGCTACAGGGGGCAGCAATGAGCTACAGAGGACAGCCATGAGCCACAGAGGGCAGCCATGAGCTGCAGAGGACAGCCGTTAGCTACAGAGGGCAGCCATGAGCTACAGAGGGCAGCCATGAGCCACAGAGGGCAGCCATGAGCTACAGCGGGCAGCCATTAGTCACAGAGGGCAGCCATGAGCTACAGCGGGCAGCCGTGAGCAACAGAGAGCAGCCACGAGCTACAGAGGGCAGCCATGAGCTACAGAGGGCAGACATGAGCCACAGAGGGCAGCTGAGAATTACAGAGGTCATTCGTGAGCCGGAGGATAGTCGTGAGCCAAAAAAGTACAACCATGAGCCACAGAGGGCAGCTGTGAGTCATAGAGGGCAGCATTGAATAAACATAGGGGACAGTCATGAGCCACAGAGGGCAGACATGAGTCATAGAGGGCAACCATGAGCCACAGAGGGCAGCAGTGAGCTGTGAGCTAGAGAGGGCAACTGTGAGCTAGATAGGGCAGCCGTGAGCTACAGAGGGCAGCCATGAGCTACAGAGGATAGTCATGAGCTAGAGAGGGCAGCCGTGAGCTACCGATGACAGCCATGAGCTACAGAGGGCAGCTGTGAGCTACAGAGGGAAGCCATGAGCTACAGAGGGCAGCCAAGAGCTAAAGAGGGCAGCCGTGAGCCACAGAGGGCAGCCGTGAAACACAGAGGGCAGCCATGAGCTACAGAGGGCAGCCATGAGCTACAGAGGGAAGCCATGAGCTACAGAGGGCAGCCGTGAACTACAGAGGGCAGCTGTGAGCTACAGAGGACAGCCATGAGCTACAGAGGGCAGCTATGGGCTACAGAGGGAAACCATGAGCTACAGAGGGCAGACGTGAGCTACAGAGGGAAACCATTAGCTACAGAGGAAAGCCATGAGCTACAGAGGGCAGCTGTGAGCTACTTAGGGCAGCCAGGAGTTACAAAGGGCAGCCGTGAGCTACAGAGGGCAGCCTTGAACTACTGAGGGAAGCCATGAGCTAGAGAGAGCAGCCGTGAGCTACTGATGGCAGCCTTGAGTTACTGAGGACAGCCATGAGATACAGAGGGCAGCCGTGAGCTACAGAGTGCAGCTGTGAGCTACAGAGGGCAGCCATGAGCTACAGAGGGCAGCCAAAAGCTACAGAGGGCAGCCGTGAGCCACAGAGGGCGGCCATGAGCTACAGAGGACAGCCATGAGCTACAGAGGGCAGCCATGAGCTGCAGAGGGCAGCTGTGAGCTACAGAGGGAAGCCATGAGTTACAAAGGGCAGCCGTGAGCTACAGAGGGCAGCCATGAGCTACAGAGGGCAGCCTTAGCTACTGAGGGAAGCCATGAGCTACAGAGAGCAGCTGTGAGCTACTGAGGGCAGCCATGAGTTACAAAGGGCAGCCGTGAGCTACAGAGGGCACGAGCTACAGAGGGCACCCTTGAGCTACAGAGAGCAGCTGTGAGCTACTGAGGGCAGCCATGAGTTACAAAGTGCAGCCGTGCGCTACAGAGGGCAGCCATGAGCTACAGGGGACAGCCATGAGTTACAAAGGGCAGCTGTGAGCTACAGAGGGCAGCCATGAGCTACAGGGGACAGCCGTGAGCTACAGAGGGCAACCATGAGCTACAGAAGGCAGCTGTGAGCCACTGAGGGCAGCCATGAGCTACAGAGGACAGCCGTGAGCCACAGAGGACAGCCGTGAGCTACAGAAGGCAGCTGTGAGCCACAGAGGACAGCCATGAGTCACGGAGGACAGCCGTGAGCCACAGAGGACAGCCGTGAGCCAAAAAAGGTCAGCTGTGGGGCACAGAGGACAAATGGGAGCTACAGAGTGTACCAGTGAGAATATAGAAGGCAGATGTGACTTAGAGATCTGAAGACAGCTGTGAGCCACAGAGGGCAGCCATGAGACATCGACCATGTAGATGGCAGCTGTGAGCTACAGACGACATCCATGAGCTACATACAGCAGTTGTGAGCCACAGAGGGCAGTATAGTGAGCCTTATACAACCGGCTTATACAACGTCTTCGGCGTTGGTCCAACATTAAGCAAAAATTGTTGTACAAGTTAACATGATTAATGTTTTGTGTTTACTGAATATTACTGGACTGGGTGTAATCGCCACATGACCTGCCCAAAGTGTGGTCAAAGACCAAAGTTATTTTATATGCTGACTACACAGCTATTTTATGCAGAGGTGGTTTGAATTTTCGTCAGCACATTTCACAGGTGTTCAGTTCCTGTTTTCATCACATTGAGATTTTAACAGCATCAGAAAAGTCTACCTGTAGCTTCAGCAAAACAAATTGCAGTGGCACTGGGGACACGCAAACTTGACTACCGGCAGTGTAACTCCTTATTACACAAAATTCCAGCTAAAGATCTATAGAAATTGCAGCATGTTCAGAACTGTTTGGCAATGGTTGCGACAAAGGCTCCACGTTTTAATCGCTCTATTCCTCTATTTGAATCATTTTATTGGCTTCCAATCAAATTTAGAATACAATTCAAAATATGTACTTTTGTATTTCGTTGTCTCAATGATGGTCAGCCAGCCATCTTATTCATCTAGCCTTCTTTTTTCTGCAGACTCTGTAAAACATCTACGATCAAACAGCAGAAATAAGCTCAAAGTACAACGTATCAGAACTAAATTCGGTGCTTGTGCCTTTTCTGTTTCTGGTGCTACTCTCTGGAATTTACTGTTTGCACACTAGCTAAAATTATTTCCTTTTTCAGAAAACTGTTTAAAACACATTTCTTCAATCTGGCTTTTCCGCCCTAACTCCTCTGCGTCCCGGCTTCCTGATGACAACCATGCTGATTTCCCTCGACTCTTCTTTGGAATTTGATAAGGATGGATTCCGCCTCTGAGGAGTTAGGCGCTATAGAAATTTTCATTTCATTCATTCAAAAATAAAAACATTGCACAAATTCAAAAAAACGCTGAACTCAGAGATGAGCCTTTGCTAAAACTGGTTCACACAAAACAAATTACACCTATTGTTTCCAAAACTAAAAGTATGTTGTCTGGTACTTCCCAGAGACTGTCATTCACCAAAGATCATGATAATTGCAAAATTAACCCTTAGAGCACTGATGTCGCCTGCAGTAGACATTCTGTGTTTTTATTAGCACCTGTATAACCCCTGATAACGAACTATTCACATTTAAATATGCCTTTAAACTTGAAACAAAGATATATATTTGTACTTAAGTTTCACAAATAACATAAATTTCCAGTCACTTGAAGTTGTGGATCGCGGTAGCGAGACACAACTTTAACATGTTTAAGTGGCTGAAAATTGTTATTTCATAGCTCAGTGCTCTGAGGGTTAAGGTATGTGATGATGTGGCAGAACGGGTTCAATTTTTTAAATATTTAGGTTTCTACATGGATATTAACCTAAACTGGAACAATCACGTCGAAAAAATTTCAGAAAAGATATCTGGTAAAATCTGAATTCTGCGCAGAGTAAAACTTTATCTCACTATTGATTTGTTAAAAACAAATGTTTAATTCCTGAGTTTTACCACACTTCACATACTGTGACATCATTTGGTCTAGTACAGTAACATTTCTCGTCTTCAAAAACTTCAAAATACTTGTGTCAGGAGTTATTCTCAATGAGAACAGACAATAGCATACATGTACAACCTATGCTAGATTCACTAGCATGGATGCCTATAATTAATGTGATTACATATTACACACTAGTTGCTGTAAACAAAATTCACTCATGGCATTTTGCCTAGCTATCAGCATAAGCAGATATTTAAAATACACAGCTACTCCACCAGGCAGGTAAATCTAACACACTTGTTCACAAGACGAGCTAAATTGATTAAATTCAAACGTTCTTTTTACATACAGAGGTGTCACCTTGTGGAAAAAACTGTCAGAACACAATCATAAACACTGAAAGTCTTAATTCTTTTAAAACAAAACTTACGTTTTTTAGACCTGGTCATATTCATATTATTTGGTTCGGACACAAAATAAGACTTCATCAAGCTTGTGTGAGTGTTTCATATTAACTTAACTGTGTGTCATTATATGTATCTGGGCCCCTTGGGAAACCGGTGACACCCTTTTAGTCAGAAGGCCCTTTAGTCATAAGGCCCTTTAGTCAGAAGGCCCGTTAGTCAGAAGGTCCACTTATCAGAAGGCCCGTTAATTATAATGTGAAATAAAAGTGATAATGTTTTCTTATAAACAAGAATAATCTATTTAAAGTGTAAACAAACAAATTGCACAACTGAAAGCAAAACTTCTGGAACCTCATAGATATCAAATGTTACGTCCCTAGGACATTAATATATACCTTCGGCTAATAGTTGATATGATCCTAAACTTGAAAAATCTTTTCACTGGCGGTTCGAAATATTCTGATAACTTGCATTGTTTGTTGACTATTTTGTTTCAGCCACAGATTGACCGTGTACAAAATCGTGGGATATTTCTTTGGACTGTCATATCAGAAAATATCGAGGAATAATCAGGTAAAAAAAAATTTTTTTAGAATCAGTAATATTTTAGTTCCATGCCCGCATGCTAAGCTCAGATGTCGCACAGTCAGTAAAAAATTATGGTCATTTTTCGGACCTTGGGGTCAGGATTGCTCTCAGTCACCGCCATGTTGGATTTTTCAGGTAAAGCAAATACATCAATCCACAGCCTCGGAGAGGACGGTTATTAGTGACACTAACAGTGACACTGACAGCTGGACAGTGAGTAGCTGACCAGCTGACAGCCTCAGTGACAGTCAGTCAGGCTCAGCCTCACTGCCCTCAGGCCCAGGCTTAGCCTTAGAGTTAGATCTTGAATCTTGATCTAGCACAGGCCACAGCCCAGGCACAGCATTTTTCTGCTCAGTGAAAACTGTGGAATGTGGTCAAATATTTCTTTTTATCATATGGGCAGTTACGAAAAAAGGGCAGCATAATTTAATTGGACAATTTTAAAATTTTTGTGATGTAGGCCTACCTACAGCAGGTGAGTGACGTCGATGCATGCAATTCAATTCATGCAATTGAATCAATTCATGCAATTGAATTGTCAATTGCCGGCCTCGACGGAGACTTCGGAGTGTGTTAAAATCAACGATTTATAATTTCAATCTTTAATTATAATGAAGATTACAACATCATAACAATTGTCGACATTTATATTACCTATACGCTGGAAAATGATGTCAAATGTCACCATTTATCGAGCTTTAAAAGGCTATTAAAGTGCAAAAGTAACAATTTCCGCGTTGAGCGCCATCACATTTGTTTTCGCAACAAGAGCCTCGTTCTGGTTCAAGCACTTGTCGACCGTATTCGATGAACTGAACGAATAGACATACCAACACTACTCGCCTTGTCAAAAGGTGGTGCTATATAAAATTCGCCTTTGACTCGAGTCGAGGTGTCATGAATATAGGCTATATTACAGACTAACATTATCACAAGCATACGTAGGCCCTATTCCAGTTAACCGTGTCGTCCTCTCCGAGGCCGTGGATTGATGTATTTGCTTTACTCGCAAAAATCCAACATGACGGTGACTGAGAGCGATCTCGACCCCAAGGTCCGAAAAATGTCCATAACATTTTAATGACTGTGCGACATCCGAGCTGGGCATGCGGGCATGGAACTGAAATGCTACTGATTCTAAAAAAACTATTTTCGACCTGATTATTGAGCGATATTTTCCGATATGACAGTCCAAAGAAATGTCCCACGAGTTTGTACGCGGTCAATCTGTGGCTGAAACCATTTTCAGCCACATGGGCTATATTCCAGTAGGGTGTGGTCAGGGGAGACTGGGGCACATTGAGACGAAAAAATTAAAACCCCCAAACAGATTTAGTTTTCGAAATAAACCATTTTGACAACACATATGGATACAGGCATGAATCACAATAAATGGTGCCAGTGGGGTCTATAAAGCAAATTGTTTCTAATTATCCACACGTAGCATTAACAGCTAAATCAACAACATATTATTATACCCTGTATAAGTGATTATCAGCACAAACAGTGCGAACGTCATAATCGCTCTCAATCTAAGGACAAGTTCAATTATTGGTTGCGAACGTCAGCATTTTTGACGGAAAAATGTCCCGGTGATTTCTCAACACCAACTTCACCAAGTCGTGTTTTATTATTAAAAGAGGGGAATAATTTAATTTCGGGTGCATCGCGTAGTTATGCTCTTATTGTTCATATTCCAACAGATAAACTGTTTTTTTTTGTGCCAGTGTCAAAGCTCCGTGTGAATCAAAAATAAGTTGCGAACGTCATTTATTTCCGTCAATTTCTTTTTGCATTTTGTGGTCTTTCTACGAGAATTCATATGTGAAAAACACAACCAAAAGATCGTCATTATTCTTGTAATATCTATCCTACGAGGACATTGCAATGGAACGTGTACTTTTGCAAGAAAATATATGGCAAAAAGTAAGGGAATGTCAGTTTATTAAATTCCGTCAATATACTGACAATCGCGACTGTCTTGTCGTCATAATAAATTATTACATTTTTAATTTTCAAACACATTTTTTTACAATCGCCATGGTGCCTGAGAAGAATGTGGTCGGTGGAAACTTTCAGATAAGAATTATTTTATTATTATAGTTATTTACATCATTCCGTCAAATATCTGACGATCGCAACATATAATGTCCATAGCATTAACAGGAGTCATTTTCAGAAGAATTATGACTACTATTGGCGGGTTTTGCTGCCATACTCTTCATTATATAACTTGTTAGCATTGCGTCCCAAACCATCTTCTAATGTAAATTACGTATCTCTTCTCTAACATGTCTAAGTTTTTTTGTGTTTCGAACGTCAGGATTTGACAGAATCTGTTGCGATCGTCAGGTACATTGACGGAACTGATTGCGAACGTTAGGGCAGTATGATGGAACTAGAGACAACTGTGACAAGTAACAGTAATAAAGTTTGGACGTACATTTTAAACTTTCTTTTTACACCATTTTTGCGACTTTTGTGACTTTTGCGACTTTTGTGAAATTTAATTGCTACTGTTTGCGACCGTTTAATGCCATTTGCGACCGTTTCGACCATCTACGACCGTTTGCGGACGTTTGCGAGTGCTTGCGACCGTTTGCTAGCATTTGCGGCCGTTTGCGACCGGTTGCAACAATTTGCGATTGCTTGAGATCGTTTTTCGATCATATGCAACCGTTTGCGAAGATTTGTGACGGTTTGTCACGATTTGCGACAGTTTGCGACAATTTTCGACTGTTTGCGACCATTTGCGATCGTTTGCGATAGTTTGCGACAATTTGCGACCGTTTGCGACCATTGCGACCGTTTGCGACCATTGCCACCGTTTGCCACCATTTGCGACCGTTTGAGACCATTTGTAACCATTTGCGACCATTTGCAACCGTTTGCCACCATTTAATTGAGACCATTTGCGACTGTTTGCGATTGTTTACAACCTTTTTTGACGATTTGCCACCGTTTGCAACCATTTGTAACAGTTTGCGACCCTGTGCGACGATTTGCGACCGTTTGCAGCCGTTTGCGACGATTTACGAACATTTGCGACCATTTGCTTTCTTTTTACAACATTTTTGCAACTTTTGTGACTTTTGCAACATTTGCGACTGTTGTGAAATTTGCGACCGTTTGATGCCATTTGCGACCGTTTCGACCATCTACGACCGTTTGCGACCGTTTGCTACCATTTTGGCTGTTTGCGACCGTTTGCGACAATTTGCGATCGTTTGCGACCATATGCAACCGTTTGCGAAGATTTGTGACCGTTTCCCACGATTTGCAACAGTTTGCGACCTTTTGCGATTGTTTGCGATAGTTTGCGACAATTTGGGACCGTTTGTAACCGTTTGCGACCATCTGAGACTGTTTTCGACGATTTGCGACCGTTTGCAACCATTTGTGAGAGTTTGCGACCATTTGAGACCGTTTGCGACGATTTGCGAACATTTGCGACCATTTGCGACTATTTTCGACCGTTTGCGACGATTTCCGATCGTTTGCGACTGTTTGCGACCATTCACGACCGTTTACGATCATTTGTGACCGTTTGCGATCATTTGCGAGCGTTTATTAAATAATTTAATTTTTTTAATAAAAACAATCAGTGGTCTGGGAAGTGAAGTTAAAAATCTTTTAAAATAACCGAAAATAATATGTCATCATGGTTGACTGCGGTCTCCCTCCCTCCTCCCTTCCTCCGTAATTAATAATGACGTAATAACCCTAATTTGCATATGCCAAAATGGCACCCAAAATTCAAAATGGCTGACATAATTCAAAATATCTGCCGCTATTAGCACTAATTCGAAATGGCCGCCAACTGATTCTACACGGAAAGTTGTGTAATCCAAGATGTCTGCCGCTATAATCACTAATTAAAAATATCTGCCGCTATCACCAGTTACACGAAATGTCCGCCAACTGATTATACACAGAAAATTGTGTAATACAAGATGTCTTCCACTATGATCATAGCCAACTAATTACATTCCGTATTGGTAAATTAAAGTGAGGTGCTGAATCAAGTCATTTTCATCCCTATATCCTGCCAGATTTGTGTCCAAAAGTATTTGACCATTGACGTGTGGTTACGCAATGCTCGGCGCCGTCAGTAACATGAAAGCAGTGGCTAGCTGGGCGTGTCACCATTTCAAACCTACAGGCTTGGTAGTTGTCATATGAATAATATAACATCAGTGATATGATGTTTTATTACACGATTTGGAAAAACATAACATTCGGGTTGTAGTGATTTATTGCACGATATAAAAAATTGCAAAGACATCGTGTTCGTGTTGTAATGTTTTATTACCATGATTACACGATTTAAAAAAATGATTGCTGATTGACAGGTGTATTTAAACGCTGATTGGTCAACACCCCCCTCCCATCTCACCGGGCCTTGTCAGTGTGATTGACAGGTATCGTATGATCTCACGTTGAGAGTGATATTTCACGAGATTTGACAAACACACATGTAGGCCTACCCTCAAAATGATGACGTCATTAAACAGTGCCCATGACACGGCCTTATAATTCTGCACAGCCTCACTCTGGTTCCATATTCGCTGATTCTACTAATTTTACTTCTACTGTTTATATCAGACAAATTCAGCAATTCACATTTTTATTGGACTATTTAAAAATACTTATTAATATAACTACTAAACTGTCCAGTAAGTAACGTTATGCTATAAGCTATTATAGTTTCCTGTGTCAGCGATTTATATCACCATATCCCGTGTATCTCCGTCACTCAACGCTGGCCCAACATTAGCCCAACATTGGGCCAACGCCTCGTATAGTATACTAGATCAGATCAGGCCATTCCGTATAACACGAGTCGTATTATTGGACCAATGATCAACCGTATTATAACGAATAATTACTGTACTTAATGATTTCCTGACTTTTTGCCATTTATGTCACAAGATCTTGCAATTTTCAAATCACTCAACATACCTTACGATATTGCTGACGTTCGCAATATGCCCTGCATATAATTGGGGTTTTTACCATTTGCACACTGCAAAGATAGAAAATAATATAAGAACAAAAAAATTATTCATCCTTCATTGCGCAAATAGTTTATGTTTTGAAATAATTTATTTAGATTTAGCCTATATCAGTGCTATGGCAGCATTAGTATGACGTTCGCAACTGTTATTATCAACCACAAGGACAAGTGTATCTCTGCTGCATATTAAAAAAATCAAAATTAGACGTGTAAGTAAACGATAATACGCATACGTCATAAAAAAGTGGATACATCGATTCAGCACATTCCTATTTCTTATGCTTATATATAGGTTGCGAACGTCATTTTTATCTGAAAATGACGGAAAGAGAAATATGACGTTCGCAACATGCTCCGTATTTTAAAATGGATTGCTGCCTGCCACCTCTATTTTTTTCTGACTGATTACCGACTTCAAAAACACAAAATGACCAGAGCACCTAGCTTATCTCTTTAAAATTACGAACTTTAGATAGAGATTTTATGAGTTTGTATATTATCACAATAATTTTTTTCTGAGCACAGTTTAATTAAACAGCCGGGTGAAAATCACTAGAATCATTATTGGAGAGTATCTATTATGGGAAGAATAATTAATGTTTTTTATGCACCCGCTGCCCATCTATATCTCGTGGAAATCGATTAAAAACGCTTTTTTGATGCATTTTTGGTCATCATTGTTGGGTCCTAATTCTGCTGATTTAGAAAAAAAAAAGATTTGCTCTGATTTAATGATACCTGATCTTAACTGTATAACTATTCCTTTACAAAATAAAATATAAGAAAAGATAATCCGAGCAATTCATTTTTGAAGTTTTTGACGGGACATACTGGCTCATTTAGTGTGATTCGTGCCTACAGCATCCAGTGGGGGTATATTTGAGCACAAGATGAAAATTTTCAGAAATGTGTAACCTTACATTTTTTAACAAAACATATTTTCAAAAAAATGTCTCAATGTACCCCGTAGGCCTACTCGGGCACCTTGAGACACCACCTGGGGTACCTTGAGACGCCATATTAGGTACCTAAAAACAACGTGGATCTAATTAAAATCAAGATTTGAATACTACATATATACCTGTAGCTAAAGCCTGCAGTTGGCTAATGTTAGATGTTGCAGTAAAATATGTGCCTGAAAAAAAGTGGGGGCACCTTGAGACACTTTCGGGGCACCTTGAGACAGACTTGGGGCACCTTGAGACAGTTTTGGGGCACATTGATGCAGCGTCTCAAGGTGCCCCACCCTGACTAACATCACATCTGATATCATAGTTTGTGTGTGGGTTGTATTTAAAGCAAGCCATTATACATAAGTTATAAAGTGTTCACAAAGGTGTAAGATACTGTAGGATCTCTGCCTAACTAGATCATCGTGACAGTCGACCCCAGGCTCCCCGGACGCGGGGGGACGGCTGGACGGCTGCCTCGCTTCAGTAAATTAGTGACGTGCGCATAAACCCAATCACTACGCGGTGGTGGCCTTTTTCGCGACTTGTAGTCTAGCCCCTGACGACTGCAGACGTGTTGCAGGTTGGCAGATTAGATTTAGCCTAGGGGCGTGTCGTGCGCGGGACTGTAGCCTACATTGCCGATGTTTTATGTCTAGACAAATAAATATAATGAGCTGAAGAAGAGTTTTGTGAAGTCAATCGGAACCGTTGACCCGACGGGGAAGGAAGGAAGATGGAAATAAAATGGTGAATGATAAGCGGGTCTTGCCGTTCACCCTACCGGTAGACCCTCCTGCTATTCCCATAATACCACCAAAATCATAAGGAAATCAAGTATTATGTGATCTATAGAACCAAATATGGATCTAAGCTTACATGCATGCCATGGATGTCCAATAGTCAATAGCAATAGGGTGGAAAATAGGAATTGGTTAATAGTACTCGTGCCATTGACCAGATGGCGCAGAAATCGCAAAATAATTTCTGTGTCAAACAGGCCTGTCCCTAGGTACCCCATGTCTCAAGGTGCCCCAGTCTCCCCTATATCAAGTAGGCTTATTACGCTTATTTATATGTGATAAATAATGATGTGATTATCTGAGGAATAAAGCAGCTGCATGTGTCGATATTCGGGGGGGGGGGGAGACTTTACAAAACCTGACCCTGTCTCAAACTTCCTGATCACATACCCTGTCACAAATGCCCTCAAATGTATCCCTACATGTCGACTGTCACAAAGTAATTTTCAAAATATCTCTGAAATACCAGGTGGCACTAAAAATCCTAATTTTGTGCATATCCTATTTTTATTTTATTGCCATTAGAAAAGTTCTTGTTCTCCTTCTTCTTTAATTGCGCGTTTGTTGCTCAGTGTTATGTGCTGCTAAAAACAAAGTTCAAGCCTATGTTAGCTGAACTTGTGCCAATCGACTACAGAAAGCATCAATGTTTGATGATGAAACAACTGTCGCGGGTAAGTTATTCCACAGTCTGATGGATGCTGGAAAGAAACTGTTCTGATAGACTACCGTTCTGGTTGTTGAGATTTAGGATATAGTATAGCTTGTATCACGTATTAGGCACGAGGTAGGGTTGAGATAGAACAGCCACCATGCCAGCCTTTAATTATTTTGTAAAATAATGTGGCACCAGCTAGCCTCAGCCCTCCTCTCCAGTAACGTATTCCATTTTATTTGTTGAAGCATGGATTTCACACTGCTTGTCCTGTCATAGTCTTTTAGTACTTTTAGTAGGCCTATTGCTGCGCTACGGTACTGCTTCCAGTTTAAATTACTGTTCCGCTGTGTAGCCTATGTGGGTCCCATACTGAAGAGGGATATTCAATTTCCTACAGGGGCCTTATGTAGGTGGTATATGCTTCAGCCCTGATATGGGGTGGAGATAGCTTGGTTGTCCTAGATATAAAAGCCCCGATGCTGTTTGTTTTCTTGAAGACATTGTCTATATGAATACTCCCAGGTATTTTGCAGCAGGAACCACAGATAGTATATGGTGCCTCGGATGTTGTAACCAGCCATTAATGTTTTTTCTTAGCAGTTAGGGAGAGTGAGGCACCTAATTGGCCATAGGGGTACGTTGAACCACTTGACTTTTCCCAGCTTGTTTAAGTCACAATCGCCAGATGTCTCGTCACTATGCATGACCACCTGGTGGTGTGTGGATGAACCAAAAATTAAAAGGCATATTTGATCACCTCATCAATTTTTTACTTTTTTTTTTTAAATTATCAGCAAGAAAGTGAATTTTAAGGGGTGATTTTTATTTCTTCTATTTCTTATTGAGATGTAGCATTAAATCACAATTTTCCTTTTCACAGAAACTTTTTCAAGGCCAATCTTTAATAAGAACTACTATTTTACATTTGTTTTGGCAAGAAAAAAACTGGCAGCCATTTTATCTTGAGGAATTTTGATGGGGCACGTTGGACCATGAAAAATGGGGCAAGTTGAAGCATAGTTCAATATAAAATTTAAAAGTGGGGCACCTTGAACGTAGGGGCAAATTAAACCACTTGATTTTTCAATAGAGGTCGAGTGTTGTACAAACACAACTCATATATAACTAGGCCATTACAGATGGCAATAGTGCTGCTTATGGGTCATTTCAAAACAGTTATTTCAATTTTTTATCGTGGTTTAAGGTACCCCAAATCATGGTTAAAGGTGCTCCGTAAGTTATTTAATGCCAGGATGCTAACTTTTACTACAGCTGTCATTTACCATACAAAAAATATTCAGTTCCATTCTTACTTGGAAGGGTGTTGAAAAATAGAAAAAATGGTTTCAAGGTGTCCCACTCTCCCCTACTCTTAAGACATCACAAGTATCAGGATTAAAACACAATCATAAGCCATTTATCTTCCCACTGCTGAAGCTTTACTAAGTCATCTTGAATAATGATGGTGGCTTCAAGAGAGTTGATCTTTCTATATAGTAGGCAGTCATCCACAAAAAAACAAGTTGTTGATCTGATTTTCTCAAGTAGGTCGCTTATGTACAACAGAAAAAGTAATGGCCCCAGTACAGAACTATTGTGGATGTGATGATCCAGGTTTGGGTGATGATTAATGCTTATATAACGTATAATTTGAGCATATTATTTGTCAGAATCTTTTTTCTGTTAAGCTCGGATAATCATGCAAAATAACATAACTGACCTGGGGTCAGATGATACTTTAGGCATGGGGTCAGTTGATCCATGGAACTGGTCAGTTGGGCCATGGATCAACTGACCCCATCATGGATCAATTGAACCCAGCATTGGCGACCTCGCCCTATCTTGAGTGTGGATTGCAAATTATAACATATTACCATATTTAAAAGTTGAGTTATGATATAAAACAGCCGATGAATAATTTCATGTGTATAATGTTGCTTTTTCTTGTTGGATCAACTGACCACCGCAGGTGGATCAACCCCAACCTCGGGGTAAGTTAATCCAGAAGAGCAACATTTTTAAAAGTGTTAATTTATCAACACGAAAAGTCCCAGTCATTATATTTGTGATTCTCTGAAAGTAGTTAAGTTGTAGTATATAATGCAATATAGAGCGATAACGACCTTAATTTTATGTGGATTTTGTAGCGACGTTTTTAAAA
This sequence comes from Flabesymbios commensalis, assembly GCA_964017125.1. Lineage (NCBI taxonomy): Eukaryota > Metazoa > Annelida > Polychaeta > Terebellida > Flabelligeridae > Flabesymbios > Flabesymbios commensalis. The sequence continues at coordinate 11,711,899 of OZ024902.1, forward strand.
ATTTGGCTGGATTGAGCCCCACTTCCCCCAAGCCTATTTTATTAAGGGGGGGGGGGCATATGTATTTAGGAGATATGTCTAAATTCCTTGATAATTTCTCAAAGAATGCATTATTTTTTGTTTATAACGAATGGCATTTTTTGTGATCATCATAATAGATGCTAGCAGGATTTTTTGGTGCTCAAGTCTAGCTTTGAACTAATTTTTTTTCGAAAATTACCAGCTACCTTTATCCATCTCCTGGACTTGCTACTAATTATATTATTAGGCCTACTGTTTCCTTGACCTTAGTAGCATTCTTGATGCATAAACATTAAAAAATTTGCGCATTCGAAATTTTTCTAGACAATTTTGAACCCCGACATTCAACTACTGAGAGTGATCTTTACTGTTCAAATGCAACAGTTCGGAACAACCCGCGAAATAATAAAGTTAAACACTGCGTGGAAAAGTAGTTTAAACAAGAAAGGACTACTAGCTAGTGGCGAATTATCATGTGGCTAGTAAGGGGTCGTATATGTCAAATTATATTGGACCCTTACATTTAAAAAAAAACAGCATTGATTCTGCTTAAGAATCACAAAGAAATCATTCAATATAAAAATTCTTCCTGAACGGACGTATGGTTTGGGCTCATCTGTATGGAAAACTATCCATAGGAGGGAGGGGGTGAATGTATATGTAACGGTATTATGATTTAACCCTTTCGAGCCTGACTTTATTTTGTCATCTTCATTCACTACAAGCCGCGAATTGCTGTCGCAATTCTCGACTTGTAGTGGATGAAGATGATTTGATGTGGGTGAACAGTTAAAGAAAATTGCTATGTATTGGTGAACCAGTTTCATGGAAATATTCATTCTAAAACCCTTTGTTGTAGGAAAATTAAATCTGTTTTCAGGGATGTAAAATGATGCTTTAATGCATCGTGGGGACTTAAAGGGTTAATAGCGGCATATTCATATATAATATATCCAGTCTTAACCTGTGCACATATATTCAATTATGTAGATTTGTAACTCGACTGTTCAAACATATGTTAGTACATGTACTAAATGTATAACGTAATAATTTTATTATGTACATGGTGTAAAACATTACAATACATATGATGCAGCACGATATGTAATTATGATGAATTAAAGTAGTTCACTTTGCACGAACAACAATTTATAACCATGTTGAAGACATAATTGATAGCCGCGTGGATTATATAGATATTCATCATAACGCCACCTGGTGGATATTTTACGAGTGGATTACGGTTAAAATTATGCATACCTGACTTGATGACAAAACATGAATATGAATATATAATATGAATATATAATATGGCCTGGAGCTTATATCATTTGAAGCTTTTGTTATGATCTATTTTAAAACAAGAGGCCCAGGGGCCTTGACGTTTGTCAACAGCATTGCAAAAAATCACCTATAAATGTGTCAGGGAATGTATATCTATACTCTAAGATGCATTATCATGAAAAGATGTATATTTTTTATATCGATCATTGGCATTTATATTATTATGTTCGGTTCCCATAATACATTTTGCTGATTTTACACACGTTCTGAAGCACTGCACCTAATGAAATATGCTTGACAAAGAATCATTTCACAGGACTACAATGTTAATATTACAAAAGAGCAATTATTACTTCTTCTGGGACTTTTATAATGCCCCAGTTAGCCAGGAATTTTCACGAAATCTTTAATTTTCAATTTTAATTCTTCTGTCTAAAATAGGCCTAACAAAGTTGTAAATTATCAGCTTTTAATGTTTTTTACTCAGCCATGAAATATACAGTAGCCCCAATCCATCATTATCACATGTGGACGTAATGCACTTTCACTGCACCCTCTTACGTAATGCCAATTATGGAAATCACAATACACACAGTAGACCTAAGGATAAATGAAATGAATCGGGCTTTAGGCCACCTTTGTGCGCATATAAGCTAAACTGGGCCAGGAGAACCTCCTGAGGATGGTGAGATGATTGAGATGACACTGTCCTCCAGACACATGATTCGAAATTCGAGCCGGGCGGTCTGAGGCCGAGCACGCTACCTCTCGGTCACGGAGGCTCCCCACAATACTGACTTTCACACGTGGATGGGGAAGAAACATTTTTTGTTTCTTTTAAACCGCCGAGACCGGGAACCGAACCCTGAACTCTGGCGTGAAAGGCAGCGGTGCTAACCACTACTCCAGGGCCCCCGCCCACCTAAGGATAAAGACCCATGAAGGCTTTCTCAACTCACACGATCTTTGCTGAAATGTTGCTGTAATGTTGTCAGGACAACGTTGAGTCAGGTGTTAGTTGGCTGTATCAAATGCTATGAAATGAAATAAATGGGTTTCTACACCACATTTTTACACATATAGGCTAAACTGGGTAAGGAGAACCTGAGGATGGTGAGATGAATGAGGTGTCACTGCCCTCCAGACACAGGATTCGAAATTGAGCCTTGTTGGTCTACGGCCGAGCACACTAACTTTCGGTCACGGAGGCTGCCCACAATATTCAATATTTACGAATGAACAGGGAGGAAACATTTTGTTTCTTTGAAACTTGAATGCCAGAGCAGGAGACGAATCCGCGATCTCTGACTTTCCTAGCAGGCACCAGGACCCCATTCGGTATTGTTATTACATATATACAAACACATTACCTGTGGATTTAATATTGGTTCACCGTCAGGGGCGTTGCCCAACATTTTTCATATTTTATTCTGCACAACATATTAAATGTGCATAATATATATTGGTCAAGTCATTGCTATCCCTTACCTGTGATAATTGACAGGTATGTTTTTACTCTGGTTCTGCCATAATAGTGTTCCCTGTTCCACTTTGATTTTCATTTATTGCAAAAACGAAAAATATGTATTTTAAAGTTTTATAATCCACATGCACGGCTGGTCCTCGTCTTCATCATTGACGGTTGGCCAGTAATTGGTGGAAAACAATCAATGAATGGGAAAGCGTGAATTCAACTATGATGCTGTGTCATTAAAAAAAACACTATTGGCCCAGCTGCTTTATATACACTTTATAGCCCTACATAGAATTACTTCGAGACATGTTTTTAATATACATATATCCACTTCTAAAGTATGCCTACTTTTAGGTGCATCCCAGCAAATACAATACGGCGAACAGTGGATCAACACTCAAAGGTTTCGAATTTCAGAAGTTTAGCCAGACCAAATATAGAGTTAACTCTATGGCAAGACACGTGTGATTGTACTCCAGCGGTCTTGCCTCATTGTAGTAGTCAACGCGATGCGTACAAAGCATAATCTCATAATATATTACACTGGCTATATACGCTATACTTTCCACAGAAGCTACATCGACTTAATGTTAGTTTAATGTTGGGCCAGCAGTGCAGACGGTGGACTAGCATTAAACCAGGGATAACTGGATATTTAGTTTATTGTTGTGCCGCCCTCTACATCGTTTACCCAGCATTAAAGGAACATCATTTATTAAGAATATTACTATTTGTAAATTCAATTCAAAATAAAGTTATGGCTTTGGTACCACACATTTTAGTAACTTCTAATTAGATCCATATTAGCTCGATATTTAGGCCTTTATTACAATGTGATGTTGAATATCAGCTTCCATCGATAGGGTCCATAATACAAGAACATAAATTAGGCCTACTATTTGTGTTTTAGCATAGACTTAGGTTAAAATCTACGTCAAGTTTAACTTGAATATATATAGCCCAAACATAGGGACGCAGACGGTTAATATACGGCAATAGAAATAGTTCAAATTGTATGTATGAGATTGGTACTATTACATATTCAGTGCCCGATTTATAAATTGGAAAAAGGGGGCCAAGGGGCCCATGATATTTTTCGGAGGAGGGGGGGGGGCATTGGCCTTAGACGATGGGGCATGTGACCCATTATTATTTCAAAAGGGGGACATTTTCCCAACAACAAATAAAACACTTAAGGGTAATTCATATCACCTAATATTCCATATTAAACGTTCATCAGATGTTCATGCTGATAGAAATATCGAAGATTCATATTGGCGGTTATGCTATTATTAAAACCAGAAGAAGAAAAAATGGTTTAACATTCAGCGTTTGCAAGTAGGCCCAATCGACTTCACGGCACCACGCACTCACATGAGTTAATATCACTTGTGTCAATCAATTGCGTCAACAATATCGAGTGTTATTGGAGTCGATCACATAGCTTGAGTGCTACTCATTGTCTTCCTCGGGTGCTGTCGGATCTCTTCTTGGGGCAGTGTCATCAACTTCCTCTGTTGTTGCCGCTAGGCCTACACCTATTCACCTTAAACCGCTAAGCGTCGCTTTAATCCGTTTTATTAGCCATTTAAACATCAAGATTTGTAAATTGCTTAGTCTTAAATTACAAATTAATCAAATACGAGTTGTTTTCGCTCACTTAAAGTTGTGGGTCAAGGTAGTGAGACACAACTCCAAGTGTGTGAAAATTTAAATTATTTAATTCAGCGGTTTAAGGGTTAATATATTATTATTATTAGTCACAATGAACAAATTTTCTACAATATTTGCTGTACAAAATAAATTTGTAGGCCTATTATTATTCGTTATATATTGGTCCATTTTCTTAGATTTTTTTTTGCTTTTGATTTTAATGGCACATATAGTCTACGTCTATATAGACATCTACACCACGTTCAAGGTAGAGATTTCCCTTTGAAAATACATTGATAAATGCGGATACAACAGGTGTGGCGAGGTTACTTAGCACCATGTGGCGAGGTTACCAAAGCTGTGGCGAGGTTACTCAGCCTTCTGTGGCGAGGTTACCAATTCTGTGGCGAGATTACCTGTGGCGAGGTTACCTTGTGGCGAGGTCACAGTCAGGTTACAGTCCAATATTTCGTTGGAATCAGCAACATTTCAACTACATTTTGGTTTCAGTAGCTCGTTTTCTGGCGTACTTCATTTAAATTGTATTGGTAAGCATATAGGCCTATGTTTTGGATCATGGGATGCCGAACCTTGACTCTGTTCTAACAACGCTGAATACTAATACTGAAACTAATACAGCGATACACAGCTCACAATTTGACAGTGTGTGCCGTAATGGGCATTTATTGGCGGCACTACCATGTCAAAAATAAGAAATACGGGAATTTCGTCTATATATCTAGCCTAGCTGGTAAATGCACAGCACAAAAATTAAAACAACTTTTGCAGTTCTATTCTATGGACATGTTTACATTATATGGTCATATTAATAAGCCAAAATAGAATCACTGATTTTTTATGATTCTAGCCTGAGCCAGTCCCTTTAATTCAGCAGGCAGGGCCTTATCTTCAAAAATCCTATGGCCCACTAAAATTAACTTGTTGCGTCAAAAACAAAGATATTGCTCAAAGTGTGGCGCAGCGATAGAATGATGTTGGGCCAGTTTTATTTTTTGTGGGAATCCCACAATTAGGCCTACTCTTTATAAATCAGGCACTGGGTATTCTTTACATCAGGCGCCAGAAACACCAGATAACACGATACATTGGCCCAATGCTGATGTAATGCTGGGCCACTGTCTGCGACGCTTGGCCAATATTTTTCCAATCAAAACCCTTTACGGTCTAATCACTATATTTAATCATGAACATATATTTTATCTGAACACTTCTTAAAGACGAAAGTAGGCCTACCTAACCTAGGGACCCCAAACGTTATATTGGACATATTCACAAGGACTGGTGTACAGAAATGTCAACCGTTTCTCACACACAGCACCCCTATTTCCCCTAAATAGGACACAAACTCAGGCAAAATAAACTTAGAAATGTATAGTTCACCATACTTTGTCCCCTTTTCATGTCAGATGGTAGTAATGAAAGGGTTTACTTACCACGTGATCGGGCATTGCAATAAATTACATTATTCGGTCATTTTTCACACCAGAAGTGTATAAATTATATCAATGTGCAATGCCTTTTACTGCAGAGTCCAAAAATCTAATTTTATTAATACAAAATTAGCAATTTTTGGAGATAAATATCTTAGCCAAGACCTAATTGTTATATTGCGTAACATGACACGGTTGTGTCAAGTGAGACAGAGAGGGGTGGGAGAGGGTGGCTAGCCCTCCCTTGACAGACTGCTGGCATTCATGAACACCTATCCAGCTCTCACGAGGCATTGACCCAATGTTGTTTTAATGTTGTGCCGACGTCGAAGACGGCGTGCCAGCATTAGAACATTGGGTCAATGCCTGTGTCTGCTGGGTTGGGTCACAGCTGATCAGCAAACTCGAGTCATTGACACAATGTTAGCCTGATAGTGGCCCACCGTTTACAACACTGGGCCGACATTAGCCCAGCATTGGCATACCAGTATATAGGCCTTAACAAGATAAACGTTCACCCAATGCTAGCTTACTGCTGGCCCATCGTCTACGACCATGGCTCAGCTGTAAAACAGCATTGGCTAAAGGTCTCTTTTTTGCAGGGAACACCGGCAACTCACTACCCTGACACAATGTTGGTTCAATGTTGGAAGAGTGTCATAGATGATGGCACAACATTTAGCCAGCATTGGGTCAGTGCAAGCCAAAAGGAGGCAGTGGCATCAGCAGAAAGGAAGTATATACTTGATTTACAAGTGAACAAATACGGCCTTTTGGCAGTGCTATGGCAGGAAGAGACGGGACGCCAGTTAAAAAGCAGTAAATGCCTAGTATACCAGGGAGCAGATATTGCCTTCTGACATTGCACAGACAGAACAGATAGTAACGGAAGTTAACGACAGACGTTTGTGTGGAAAACCGGCTTAAAAGTTTGTCGAGTCGACAAACTAAAAAGATAATTTTTATTTACTGTGATATGGGATTTTTTTATCAAACAAAAAAGTTCGATCGGAAACATTCATTCGTGTTAACCACATGGAATTAAGAAACACAGTAGCTTATAATATTTTTTATTGAGTTTAATTGATAAGTCCATCTAACACAGGGCAAGTTAATGATTACCTTACACATCTAGTTACTGTAATCAACTCATCTACTGGCTTAACAAGACAAACATACACAATATCCGCTCACTGTTGGCCCAACATCAAGCAAACATTAGTCATTTTCTTTGACAAATTACAGCGAATATTAGTGGGACACATTAACATAATCCCAAAATGGCTATGAAACATTACACCAACTAACATTTTCATGTAACACAGGTGGGCAGTTACCATGGTTAGCGTACATATGTTTTCAAAACCACAATTCACGATCAATCGAGCATCCCAATCTGAGTAGTCCTAACTATGTTGGGTTGATGTTGGGTCAGCGTCGCAGACGGTGGCCCAACATTAACCCAACAAGTGAACATAAAGTCCTGGTATTTAAAGGGATGTTCCTCCACTGATCGAGAAGAGTTAATGTCGTCGTTTCTCATTAAATGAGGGTGGGAATTCCTCATGTTGCCAACGAGTCATCTGAGCAGTCATATGACTGTTGAATTTAATATATATATAATAATCATATATATGACACCAATACTATATACTAGGGTGTGATAAATATTCTGAACGCCCAAGTAAATCATATAATATAACAATGTTAAGTAGTTAATTGTTATAATTTTATTATAATTATTATTTATTGATATATTATGATTACTGTCCGTTCGAATTGAGAAGTTGTATGAAACAGATTGCTAAGGTTATTATCAGATTATATCATTCCACTAATTATGTTCAAATAAAAAAAAAAAACATTGACACTATTTAACCCTGTTAAAGCCAGGTATTTAGTTTCAGTTTAAAGGGCAGGCTCAGGCTAAAATCATAAGAAAATCGGTGATTTTATTTTAGCTTATAAAATAATGACCATATGATGTAAAGCTGTCGATAGACTAGAACTAGACGAAATTCCCGCATTTTTTATTTTTGACATGGTTGTCCAAAATTAGAAATCAGGAATTTCGTCTCTATATCTAGCCTAACTGGTAAATGCGCAGCACAAAAAATAAAAAAACTTTTGCAGTTCTAGTCTATGGACATGTTTACATCATATGGTCATATTAAAAAGACAAAATAAAATCACCGATTTTTTCATGATTTTAGCCTGAGCCGGTCTCTTTAATTCACTTGAGGTGTGAGTTAATTATACCGCGATTCCAATCTCAATGTGAATGAAAATTACCTGATTATAATAAGTGTAATATGTATCAAATAAAATCTGAAAAAGTATCCATTTAATGATTATACAAGTAAGTTGCCAATTAATTTTATTTAAAAAAACATGCTGCAGAAATATAAAGTTTTTTTTATTGCTAACATTATACATTATTATCATACTACACCAAACCATAGCTCCTGAAACTGGATAAATATTGGTTTACCATATACTTGCTTAAAGGGGCTCTCGATTTGTCTCCATGGTGCTGCATACTGTAGATCTGGCTATTTCACTGGTTTAACTTTTCACGAATTTCTGATTTTGGGATATTTCACAAAATTTAGAATTCGTGAATTTTCATTTATCTCTACTAGCGCTTTTTCACGAGATTCTTGAATTTGTGAATTTGTCCTCCTTGCGTCGCGAAAATTAAAACCTCACGAATATTACCAGATCTCCAGTTGTATTGCAGCAATATCTCTATACATCAGTGGCAAAACTAAGAGGCTGTTGTAATAAGACTGCTCGATAGGTTGACAGCAGATCTCAATGTACATATTCCTGAACTAGAATAGTAAATTATGTCGAACACATGAGTCATCAAAAACACAACAACATAGCATGAACGCTGCTCTGCACAAACACTAACTGTTCAGTAAGATGTTAAACAAACCTTTAAAGTATGTCGACAAAGTGGGCGACTCCACAACTAAAGCAGTGTGTTGGCAGGCTGGCTAATACGCAGCAAACACAGACGTTAAACCAATGTTGGTTTGATGTTGGGCCAGCGTCGCAGACGATAGGCCAACATTAAAGCAGCATTGGTTTAATTTATCGTGTTTGCTTGTTATTGGTAAGCAATGAATATCTAGATTTCAAAAATGATTTAAATTTTAACATGAGCACAACAGATAGTAGGTAATACATTTACTGTAAAACACGAGACGGCTACTGATAACAATACAGTACAGAACAACAACATACAACACAGATAAATTTATATAATGGACTGGTGATATTCACAAGAAAATGAGAATATTTATTATCATATTATGAAAATTGAATCACTTTTATACGTTATCTTCCACACCAAGTGGCGTTGGGCGATGTATGTGGGACAACATTGAACATTCGGACAACATTGAACAGCACTGGATCGACAGGTCACGCCAATCAACATCACACTCAGGCTTCACAAATGAACATTCAAGACGGAACACACATAAAGACACCAGCGATCAGAAATTAGCTTTCTATGATGCCATATGCGATTGCCATTTTTCATCACAAGTGCCAGGCACTTGTGATGAAAAATGGCAATCGCATATAATCAAATGTATGAAGATTGAATGCTCTCGACTTCCCATAGGTGGAGAATCCCATTTAGAATGATAAATAGTTTGTAACAAAGGGTTCAATATTTCGCGTTGGGCCTGTTGATGGAAAATAGCTTTATGGCACAAAAATGCATACATGTTTGAATACTCTTTACATCGATGTTAATAAACATTTTATACTTGAGATAATTTGGTAACAAATCAGTACCCAGACCAACATTCAAGAGTTGGACCTGAAGGGGAGGTGTATTTATAATGGATTCAAATATTGTTTGTGAACATAAGTGTCACCATAAGAAATATTTTTAAAAATCATTTTTCCTTTATATAGCTTATAATAATATGTTATTTCATAACATTTACAACTTGGAGGACAGTGCAGGGGAAATGGTTAGTTTTCAAGTGATAACAAGTGCAATACTGAGATATAAACGTATTATATTGACATTTAAAAAATAAATTATTTTTCAGTCATGCAACAAAAATCAACAAAATAACATATCTGTAACAAATTAATAATAGTTAATATATGTATACTGCAAGTCTAGTTTTGACAAAACATTGTTTTTTAAAAGAGTGACCACTATTAACTCAAATATACATGTATATACCGGTATATATATACCATGTGTTAATAAACTTTCCCACACAAATATAATATATCAACTATGACAATATCAAACACCAGCAAAGGGCTACATTTCCATTTTTTTGTTCTCTACAATAAATGTGGGTTTTGATTTATTAACCAAAATTAAAAGCATAATATTGGATAAGCTTGATTTTATGGGGGGTTTTACCACAAACTGCTGAATTCACATATATTTTTATCATGACTCTATATTTAGTAAACTTAACATTCTTAAGAAACAACATTCTAAAACACTTATCATGGCAATCATGTTTTCAACAGCTATTGATGGCACTTTGAAATAAATGGCAAAATGGTAAATTCACTCTGGAACCTGGTACATATTCTACAAAACTAAGATCTTTTCAAAGGAGTACAATTGTAATTGGAAACAGTCCACTCCAAAGAAACCGCAAAACTAAATGCTGTAAATTATAAATAAGTTATTATTTAAACACATGACAAACCCGCCATTCCTGGCATGTCAGTGGATCGGCCTGGTGCTATAACTTAGTTTTGTGACTTTTCTCCAGGAAGTTGGTCAAGGATTCTTTTGGCAAGCAGAAATTCTTCTCCTTGTTTTCAACCTGAGTGGTTCTTTTCCCCATTTTGTCATTAAAGCCTGAAAATATCATGTCATAGAAATTTTGATATACTTTGATCAACTGCGACATTCTCAGCGTGGTGGATCAATACCACGCTGAGAATGTCATAAAATGCATATCCAAGGTTCAGGGTTCGTAAATCTAACCAAGTTTTAATTTAAGACTTTTTCAAAGCTTTTTAACGCTCAAATTTCCCCTTTTAATGCCACCGGAAACACACAAGTTGTTTCCTTGCAATGTGACATTAGACTGACCATCTGCAGGTGATGAAATCTGTCTTAATTTGCAGCAAAATACGTAGTAATGCTGCAAGGAGCACATATGTACAAGAGTCTGCATGCATATTGAACCCACGCTGCTAAACAGCACTTTCACTTTTATGTTGGTGAACCTAAAAATCAATGCTTTTCAAGGTTTTCAATGCAGCATAAGAATCCTGAATGTCCTTAACCATATTATCGGCAACGAAACTCTTCTCAAGAGCAAAATTAATTTTCGGAAATACACCTTTGCAAAAACAGTAATATATCATAAATAAGTGTGCTTACTTTTAGAGTAGAGATTTAGATATTGGCAAAGCGAGTGTAGTAGCATCCGATCAAAGCTGCTGTGTAATTGTGATATGTAAACTGACGTGGGCCATTCTATGAAGAAAGACGTTATCTCATCCTCCAGCTGCTCCAGAATCCCCTGTAAATGACAAATGGGATAATTATTACAAATTTTTGCACAAAAGGTTTAAAACCCCTGAACCCTAATGTTGCCGATATCATATATATGGGTTTTCAAGCAAATTTCAGACAAAATTAATTCAACTCAAATTGATGATTTTTTTGTGGTAGATGCTTAGTTGATCTAACAATTACATTTTGAAGATGTATATTTTTTCATAAAAATAATTATTTTTTGTCATTTGGAGCTGGAATTTGTGCTAGCAATTCCAGCTTCAAATGAATGAAAAATAATCCGAAACAACTGGGCAGCATAAGGGTTAAGCTCTAAGCATAACTATACTTAGTTCTAATCTTAAAGGGACTGGCTCAGGCTGAAATCATTAAAAAAACGGTGATTTTATTTTAGCTTCTTAATATGACCATATGATATAAAAATGTCCATAGACTAGAACTGCAAAATTGTTTTATTTGTAGTGCTGCGCATTTACCAGTTAGGCAAGATATAGAGACAAAAATCACGTATTTCTTATTTTAGACATGGTTGTCCAAAATAAGAAATCAGGAATTTTGTCTCTATATCTAGCCTAACTGGTGAATGCGCAGCACAAAAATTATAAAAACTTCTGCAGTTCTAGTCTATGGACATGTTTACATCATATGGTCATATTGATAAGCCAAAATAAAATTACCAATTTTTTTATGATTTTAGCCTGGGCCTGTCTCTTTAAATAAGATAACTTGTTTACAAAGGGTTAACCCTTATCCTGCTGATCACGACTATTGTCATTATTAATCCCTTTTATTAGTCGATCAAATCAAACTAATGAAATGTGTGTCTAAACTTCAAGATTTGCAAATATTTCAAATTAAACAAATATGAGTAATTTTCAGCCATTCAAGTAGGTGAAAATTTGAAGAGATTTAATCAACTATTAAAACCACTTAAAAACGACTATTGTCTTGATTAGCATGCAAAGTGGATATTTTATCAAACTAAAGTCTATGACACAATTATCTGGAGGTGCATGCTTTTCGTTGATTTCTCCGTCAATTCTGAACTGATTGCCTTGAAATTTTGCACAGGATAGTTTCAAGTCATGTCCCAACGTCGGTAAAAATTTCGCAAAATATATTAAATATTTCAAAAGTTAGACCATATGACATGATAAAATTCCAGAATTAGTGTAATGGTTTTACAGAGGGACGTCACATTTTCAATTTACTACATGTCAAATGGTTTAGCTTTACTTTTAACTTTACAAAATTTTCCCGATGTTAGGACATGACTTCGAAATGTCCTGTACAAAATTTCATGAAAATCGGTTGATAATTGACCAAGAAATCGACAAAAAGCATGCACTTTAGATAATTGTGTTATTGATTTTAAGTGATTTTTACAATGCTGATATGTTTGCATAAACCATGGCCACCAAAAAGCTTTTTCAATTTGAAATAATAAAAAATATCTTTCCACTTCATTTGAATACATTCTGTTATGGCTCTACAGCCATTATAAATATTCTTACTCTTACAGCGCTGGGATCTACTTTAGAATCTGACATCTATAATCCTAGTGCTGTAAAGGTAAGTATGTAGAGGCCTGACTCAGGGTGTAAAAAATAAGACCTTTTTAACCCTTGTCCTGCTATGCCCGGATAAATACGGAGTTAATGATGTCAAAGATCAATAAAATTATCACTTAATTTTGATAAAATAATTTTAATAGATTCTTTGTTGATCCAATAATTTAATTTAAGACATGTCTATTTTTCATAAATAGTAATATTTTTCGTCATTTGAAGCTGGAAATTGCGTTAGCATTTCCAGCTTCAAATGACGAAAAATACAATTGAAGCAATTCAGCAGGACAAGGGTTAAAGACTCCAAAACCTAAAATTAATACCAGTTTCACAGATATCGCCTCACTTAGAGAATAGAAAAATGTGGAAAAAAATTCTATGAATGTGAAATGATTGGATATCATGACATTCTGAGAAAGTTTTTCAATCCAGTCTCACGTCATTTTTTCTTACCGCATTTTAAAAAATGATCGCAACCATTTGCATCTGAGAAAAATGAAAAAATAATCCCTTTTAAAATCTAACTTCTATTTTTAAAGACTGATAAGGCTTTATTTTTTCAAAAAGAAACTCAAAGACTTCTAAAGACCCGCGGCCACCCTATGACTACATACCAGTGGCAGCTGTCCCCTCCCGAGAAATGAGCGCATTTTCTGGTTGATTCTTTGGAATCCTTCTTCTGCTGCATAATAGGACGGATCATCTAAAAAAAATAAAATGCAAAATTATCTCACATGTTTCACATATTTCAGCTCGTTCAGCACTTAGCAGACAATTTTTCCTGTCAACCATGTATATATGATTTTGCTCAGAATTATATGATAAAAATTACATTTTGATCAATCAGTCAGCAATTACTTCCATTTTTTTTAATCTGCCTATCTGTTACAAAAACACTTTAAACTGCTAAACAGACTAATGAGAAAAAAAACAATCTTAAGATATCTATGTATGCTGGCTTCTACAAATATTTATTGAAAAAAAAAAATTGGAGAATATTAGCACAGGCTTTAAAATATGTGCATTATGTGCAGAAGAATTACTTACAACTGTACAATTTAAATTATTGTCGAATTGAACATAATAACGTCAATTTAAATACCCATTTAAGGCTAAAAACATCAATAGATGTGATTAGGGTTAATTAGTTTCACTTAGCCATTGTCCTGCTAAAATTATCTTAGTCAGGCAGCTCTGGTGATTTTACCTGATCTTTTATCATCAACTATTTTCTCATCAATAATCTCCCAGGAGTCATCAACGTCTTTTTCCATTGATACAAACTTCTCACTTGCTTCTTCTTCTTGCTTTTCAATGAGATCAGGTTTGAGCAGGGCAGAGGACGGGTTGTAAGATTTTTCTATTATTGCCAGTTGATCCTCCTCGGTGCAATTCATAAAGTCATTCCAAATCTAGTAGTGTGAATGCATGTTTGTGTGACAAGCCAATAGGTTTGTCCAGACAGCAGCACTTGATGACATTGCTCCAGTGATTTGGCTTACTTTGTGCAGGTCAAAACTTTACAGGCTGTTCAACTGATTAAGTTGCAAACAAAATATACAAAAACAAAATATAATTGATCCTAATTTCTGGTTTCTTCTATCAAAAGTGAATTTAAAATTTTATGAATGCAAAACAAACTCAACCAAACTTCAATTTCAACAGAAATCCTCATAAATAGCAAATCATTCATTCATACATTTTCTATTAATATAAGCCCTTAACTTAATTAAACGTGTCTCCTGCAAGCAAGCCATCCTACAGAGTTGTCATCAGTGGTGATGCAAATGTCTGGACAGAGAAACAGAGAAGAAAACTCTGCCGTCAATGACTAGATATCATTGTACCGGCTTCCGTTCTACCCAAAAACTGTGTGCAAGAGAGTCAGCACTAGTTACATAGTGATATCCAAGTCACACATGATTCTGGAGGTAAGATAGATGAAATGTAACCTGTTTACAAAAAAGTCAGTAAAACAAACTATAAGAATGTGTTCAATAGCAGGTATTTTAAAATTTAAAACATAAGACTTGTTTTCTATGTAGTAATATATAATGATCAGGATTATACTCACAACCGTTCTGCTGTTTCCAAATGCTGGGGAAATGACATTAACTTAATGGTTATAATAATATATCGAAGTTATTTTTAACACTAATCTTGTTATCATTTTTGTTAAACTTGAACTAGTCCACCACCCAGTTTTCATAATGGTTCTCAAAAAGTCTAAACTTGCCTGGTGCTTTAACAGTAACTGTTGGTAAATGCTGGTGAATTTGTATTTTTTGCATATAAAATAATATTTTTTATTTATAAAATAATAATAGTTACACACCTTCATTTTATCAGCTTCTTTGAACAGTTCTGCAAATGCTGATAGTCTTGGTTCAACTATTTCTATTGGTCCCGCTTGTTCACTGTCATCTTCAGCTTCAACAAGACTTAGGAGGTAGTTCACTTAAAACAAAAAAAAAGTGAGAAAGTGTCAAAAAGATAAAATGGTATTGTAAAATCATTAGTGCATAGAGAACATACAGCACAACATTTATTGCACTAGACATAATGTTATTGATCTCAGACAGATTCAATCTGATTCAGATTCAATATAGCTGTAGTTCTCAATAATATGAGTTAAAAGAAACAATTTGATTTATGTAGTATTTTTTCAAAGTTCAAAGACATTGTGGGATTTTCAAAATTATAGCTTCAAGCTTCTAGGTTTTTTTTTTCGCTTCAATTTTTCGATATCTAAGAAAAATGAACCAGAGTATAAGAGCTAGTATACCACATTGCACTAAATGTGAGTGAAATTGTATAATATCTGTCACTATTAAGTGACATAATATAGGCCTTCTGTATCTATATATGGATTAATTTATACAACGACACTATATAAATTCATATAAATAACTTAATTAAAACTTTATTTATTAAAATAACAGTTTTCCAACTCACTTTGAAGCTGAAAATTACATTGATCAGCATTGGCAGCTTTAATGAATTAAATAAAAAACGGCCAAACAATTAATCAGCAAAAAGATTGAGAGCCTCACAATTGTCACATCTTCTGGTATTACGCACACCATTGCCTTTCTTCGAGCTACGGGCATCCCTGTGATGCTCATAAAAATGGGAATGCATATTTCTCATCTTGCGGCTGACTTTCCTGCGCTGCTCAGGGGTCTGCACTTCATTCACTTGCTGAGTAAGTGGAGGTTGAGGCAACAAATCCTCTATAAACACTCTGAAACACAGATTAAAATCCTATATAAACACTCTGAAACATAGATTAAAATCCTCCATAAACACTCTGAAACATAGATTAAAACCCTCTATGAACACTCTGAAACATAGATACAAATCCTCCATATAGATTAAAATTCTGTATAAACACTCTGAAGCATAGATTAAAATCCTCCATAAACACTCTGAAACATAGATTAAAATCCTGTATAAACACTCTGAAACATAGATTAAAATCCTCTATAAACACTCTAAAACATAGATTAAAATCCTTTATATTAAACACTCCGAGACAAAGATTAAAATCCTCTATAAAACCTTTGAAACATAGATTAAAATCCCCTATAAACACTCTGAAACATAGATTAAAATCCTCTATAAACTCTCTGAAACATGGATTAAAATCCTCTATAAACACTCTGAAACATAAAATCCTAAAAACTCTTAAACCTAGATTAAAATCCTCTATAAACTCTCTGAAATATAGATTAAAATCCTCTATAAACACCCTGAAACATAGATTAAAATCCTCTATAAACTCTCTGAAACATAGTTTAAAATGAAATACGCTATATAATTTCACGAAATTTTCAGGGCTGTTAGGATTTGAATAGAAAATGGCATTTGCAAAATTCCAAGAAAATCTGTTTAAAATTGACAGACAAATCGCAGAAAATCATGCGATCCTGGTTTGATCATTTTTAATTTTACAGCGAGTATAGTAGTCTAATGATAACTCAAGAGATTGCTTGATTCATTCATTTTGTGTAAAAATATGTCGCCAGAATGCGTTATTTAGATGGTGAAATTTATTATTTAGTGTGTATTTTTCAAACATTTCCAAGGTCTAGGTCTACTGAACTAAAGTGAAATGCACCTCCCCAATCAACATCCTGGGTACGGGCCTGAACAGAGTCACTGTCACTGTGTCAGTGATCAGTGGTGATAGCCTACTGATAATGACAAATTGACATGTCATGAAACTTGAAAGGGGACCGTCTTTCAAGCAGTTATCTAGGCCTAGCCCTAGCTAGGTATATCCAAACAGTCATTATGATGGGGTTTTTCGTGTTTTTTCAGGATTTATGTGAATTTGTGATACACTGCAATAAAAGACATATTTTTCTCTGTTTGTTTGTTCTTCCTGCTCACTATTACTGGTAGAAATGAAGCCATTATTGTAGAATTAAAAAAGTAATTTTCTTTGAATGACACTTTTATCACCTTTTCCGAGGGTTCCCATCATTAGATTTCTCGCAATTATGAAAAATGGTGCCAGCTCTCGCCTTTAATTCCATAATTGTTGCAACAAGTGCTTAAAGAGGTAAGTGGAACAGGCATGCTGTGGTCCCTTCTGCTAATTTTTTTTACGCAGGTGCCATTTTAATTTTTTTGTAAAAAAATGCAAAAAATAAAAATAGACTATGTCCACTGCCCTATGAGGAAGTTCTGGAGGACATCATTAAGACCGTTTGGTCAGAACAATGTGGGCATCTCGAAGAATTGAGATGCCTGGGGAAGGCTGCACTAGTTTGTCTATGGTAAAACCTGGGTAAAGTTTTGTTTGCCTACCCTGCACTTCCTCATGGGGCGCACCGAGGGTAAAAATGGAAGTTTCATGGCTATAAGGATGAGAATCCATCAAAATTTTTCTTCTTCTAACACCCCCCGTGGACTTGAAAAAAAAAAAAAAAAAAACTGGGGACGGAGGATATGCCCAAATTTCTGATTGTTGTGTGACCTATTTGCTCTGTTACAGTATTGCGGGGCACTCATTGGGTGCCCTGATGTATCTTAAAACCTGATATATACGGATACAACATCTCAGTAGTTTTATTCAGCTGCTTCAAAAAGTTCAAGTGTCTGGGTGATGTTTTGGCATCTGTATCTCTGCCGGAATTTGCAAAATTAAGGTCACAGCTTTTGGATGTTTTTATAAGGCAGTGGCTAATCGTACGTGATTCTTCATAATGTAACTCTATGCAGACTATGGGCAGCCTCCGTTTTTATAATTAGCTCAGATTTTGATCTGGCACAGCATTTTTCTTGCTCAGTGAAAACTGTGGAATGTGGTCAATTATTTATTCTAGCATGTGGGCAGTTACGAAAAAAGGCTCAGCATAATTTTATTGGACAATTTTAAAATTTATTGAAAGTAGTTTACCTACCCTAGGGCCTAGCCTACCCTAGGACTAGGTCCAGGAGGTTTGAATTGGGCCTACTGACAGCGAGTGTCACTCACTCAACATGGTCAGTCACCCCGGGTCACTCACTGACATTTCAGTGTGTCACTGCATGCACTGTGCCTGGCACTGGCACAGTGTCAGTGTCACTGACACTGTCACTTTGTCAGTCACTCAGTGTCACTCATTTGACATGTTTGATTTGTTAACATTGTCAGATTTTTGGACGCAAACAAACGCCAATTTTATGATAACTTACATATTATTTTCGGTCGTAGAAGACTCCATATTGTTCTTTAGGGTTTTCAAAGTGGTGTGTATTTTTTCTGTCTCCTAAAAATCAATAGAGATCGATAAACAACCTTGCAATTTGTTATGAAATATTTTCCCCAGGCTTGCCAGGCGCCAAGAGTTTGTGAGGACAAGCTAAAAATAGATGGATGGCTGTTGACTTTGCTGCCGCGGCAGTGTTCCAGTATAAAATAGAATGTATGCACAAATATATAAATAATAAAACAAACATAATTTAGAAAAATATTTCTTTTTCAAGAATAACTTACACAATGATGTGATAATAAATATATTTATTAAGAAATATGTATTTATACGGAAAAAAATTGGGGGTGCGTTCATCAGCTGGAATCGACCACAACAATGTGGTCATGTGATCATACAAGTGGAAGCTGCAATTTTTTGTATAACAAATAACGACAAATATGAAAACTAATCAGAGATTTTTTATATTCATGATTTCTGGTCACATTGCTCATCTATTAAATCTCATTAAAGTGTAAAATAGTTACACATTGTTTCGTGTGGTTATAATGGAGAAAGATTGGTGCCAGTAGTTTTGCAGGATATAGATGGGGCCTACAATTACAAATCATAACGGTGTGCAGTCAACTCATCCCCCATAGGGCTTACCATCATCATCTTCTTTAATTGCTAATCTCCCTAGTGAGTAATGTCGCAATGAGTTGTGCAAGGCGTGCAGGAAACACAAATTTAGTTTTGGTGTCCGAAAGCAGATAAAAACGTTTGGTGCTCAGTGCTATGTGCTGCTAGAAACAAAATTCAAGCCTATGTTAGCTGAATGATTTGATTTGATTTATTTCAGTAAACAGTACATGTAAGCATGATATAAAACAATCAGGGCCCCAATACAGGTCACCAGGGATAAAACACACTATAAAGGGTCTGGTGACCCTGAAAAGTAGACCAGATGGCGACTGGAAAGGTAAACAGAAAATTTTATTGAAAAAACTTCTAAAAAGTTTATAAAATATAAATTATAAATAAAAAACATTTTTCCATGATCACAACATACACTTTTAGTCATAACATTATCACATAAATGACTAGACTAAGCTTTAATATATGTATATATATTTTTGAAAATTTAAATACAACTCAGACAAGCTAGTGATATAGAAAGTCTGAGTTGTATTCGCTAACTAGTCTATCTATTAGGTAAAGTCTCACAGCTTGTTTAAAAGATGTCAATGAGTTCAGTTTCTTTATTTTCAAAGGAAGTTTATCTCCGTAAGATAACATGGAGCTCCGCCATGGACAATCCTGTGCATGATGTTGAGATTTAATTGTTCTACTCTGACATCCACTGGAAGCCACTGCATCTTTACGAAATGTGTGATGTCTAGATGTGTCCGGGGTGATAAATTTAAATTCAAGTGCCAACCGACTAGGGAAAGCATCAATGTTCGGTGATGAGACAACTGTCGCGGGTAAATTATTCCACAGTCTGATGGATGCTATACAAACTCATCCCCCGGTATATCTGGGGATATGGTATGGGTGTTGACGGGCTGGGGATGAGTTGGTTATAGCTGTTTGAGGTCTGTATGGGAATGAGTTGGTCATGTGTGTTGCGCCTTTGGGGATGCGTTGGTATTAACTTATCTTTAATGATATCAGACTATTTTTCATGATGATCACTAAAAATGTTTAAGATATGTTTTATAGACTTGAATAAAATATAATTTAAGCATACTGTGCCTAATAAGATCGTTGTGATAATAACAGAATAATAGCAAAAGTGTTTAAAAACATATTGTTATTGTTATTTTGCCAGTCTTCTGTTATAAATAACTAATAATTATATATATTTATAGTTAACCCTTTAAGTGCCTGGCACTGCTATGTTATTTTTTAATATTAGCTGATTAATAAATCAGTTATTGGGAACAAGATGTGCGTCTTAACATCAAGATTTTTTAAACATTTTGTCTTATATTAAGCAAATATAAGTAGCCTAAGCCTACTTATTCAATTATAATGATTTTAATGTGTTGCAATTATTCAGAGGGACCGGTGAGTGATATTAGTATAGACTTTAGTAGTGTTTTATAAACAGGTGTAGTCGCCAGTTGAGTTATATCATCGTACGTTCGATCCACTGCTATACCTAGGTGTACTCCATAGACGGCCCCTGTTATAATAATTGTGTTTTATAAACTGTGATTACAAGAAAAATTGCCAGCACTTAAATACCTAAATCCCTGCAATGTTGGTGCGTTAACAGTGATCCTACAATCCCTTCCCCTTTAATTTTTGAACAGTGCTAAAAAATATTCGCGCTGATACCGGGCGACGCATATAGCACACCATGCGAGAAACTCATGGCGTTCACAAGTCAGCTTTTTTAGGGATAATAAATATTTTATATTTCTTAACGACAATGAGTAGGCCCCTACTTATAATATACAACATTAGATATTCCAAGATATATACTGTTACTGATAATAACACTTTTCTTTCTGTTTCCCGTAGATGTGATGTCGGCTGAATAATTGTTTAAATAAATATACCTTTACTGATATATAGTTACCTTTTTCGTTCTGTTTCTACTAAATGGGGCGGATTAGTTGTTCAAATAAATATATATATATAACAAAATATAATTGTGATTGTACTGTTTATTGTTCTTCATCAACATGTGAAGGGTAACAACTCAACAGAGTGATGACATAGTATTTGTTATTTACTATCAGATAGACACATATACCGGGTATGTCACTTGTTTATTTGCCATAAAATATTAAAATTGCATCTGACCCCTTGCGCATTAAATTTTCGCGAGTATTAGTGGAGCGAATTACTCAAAGACTCACAACTCATCAAAGCCGTTGGCATTTCACGAGCAGCTCTAGTTGACAGGTCTGACGCGACTGACGCGAATACTCATCGCAACACTTCATGTGCAAGGGGTGGAAGTGGTTGAGTTCACAGTTAGAGCTCTGGATATATTTTATTATTGTCATTGAATATGGGCCGTACCCTACTGTTAAAATATATTTTTGTTAAGTAACTGTTACTGCAAATAATTTAATCACATTTAATCATATATATCGCACGCACAGCACCTAGCATAATAGAAGACTTTACGTAAATTATTCGAATCTCTAGAACGACGATACAAATACCTTATTTATCTATTATAAATGTAATGTCGGCGGCTCTCACAAGTTTTCAGGGATTATTAGTTGTTTAAATAAACTAATTATTAAAATTTGTTGTTTAAATATAAAAAACATATAAAGCAGCCTACACAATATATTTCATCTGTAACCTCTCATAACGTAAATATTTTCATTTAATTTATATTTGTTTATTTATGTACTTTGGGCGGGGGCCCTGTGGTAGTGGTTAGCACCGCTGCCTTTCACGAGTCCGGGGTTCGGTTCCTGGTCTCGGCGGTTTGAAAGAAACAAAATTGTTTCTCCCCCATCCACGTGTGAAAGTTAGTATTGTGGGGAGCCTCCGTGACCGAGAGGTAGCGTGCTCGGCCTCAGACCGCCAGGGCTCGAATTTCGAATCCTGTGTCTGGAGGACAGTCTCATCTCAATCATCTCACCATCCTCAGGAGGTTCTCCTGGCCAAGTTTAGCCTATATGTGCACAAAGGTGGCCTTAAGCCCGATTCATTTCATTTATTTTTATGTACTTTAATTCCCATGTTAATCTAAAATACAATATTTGACTATCTATTTCGTATTTATTTTGTATAAAAAATTAGGGTTTTAAATGTGATATTTGCGTCCTGCGTCTTACTCATTCCACTTCACTCGACTTTGACATTGAAGAAGATCATTTTACACAAGACTTCATACTTGCAGATATCACTGAGAATCAGCGTCGTCATCTGATATTTGCAACACAACAACAGTTGGATCTACTTGCCTGCAAGATCTGGTACATGGACGCTACATTTAAAGTTGTGCGCCCACCATTCATTGCCCCGACACTGTAAACTGCTCACACAAGATTTTTTAATGTTTTATATATGTTATGTATCTTTATGTACATTTCATTATTATAATCATGTTATACCCATAACTTGTGACATTGTGCTTTGACAAGATCAGCCCGTCATTGATGAAGAACAATAACAATATCGGACCCAAAACCGATCCCCATGGCACCCAGAGTAAACAGAAATTGTATCTGAACAGTGGCCATCAATCACGACCTTATGATTTTTACTGTGAAAGAAAGATGAAATTCATTCAAAGATTATATATCTGTATACCAAGTCAAGTCAAGTCAAGTAAAATTAATTTAAGTGTCACCCACAATTCATTTATATTAAGAACATTACAGTGTTACATTTATTGTGGCCAGTCAATTCTGACTTATGAGACACTATCAAGAAAACATAGCATTGAATAGTATATTGTTAAAAATAATTTAAAATTATGCAGGCTACCCAGCAAACACGAAACACTAAACCAATGCCGGATCAATGCTGGCCGGCTATCTATACGACGCTGCCCAGCATGAACCAACATCGACCCAATGTCTCGCGCTTGCCGGGCATAGATAGACCTATAGTATACATGTACACTATTTGTCCTGAACTTGCTCCGCACGCCCTCGCTCCAACACACTGACACAGAGAGAGGCTCCACACACATACTTGGTAGGTGTGTGGAACCCCTCTCCACATCACCATATGGAAAAGAACCTCTAAAAACCGCAAGCGTAAGAACAGAGACCACATTTAAACAGATCATAATGGTACAATAGTAATGGAACATACATAAAATCATACTCTGTTCAACCGAATGCATGCAGTGCGCACCGGTCATATACCATATAATAATCTAATTTAGACATCAGTCTGCGAGGGGAACAATTTTCGAATGTTTTGGATTAATACAGAACGGCTATTATATCCACCTCGGCTGAAGTGTTGTCCATTTTTCAATATTGTCACGGAGTGACCCAGCAACCATGAGACGTTGGCCCAACGTCGGTTTACTGTTGTCCCACCGTCTACAACGTTTGCCCAACAGTAAACCAGCGTTGGCCCAACGTCTCATGTTTGCTGTGGTGTGCATATAGTTAATTAGGGATTTAAAGCTAACTTAGGAACATTCACTGGGCATCACAGCAGAAACATTTATACAGCGCGTGTTTTGTTATCAGCTGTTCACAGTTTATTGTTGTCATTTGGAAGTAGATTGTAAACATGGCGTCTTTGACAGATTGGCTCACTCCGACTTCGATGTTTGGAGTCGGAATCTTTGTACTTTTAGCTATTATATTTTGTTTTCTATGTTTGGTTGCTTTAACCTTATCTTACAAGGTACCACAAGAAATTATTTCTGAACAATGCCCCTCGTTATTATTTCTGTATTCCAAAGGATTGTTTGTTGGTCTGTCACGAAAACAAGGAAAATTTCGCTTTGATTACGAGGACGACTCAAATGAGACTGGAGTCATCAAAGACGGCAAACATAAATTACTTTTGAGAGATTGCAGGTATTATTATTTTTGTCGTATGAAGAATTCATTAAAAAATATTGGTCTATTTTTTACAATTGTCAAATAGCGCAATTTTTTTAGAAAACTTTTTTGGAATTGTGATTTTTGGGAATTTTTTTGCATTAAAAAACAGTAGGGGGCAATTATCGAATCAATAGGGTATTTCTTCCCATTTCATTCACTTGACATGGGCCTACCTCTTTGATTGCCAACTTAACATGTTTAATGTGAATAGAAATTACCTGCTTTTATGAGATTCTCAAGTGTATTTTGAAATAAATGCTCTGAAATTATATTTACCTTAAATTAATTTTCTTCAAAATACTGCTTTGTCGGACAAGGGTGCTTGAATATTATAGAGTGCTGGATTCTCATGTTGTCTCTTTCAATCATTTAATTTTGAATGACATTTCCAGCTTTAACTCTTACAGTGCGGGGATCAACTTTAGTCGTCAGAATCTGACGTCTGTAGATGTCAGATTCTGACGTTTAAAGTCGATCCCCACACTATAACAGTAAAAATATTTATAATGGCCATAGACCCATAACATAGGTATTCAATTGAAGCAGAAAGAGCTAACTAAGACAATTATGATGATTTCAAATTTAAAAAAATCCTTTGGTCTCTAATGACTTGGCCAGGAAATGATAAAAGGGAGTCCAAATTTACTTATTGTTGGCCCAGGACGGGGTCTGGGGTCCTCCCACAATGCAATTTGGTGGAACCCGGCAATATTTTTCTACATCCAGGCTAAAAATAGGCTGTCTAAAAGACAGCTGGACGGGTGTCTGGCTAAGTCCTTGTTGGTCTCCATGGTTTATACAAAAATATTTCAGTGCTTCAAGGGTTAATTGAAAAAAACCTAGAGATTTGCTTGACATGATTATTTACTTCAATATATCAGTTCTGCTGAGTAAAATTATCTGAATACTAAAATGCTATACACAGCATAGACAAGGGTGCATGAAGATTATAGAGTGCTGGATTCCTATGTTGTATCTTTAACCCTTAGCACACTGATGTCGACTACAGGCGACTACAGTTGACTATAGTATTGTTTTCTCATGGTTTAATTGTCTTGTATAACCAGGTTTTAAAAATTAAAAATGTCAGAAATCTGTGATAATCATATACATTTCAACCTAAATTTTGCAAATTAAACTAATTTTTAGTCACTTGAAGTTGTAGATCGCTTTAGCGAGACACAACTTCAAATGGCTGAAAATTTTAATTTTTTGGCTCAGTGCTCTAAGGGTTTACGCAATTGAAGAGGTAATTTCCGAAGGCATTTCCAGCTAGAATTGCTTGACACATGAATATTTACTGTAGCATATCTATCATGCTGAGTGAAATTATTGTACTGTACACAGGATAGATAAAGTGAAACTGACACAGTATGCTATACTCTGTGGATACGGAGATGAGCCTTTATTCGTCCCACCGTGCTACTTGGAGACCTACTTTATGCCTCTTCTTATCGCCTTGACAACCTCGGATCAGTTCAGACTTAGTCCTCTAGGTAGGTTATCAATTAAGCTTTGATATTAGATCTCATACATTTTTTGAAATATTAGAAATAAACATTTAGTATAGATGACATCATATGCAATTGAAATGAGTGGCAAGTTTATTTATATCACATTATATTTCTACTGTTTCAAAGAATTTAAACAAAATATATAAATTTGTTCTTGATAACTGTATTTAAATACTCTCCTAAGTTCCTTCTCTGAGCAAAACAGTAATTTTACAATATATCTAGTTGTCATCTCCTGACATCCCTTAAAATACCACTGGTGAGAGCTGAACCTTGATTTGTTTGTTTTTTGGTAGGCCCATCATGTCTGTTACATGTATGCGATTAATTATTATTTGAAGTGGTTATTAGCCATTTTAGATTTGTTATTTGAAAGCCTCGCGCGACCTGAATTGCAATGATCAATGTAGAAACTAGACTAAGTTCAAGTATATGTTTCTGCAGTAATATTTCTATTTTATTCCCCCTCCCCCCCTCCCCTGCAGACCTAAAGTGATTTTTATTTGCACCCTGAATGTTTATAGAAATAAATACATTATATTCATCTCATTGCCAGCCTGCAACCTGAGTGAGTGATCTTTTCAGGCTGCTGACGTGTCATCCAGATAAATTTGTTTTAGAAGACCTGCTAAGCCATTTTTGTAGATATGGTCTGTTTGGGGCTTCTTTTGGCCTCAACAGTGGAGGCATCATTGATAACTTTTTGTTTTTTATTGTCTAGGTCTGATACATATACGTCAGACGGTGACACAGCACACTGAGCTTCACCATCTGCTGAGAGAACCATTTGACTTGGAAGCTACAGTCGACTGCTATAGACATGTGGAAAAGGGAATAGAAGTGGATGTTGTCATTAAAGTTTATGACAGGCGGGAGATGTGCGTCTGGGAAGGTATGCTGACCCTGCTGTCAAGAGCTGGGAAAAACAGAGGCGGTCAAAGTCACACAAAAGTGAAAAATAACATTCAGCGCCAACTATCAGAAGAAGGTGTGTATAATGATATAAATCTTCAGGTTCTTATAAAAATAAGCAATAATTCAGATGATGATAAGACCAGACCTTTTTTTATTATATGTTTTATGAGCAGAAATTGCCAGGATGCAATGTCGGGATTCAGAATAAAATTAAAATTTAAATTCAGATATATCTTAAAAATGTGGCCTGTGTTGAAAAGCATAGCCCTGTGGAGGTGGTGGATCAGACAAATGTAAGAGTGGTTTCTGGGAATGACCTCAGCATCTGGTAGGCAATACATGTGCGGAACAGCTTTATAGGCCTACACCTATTTGGTGATAGATGTGTGTCAGTTCTCAGGACCGTAGAAAAAATGGTGAAAATTATTATGTGGAATAACATGTCGGTTTATTGGAGTCTGCATCGTCGGGAATAAAAAATGACAACTTTATTTGTCTTTTATATTGGTTAAATCTATTTTTGATGCTCGTAAAAATTATAGTTAAATTAAAATTATATTAAAAAAGGCTGGCATAAACACATTATGTATCTCATGCACCTCAAGGACTAATGTTGTATGTACTTTTTTATTCACAGATCCCTCTCGCACAGCAGACAAGCTCATACTGCGTATACCCGGAGATTTGGGAGTACAATATGCTAAAGCCAGCTCAGACTGGAACCCACATCATTTGTGGCCATGGACAGCCAGGCTGCTGGGATATAAGAAACCAATAGCACATGGCATGTGGGCTCTAGCGAGGTCTTTGACATGGCTGGACCGTTCAGGTGAGGTGCTGCATTAGATTAGGAACCATGTACTATTAACCCTTAGGACACTGATGTCGACTACAGTGGACATTATGTCTTTTAACAAGAACTGGTATAGCCAGTCGTTAAAAGTGAAGTAAAAATATACCTTCAATCTTGAAATACTGAGATATGTTACAACTTCAAAGTTACCGCGACACACAACTTCAAGAGGCTGAAAATTTAAATTGTTAAATTGAATATCTCAGTGCTCTAAGGGTTAACCCTTATGCTGCTGATCACGACTATTCTCTTTTCTAATATTTTTTTAGTCGACCAAATCACTGTTATTGGCAATGAAATGTGTGTCTAGACATCAAGATTTACAAATATTTGTGCTCAAATTAAACAAATATGAGTATTTTTCACCTACTTGAAGTTGTGGGTCCCGTTAGGGGGGAACAACTTCAAATGGGTGTAAATTTTAATTAACTTAGCTGGATAAGGAATAACACAATTAAATGTTAATCTAAGATTCGTCTTGGAATTACTTCCCATGAATGCTAAATCTACGAGGGTGGGGTGAATGGGATGACAAACTTTTATTTTCCATATTCAGCATGTTCAGTAGGCATCATACCAGATTCAACCATAGCCACATCACCTCTAACCCCATCCTGTTGTAACACTTTATAGAGACATCATTAACACATTATTAACATCATTTACACTTTCCACTGGCACTTCTAGACACTAAATTTCTTTTATGTAAGTGTAAGTCTACTGTAAATGCCCCTTTGAGAGAGGTGGCTGCCCATAGAGAGGTGATTTGTACAGAAACTGTCATTTTAGGTACCGGCCTAATGGTGCAGTGGCCTCCCATAAGCACACAAGAGGTGGGCTTCACATGAGGGTGTTTGTGCATAGTGAGTTCTACTGTGTATGGATAATTTCCCCTTTTAAATCCTAGGGGATGAAAACCTGTTTCTCAATACTTTTATCCCAAGCATAGAGTTAGGAATAATATGAAAATGTTTATTAGGTAAATAAATTCATTGCTGTCAGTAAAAAAGCTTGACTTTTATGTAGCTGAATTATTCGTTTATATTTTTCATTCATTTAAAGCTGAAATTGCTTAAGCAATTTCTAGTTTCCAAATGAAGAAAAATATTACTATCTATGAAAAATAAACATCTGGTAAAATTAAATATTTGACTAACTTATCATCTATCACAAACTATATTATACATTTTGGTAGTGTTTTATTTTATTCGAATCTTGCTTGAAACCATTTATATATGGTCCCAGCAGCACAGGGGTTAGTATGTGGAATAGGCAATTAATTTTCTCATTATATGTATATGTGAGAATATATGAGGATCATTTCTATTACAGGCAAATTCCCCATCAAGGCACCATTCCACGTAGACGTACAGTTCAAGCGTCCCATCTTTATGCCGGGCAGTTGTTTGTTCACATTCCATGCACAGGCACACAGAGACAACTATGTGTTTCGTATCGAGGACGAGGAGACACATGCACCTCAGCTTCTGGGCAGAGTACAGAAAGTCGTCTGAAGTGAAGGCGATGCTAATAACTGACTGTAAGTATGGTGCCATCATGACCCAACAAACTCAGGATGTTGAACCAATTTGGGGTCAATGTTGGGCCGACGGCGCAGACGGCGGAACAAGAATGAAACACATTGGTCCAATGTCTCGTGTTTGTTGGAATGACCCAACAAAAACAGATGTTGAACCAATGCTGGTTCAATGTTGGCCGACGTCATAGATAGCGGGCCAACTTTGAGCCAACACGAGATCAACGTCGCATTTTTCTTGGGGAGTGCCTGGCACACAGTAGCAGGGGCGGATCCAGAACTCACAAAAATATATCAATGTAATTAGGTCTTAAATAATTATTTTCTGTTTTTTTGAGTTGATAAATAGGTGTTAAGGCACCATAAAAAACTTGGGCAATTACAGCGATTTAGTTTCAAAAAACAGGGGGGGGGGGCAGGGTGGTTCCTCCTCTAGATCCGCCACTGAGTAGATCTTATACCCGGCTTGCATAGACTTTTTAACTAAAGATGGAATCAAATTTTTTTAAACTTGAAAAAAATATTAATTAATATATGAAAAATAGAATGGCAATGGAATAATTCACATATTTTAAATCTATCAGCAGCAAATTAAAAGTAAAGTTGATTTAAATACTGCAGCACTCATTAACTTGAATAATATTATAAAAATTAGTGTTGCAAAAGTTATTATTGCAAATATTACTGCCAAAGTATATATATGTGATATTCCCAGCAAACACAAGACATCAATCCATTGCTGGGTCAATGCTGGTCCGCCGTCTATGATGCTGGCCCAGCATTGACCCTGTCTTGTGTTTGCTGGGATGACTGTTTGATTGTTTTCAATCATACTACTCTACTAATCACACATCTTTTTATTATTATGTCATCATGGGGAACAAAGATATATTCAGAATGAACACAAGGATTTTTGAGACCCTGTGTCAATGGTTGGCCGATTTTGTAGCTGCTGGCCCAGCATTGAAACAATATTTTGCCAATTGTTGGGTGTTTTTTTCATGATTAGGCCTACTTTTCTTGTTCTGTATTATTCAGATTTGCTACATGTGCATAATACAATTACAGTATATACATTTTTGCTGTCATTCATCAAGTGTTCTTATCATGTTTGTGTGGCTGGTCAAACTCAATACAAGCGATTCATATCATGGGTTTCTAAAAACTTTAGTGACACCCCCTGAACATTGACTATGATTCAAGAAATAAAGTAAGTTTCCCAATGAATGTGGAAGGAGTTCTGAGTCGTGTTTGGTCATTGCTTGGTGTGGCAATATGAGAATGTACTGTTAGTGTATACTATTGTGTGTGATCCACACACTGTGACATAATAGGTGTGGAGTGTGAGATAATTGTCCTGCTAGGCCCAACTTTTTACATGTATATGTATTTATATACACTGTATTTATGCTAATAGGGTAGTGCACATGGGTTAAAAAATGAATCGAACAAACAGCGAATCACCTGTTCTCAAGAGGATTGCAGTTGATAGATAGTGTGAAAAACGAGCCTGACAATTTATATCTATTTTTATCTATATTTATATAATTTTCCCCTGATAAAAAGTGAATAGCAAGACCAAAAAATGGGTAAAAAGTGAAGTGGGAAGAATCCATAATTTCCAGGACCCATGTTCACCCTCTAATAAGTGTTAGGCTAATTAGAATACCTACCCCCTGAGGTTACAGGGGTGGTAGGTGCTCAGACCATAATTTATTGATTACCAGGTAAATTGTTCTCAAGAATTTTTATTCGAGATTCAAAGCATATATCACTTTATATTGTTTAAAAGCAGGTCAGCAGTATAATAAAATGAAGTAAAGACAAAATTTAAACTTTACTTTTTTATTGATTTTTTTATTATTGTGACTCTATTGGTGTTTATTGAACCAATTAATCAACTAATTCCCACCTCAGTAGAGTATTTATTTTAATGTCTACATAGTGTACCATGATCATGGATTTTATTTCAAAGCAGTGGAGTTGACGGTTATTGGAATATGCTCGTTTATTAGAATAAATACTGTACCTTTTTTAAAATAATATTTGAATAAAATAAAAAATCTCACTTAAATGTCAGCGAAAATTATTCCTGGTTTGTTAATTTGAGATTAAATATTTTTAATTATTTCTAATAAAACCAAAACTACATTGCCAATAACCGCTATCTGATATGCCAATAAAAGCATGACCAACGATTGTGGTGGTAATTGGTACTCAAAGGGTTAAATCAATTTGTAAACAGTCAAGTACTGATGTACTGTGGTCATTAACCCTTAAAGTGCTGAGATATGTTTATATAAGCTGAAAGAACCAAGGGTTATGTTCAATTTGAAATCATCATAAATGTCTCAGTTAGCTATTTCTGCTTCATTTGAATACTTATGTTATGGTTCTACGGCCATTACAAATAGTGTACTCTTTCAGTGCTGGGAACGACGTCAGATTCTGACGTCTAAAGTTGGTCCCCGCGCTGAAAGGGTCGGGTACAGGTGTTCTTGTGGGCCTTTTACTGGACACTCCACGTGGCCACTGTCATATTTATTGTTGTTCCATGCCAGCCCTGAGGTCAGAAACCATCAAGCACGAGCTGCTGACACAGTGTTGGTTCAATGTTGGGCCAGCATCGCAGATGGTGGCCCAGCCTTAAACTAACACTGTGTTGACGTCTTGTGTGTGCTGGAAAATGTAGGTAATGTACATAGTATAATAATGTCCCAATGGTAAATGCCAAACGGCTTTGTTGACAGCAGGAAGCGCGCACTCCCCTGGCCTCCGGGGTCTGGAGTCCCCCTCTGGAAAAGGTATCCTTCCTCTCTATTTAAACCTTGCTATTTCTACGTTGTTTAGATACCTATCACCGCGGTGATCGACTTTAGACGTCATAATCAGACGTCTTTTGACGTCATAATCAGACGTCTAAAGTCGATCCACGCAC
Source organism: Flabesymbios commensalis (assembly GCA_964017125.1). NCBI lineage: Eukaryota > Metazoa > Annelida > Polychaeta > Terebellida > Flabelligeridae > Flabesymbios > Flabesymbios commensalis. The sequence goes on from OZ024902.1 coordinate 11,743,867, forward strand.
AGAAATAATTAAATATTCATGGCCGTCGAGCCATAACATAGGTATTCAAATGGTGCAGAAAGAGCTAACAAATTGAAAAAAACCTCTTTGATCTCCATTGTTTATGTCAAAATATTTCGATGCTGTAAAGGTTGAACTTTATCGGCGTGAATGGACCACACACCATATTTTCGAAAAAGTCATTCAAGTGAAAATGTAGAATCCATCAAAACAAGGAGGTTCAGATTTGATTTAACCCCTATAGTGTCTTATCTTAACTTTGACCTAGTTGAGGTCATTTATCATGAAAAAGTTAAGATCATCTCAAGATCATCTTAACTTTTTAATGATAAATGACTGAAAGTTAGTATGAGATTTTCTTAGTGAAACGGACCCCTGATGTCGACTACATTAGACATTCTTTGTTTCTATTGACCCCAGATATTATGAACAGATATGAACACTGATATGGGACTGAAATTTTCCAAATCATATACATTTTCAGTAACTAAAAGTTGTGTATCGCGGTAGCGAGGCACAACTTTATGTGACTGAAAATTTAGATTGAATACCTCAGTGTTTTAAGGGATGTACTACACTTGAACCCCGACACGTTAAGATGGTGGAAGCTATATCCTTTGTAATGATATGATGAACATGGGAATAGCTGAAAGCTGTCCGACTCAGATCGGGTCAAAAATTCAAACCGGGACCCATAATATTCCTATCAGCTTTAATTTGCTTTTTTAAAACCCGGGGTTTTCTAGTCATTCTCGTTCGCCCTCCTCACTTATTATTATAGCAAACACGAATAGTTGCCCCGTTGTTGTTTTGTTGTTGTACTCTCGTCAGCAACGCTGTTCCAACATTTAAACACAATTAATAAATCTAGGTTTCATATCTGTTGGAATGACTGCCTTCTCTAGTGGGATCGCTTTAACCTTCATGCTAAATTAAATAATTTAAATTTTCAGCCACTTGAAGTTGTGTCTCGCTACCGCGATCCACAACTTCAAGAGGCTGAAGATTACTGATATTTGTTTAATTTGACACCAAACATTTGCAAATCTTAATGTTTAAACACTCATTCCCAGTAACTGTTATTTGATTAAAAAACGACTATAGTCGGGCTTAGCAGGCAAAGGGTTAAAAATTTGTTTGGTTTTCACACAAAACAATGTTTAGTGGTTGACCCCCCTCCTGGTTTCACTTGGTCCGCCCTTCCCCAGTAAATACAAGACGTTAACCCAATGTTGGTTTAATGTTTGCCCACCGTCTACCACGCTGGTCAAACATTAAACGGTAAAACCAACATTGATTCAACGTCCTCTTTACTAGGTTCAGGGGCGGATGCAGAATCTAAGGAAAAGAGGTATTTTGGGGTTTAATTTATTTCTGATGACCTTTTACAAAGGTAAGACAGATGTTGATGAGCACTGTTTTTTTGGTTTGTTGATGGTGATGCTGTCGTTTTGGTTTGTTGATGGTGATGCTGTCGTTTTGGTTTGTTGATGGTGATGCTGTCGTTTTGGTTTGTTTATGGTGATGCTGTCGTTTTGGTTTGTTCATGGTGATGCTGTCGTTTTGGTTTGTTTATGGTGATGCTGTCGTTTTGGTTTGTTCATGGTGATGCTGTCGTTTTGGTTTGTTGATGGTGATGCTGTCGTTTTGGTTTGTTGATGGTGATGCTGTCGTTTTGGTTTGTTGATGGTGATGCTGTCGTTTTGGTTTGTTGATGGTGATGCTGTCGTTTTGGTTTGTTGATGGTGATGCTGTCGTTTTGGTTTGTTGATGGTGATGCTCTCGTTTTGGTTTGTTGATGGTGATGCTGTCGTTTTGGTTTGTACATGGTGATGCTGTAGTTTTGGTTTGTTGATGGTGATGATGTTGCGGCTAATGCTGCTGTTTTAGTTTGTTGTTGATGATGTTGATGTTATTGCTCCTGTTTTAGGTATATTGATGCTGATAAAGTGGTCGCCACAGAAGCCCCCCCCCCCCCCGCCGCCCTCTGATTAGCTACCGTGGATCAGCTGCTGTTTGTTATGACACTACACATAGTTCTCTATTGGGATCGTTTCACGTGACAAGTGCCACCTGTCCTGCTAAATGTCACATGTCCCTGGCCCCGGGCTGTCCATGTCACACGTTCCTGGCCCCGGGCAGTCCATCCCATGTTCAGCGGCCCGTGTCCACAACACTCTGCTGGCCCTCTCATCCAGAAGTCAACCTAAACGCCTGTCCCACGGTGGAGCAATCCCGGAAACGCTGTTCAACCCTGTATCAATGCCGGGCCAATGTCTACGACATTGTCCCGGCATTAATACAGCGTTTGCCAGTCGTGTTAATATGTGTTTATTGCCAGGATGTAGCTTGCACTGAGCTGCAATGGCGGCAAATAATCAATGTCTGACAGCGTCTACTCTTTATAATGTGGTGGCTGTTGTTGACTGCTCTTTGGTTTGCTGATGCTGGTACTGGTACTGATGTTTTACCTTTTTAAACCCTCGCAATGCATTAAAGCATCATTTTGCATCTCTGAAGGATGATTTAATTTCCTAAAAACTAGGGTTTTTGAACGATTTTTTGTATGGTACTGTTTATTAATAACAACAGTGTTTTTTCCATTTGTCACCCACTTCAAGTCATCTTCGTTCACTACAAGTCGAGAATTGTGATAGCAATTCACGGCGTGGATGAAGATGACAATGGTAAACTGATGCTTAAAAGGGTTAAAATTTCTCAGTTGCTGATGCTCCTGTTTTTAATTTGGTGATGTTGATGATGATGCTGTTGCTGTTGTTTGGTTTGCCGACGATAGGCCTATTGTCGATTATTGCTATTTTGCTTTGTTGATGCTGTTGCTTCTTTTTTGGATTGTTGATGTTGATGTTGTTGTTTCTGTTTTGGTTTGTTGATGTTGATGCTGTTGCTTCTTTTTTGGTTTGTTGATGTTGATGTTGTTGTTTCTGTTTTGGTTTGTTGATGTTTATGCTGTTGCTTCTTTTTTGGTTTGTTGATGTTGATGTTGTTGTTTCTGTTTTGGTTTGTTGATGTTGATGCTGTTGCTTCTTTTTTGGTTTGTTGATGTTGATGTTGTTGTTTCTGTTTTGGTTTGTTGATGTTGATGCTGTTGTTTCTATTTTGATTTGTTGATGTTGATGCTGTTGTTTCTGTTATGGT
>OZ024902.1:11752025-11970240 GCA_964017125.1 Flabesymbios commensalis
AGCATTTTCTTATCTAAGCTTTTTGTAATAAAGCTGTATAATATTGACATACTTTGTAGCACTATTTATACAATGATTATTTACAATTCTTTAGGAATATGTATATACATTATATATCACCATTCCCATTGTATATATAACCACCATTTTCAGTGTCTTTTCATTCATTTTTCAAGATATTTAAATGATTTCCAATATAAAGTACAATTTACATGGTATAACCATGTTTATTGTAGAGGACTCTATAATTATAGTTTAATAATAGTTTTATTACTAATAGGTATCGAATGTCAAGTAGTTATGTATATTTGTCTTGTTAGAAAGGTGCAATTGCGATGCCTACTCCTTGTGATATTGGTTTATTAACCTTTTCACTACCATACATGACGGAAATTTCCGTCGTCATTCGTCAATGAACGTAACCATAAAATGACACAAATTTTCGTCAAATATATACTACTTTTATGTATTTTTCGTCATTTGAAGCTGGAAATTGCGTTAGCAATTCCAGCTTCAAATGACGAAAAATAGAAATCCTAGACCAGTATATCTGGATCCTGGCATGCACTCCGGCCTGGAAGTCAAAGGGTTAAGGTTATAGCCAGGTAGATAACCTAGGTAGGTAACCTAGGTAGGTCATACTAATCTGTGTTATTCATATTAATGTAATGAAAGTCAGATTGCCTGCTTATAAAATGATAAACTGAGACAGGTCTTGAACATATTATTTGTCTATTATTGATCACTTTGGTCTATTATGATGTTATGTGAACGTAATATCATAGTGACAAACTATTGTTAGAGTAGAGCGGGTAATATTTACTGTTATTATATTAAATTTGGTCTCGCATATAATGTTATTTCTTAGGCCGTAACTAACTAGTAGCGCATGTTTTTCGTTGATTTCTCCGTCGATTATCAACCGATTTTAATCAAATTTTGTAAAAAATCATTTTTCAACAGAATCCTAATATACCTAGAAATTAAATTAAGTATTTCAAAAGTTAGACCATTTTACATGTAGTAAATTAAAATTATGACGTGTCTCTTTAAACCCATTAAACAGTTAAACTAAATCTAGAATTTTTACCGACGTTAGGATATGACTTGAGAATTGCCTGTGCTAAATTTCAGGGAAATTGGTTCATAATTGACAGAGAAATCGACGAAAAGCATGCGCTACAGAATTATCTAAATGGATGTGGTCCAGGGTATAGTCTATTATTGGTCACTGTATCTAATGTGATTTTAAATACCCTTGAATACCCTGCTAGAACCATATATAATTATATACGGTCTCAATCATATTATAAATCAATAGAAATATCACTAAATTTGATAAAACAGTTTTTGTTAGATGCTTAGTTAATCCAATAATTTAATATTGGAGATGTCTTTTTTTTATTAAATATAAATATTTTTTGTCATTTGAAGCTGGAAATTGCGTCAGCAATTTCAGCTTCAAGTGATGAAAAAAGAAATGAATAATTCAGCAGAACAAGGGTTAATGAACGGAGTATCACAATGAAAAACTACTATTAGGGTAGAGAGGGTAATGTTCACGTAGTAATATCATATAAATCTGGGTCAGGTCATGTAAGGTTAATTAGTTACACGTCATGATATTCTGATTTCGATTTAGAACTTTGAGCGCCAAGCTATTACATGAAGAACATTTGTTGTCAGGATTCCCTGTTTGTCGTGCAAAAATATTGTCATTTAAACCTCCCCAAAAAACAACAGATGGGCGACAGACAGTGTACATGTTGAACTGGAAATGTGATGTTAATAATATAATGTGAATAACTGGTCACCATATCATGATTGTGATAATCGTGTGTGTCAAATATTGAGCTGCTAATCAATGCGGTAATTAAGAAATCCTTTAGGGCCGTATAAAAAGCCAGAATTTAAACTAAAAATCATTGTTTCGTAAAATGTTATTGAACCTGAAATTGATTTGTTTTACTCATGTAAACCAATTGATTGCTGCTTATTGCTTGCGATTCCTGCAATAATGCACACGTAATCTTCTAAAATAATTCTTGCCCTTTGTAATTCAATTTGAGAGATGTATTTTTTATAAATAGTATTATTTTTCAATCATTTGAGGCTGGAAATTGCGTTAGAAATTCCAGCTTCAAATGAATGAAATAGACTTACAAACGATCTAGCAGCAGAAAGGTTAATCTAATATTTACATTTGGAATCTGTGTCTATTTTTCATATATTGTGATATATTGTCGTTTAAACCTGGAAATTGTGTTAGCATTTCCAGCTTGAAATATGAATATACGCACTTTCACCACATGAGTTAAAATTTCAGTTATTAGCTGAGCTGCTAATTCCGTGAATGAATGTATTGGTCAAGATTGGTTTAAATGAACTTTTAACCCTTTGAGCTCTGATGTTGACTACAGTAGCATTACTGTGTTTATATTAGCACCAGTTGTTGAAAGTAAAATGTCTTCAAACTTGAAACCCTGTCATTTGTTGGGTCCGAAATTTTACAAAACCAAGTAATTTTCACCCATCGTTCCACAGACTCTGGACAAGACATTTAAACCTGCTGATGTGTTGTATTTGATATATTGCCCTCTGAATGTAAAGGGTCGTAACTGCCACTTTTTAGGTAGATACCACCTTTTAATTTCAATGGGACACTGTGTGATTTTCTCTTCACTTGACAATATTGTCGTATTAGCCTGAGCAGGCCTACATGTCATTTGGCCATCTTAACCCACACGCTGCTGAATTGTTGGTTTATGTCATTTTTGAAAAATAGTAATCTGCAAAATCTAAATCTTTCATTAGCTGAGAATCTATCACAAAATATATTGTCGATGTCAATGACATTTTTATTTGGTCTGAAACTTGTTTGAAAACGTATGCTGTAGATCTGGTAATTTTCGCGTGTTTTAATTTTTGCGAATTTCTGGTTTTGGAACTTTTCGCGAAATTTAGAATTCACGAATTTTCATTTTTCTTCTTTATTAGCGATATTATAAAAATAATTTTCGCGATATTCTTGAATTTGCGAATTTGTTCTCCGCGCAAAATTCCCGAAAATTAAAACCTCGTAAATATAACCAGATCTACAGTTATACGTCTCCGGCAGCATAATAGATTATTAGCCAACTATGCCCAGCTATGTTTTCTCTTAGTCTTTCACATTAATTTTTGAAGGCCAGGCTCGTCGTATGTATTTGTTTTCAAGTAATTTTCAAAGCAAATCAAACTAAGAAAACAACTGGTTAACCCTTTCACCACTAATCGTTTTTAATCCGTTTTATCAACCGTTTAAATGAGTTATTGTGAACGAAATCAGTGTTTAAACATTAAAATTTGGAAATGTTTGATCTCACATAAGACAAATATGAGTATTTTTCACCCACTTGAAGTTGTGGGTCGCGGTAGCGAGACAACTTCAAGTGGCTGAATAAATCAATTATTTAATTTAGCGGTTAATAGTTATTTAAAATATAAATACATATAGAACATGTCTGTATTTCACAGAGAGAAATTTCTTTCGTCATTTAAACTTGGAAATTGTGTTCAATGGTTTATTATTAACCCTTATCCTGCTAAGTTAATTTATTTCAATTTTCACCCACTTGAAGTTGTGTCTCGCTACCGCGATCCACAACTTAAAGTGGGTGAAAATTACTGATATTTGAATAATTTGGGCATAAATGTTTGTAAATCTTGATGTTTATATGCACATTTAATTCCCAATAACAGAGATTTGATCGACTAATAAAACAGATTAGGACCGACTGTTGTCGTCATCAGCAGGACAAGGGTTAGACAAGGAGCTATTGCTCACACTGAAGTCTCTGCCCCTCATGTGACGTCATAGTCACCTGACCGAGACAAAGGGAGATCCCCTGGCAGATGTCGTCTTACACCTGCCCCTCGTCACCCGCCGCTGACGATGTTGACACAGTGGCCCGAGTGAATAGCACTCGACATACAACACAGGACACTTTAAATTCTTAAGAGTTTAGACTGTTAGACTCATATTTGTGTTTCTACAAATTCTCAATATTGAATTATTGGATTAACTGAGCATATAACAAGAACTGTTTTATCAAATTTAGTCTTTTTTTATCTAAAATATGCTTGATACCTTATATATATATATATACGGACCTAGCAGCACAAGGGTTGATACCAGAATGACATACAACTCATTTATTATGTAGTTGTGATAGAATACGGTGATAGATTTCGTGATACCAGCAAACACAAAACATTTGTATAATATTTGTACAACGTCGGCCCAACGTCTTCGACGTTGGTCCATCACTGTACAAATATTATACAAGAATATCATGCTACTTTTTTTTCGCTTATTTCACATTTTACCTCACTGCCATCTTCTTTTGTAAATAAACTCGCTATCTTTGGATTCAAAGGGTTGGTTTGCCATGCAGTTATATGTAAATATACTTGTTTATTAGTGTCTCACCCGTATACAGAAATTATACAGTCACAAATTCAAATAAATAGTATGTCAAACAATTTGGCACCGGTCACTCTTCAGTGGAGTTATGAGAGACACTAGGTCTATGACATATATATTACTAAAAAAGCTAGTTATAAGCTAACAATCATATTCTAATTATTACAATATGTTTAACCCTTTAAGCCCTCACGATGCATTAAAGCATCATTTTACATCCCTGAAAACAGTCTTAATTTTCCTACAACTAAACTGGTTTACCAATACATGACAATATTCTTTAATTTTTAAACCACATCAAATCATCTTCATCCACTACAAGTCGAGAATTGCGACAGCAATTCGCGACTTGTAGTGGATGAAGATGACAATGGTTAAATCAGGACTGAAAGGGTTAAATAATTGATACCTATAGGAGGACCTTATACATATAATATTATATGTATTATTTCGTCTCATGACCCTTTCAGCGCGGAGACCGTCTTCAGACGTCAGGTTCTGACGTCTGAAGTCAATACCTGCACAGAAAAAAAATTATAATGCAATTTATTAATTTTGGTGCAGTTCGAACTCTCAAATATGTCGATCATGTTTACTTAGTGCACAATACTCCGAAATTAGTGAATTTCTTGAGAAATTGGGTTACAAATACTGCTGTATAAATATGTGATAAATAATAATTTCTTATACAATGTCAGATTTATCATTTCATGTCCACGCGCATTTCAATCCACATCGAGCTGATGGTGGTACCCCGCAACACAGGACATTAAACCAATGTTGTTTTGTTGTCGGCCCATCTTTCACGACTGTCGCTCAACATCGGTTAAACGTATCGTGTTTGCTGTGTGACTACCCAGCAAACACAAAACATTTGTATAACAATTATACAACGTCGACCCAACGTCTTTGTCGTTGGTCCAACATTGTATAAATGTTATACAAATATGTTGTGTTTGCTGGGTAAGTGATTGCTATAAATATTATAAATGTGGGAATATTATCGCCCCCTTGGATATAAAAGGGTGTATCTGCCACTTTGTTAAGTGGCAGATACACCCTTTCATATTCAAGGGTTATGTTCTTGTTTCTTTTAAATGTATTGTCGCAATAACGTTACATTATTTATTTTTTAGTCTCAATGTTAGAGTCTTATCTGCAGATATTGTGATTTGCTATGTGTTACATTCCTAGACTTTTCCAGTAAACAAGAGATGTTGGATCAATGCTGGCTCATTGTTGGGCCAGCGTCGCAGACGTTGGACGAACATTAACCCGGCATTGGTTCAGCTTCACGTTTTTTCTGGTGTGTTTGTTCGTTTTAACCACTTGAGAGTGTGTTTATTATATTGGTTGTCTTTTTTATACAATTATTTGTGATCTGTCTTGGAATTAAAGGGTGCACGTACGTATATTAAGTGACCCTTTAACTCTTACAGTGCGGGGATCGACTGCCACTAAGAGAGTGTGTTTATTATATTGGTTGTCTTTTTTAGAATTATTAGTGATTAATAGGGTATAGGCTATATCGTCATCTTGGAATTAAAGGGTGCATCTACATATATCAAATGCCCCTTTAAGCACCCTGGTTTCTTTTCTCATTTTCATTAACCTTGAAATGTGAATTGCTGTCGCAATTCCCATTTTAAAGTTAATGAAGGTCTTATATATTATAAATTTTATAATATATAAGACCTTCAATTTTATAATATATAAGACCTTTATTAAAAAAATAATATGTGCAATTTAAAAAATAGCACATATTATAATACAGTTGAAAAAAATTGAGAGACCTTCATTGAACTTTTATTTTGAATGTGCTCTGGGGTGCTTAAAGGGATAAATCCTGGGTGATGACATGATGTTACACAGTAAACACAAGACATTGACCCAATGTTGGTTTAATGTGGCCACCATCGCATACCGTGGGCCAACATTAAACCAACAATGGGTCAACTTCTTGTGTTTTCTTGTTATAGAATAACTATATCAGCTGACCAGCTTGTTTAAACGCTGTGAGCAATTGTTAGAAGTTCATTAGATACTGTATATTATGTACATTTATCACTCACATATTTAACTCAATAAATATTCACATTGCCTACACTGTTTTGTATTATTTGATCAACCTCGTGCATATTAATAAGCTAAAATAAAATAACCAATTTGATGATTTTAGACCTGGGCATGTCCCTTTAAGAAGTGATCACATCGTCCTTAATAATTATCTCAGACACTACAAAGATGATCTTGGTCACTAACAAACTGATGTCAGCCACTGAAGCCACTTTAAAAGTGATCTCAGCCACTTCAAAAATAATCTTGGCCACTGAAATAAAGTGATCACAGCCACTTTAAAGGTTATCTCAGCCACTACATAAGTGATCTTATCCACTGAAGAAGTGATCACATCCTCCTTAATAATTATCTCAGCCACTACAAAGGTGACCTTGGCTACAAACCAACTGATGTCAGCCACTGAAGCTTCTTTAAAAGTTATCTCATCCACAACAGAAGGTATCTACGCCACGGAGGAAGTGATCACAGCCACTTTACAAATTATCTCAGCCACTATAAAAGTGATCTTAGCCACATAAGAAGTGATCACATCCTCCTTAATAATTATCTCAGCCACTACAAAGGTGGTCTTGGTCACTAACAAACTGATGTCAGCCACTGAAGCCACTTTAAAAGTTATCTGAGCCACTACAAAGGTGACCTTGGCCACAAACAAACTGATCTTGGACACCGAATATCAGCCACCACAAAGGTGATCTTGGCCACAAACAAACTAAACTTGGCCACTAAAGAAGTCATCACAGCCAAAGTTATCTCACCCACTACAGAAATGCTCTTTTTCACTGAAGAATTAATCACAGCCTCTTTAAAACGTATCTCAGCCACCACAAAGGTGATTTTAGCCACTGAAGGTGATCTTAGCCACTGAAGAAGTGATCACACCCTACTGAAATTTTTTTCAACCACTACAAAGGTGATCCAAGCCACTGAGAGACTGATGTCAGCCTCTTAAAAATTAATCTCGGTCTCTACAAAAGTGATTCTTAACCACTGAAGACGTTATTACGGGCACCCAAAACTGATCTTGGCCACTGAGGAAGTCATCATAGCCACGTTAAAAGCTATCTCAGCCACTACAAAAGCTAATGACTCACCAGTGTGGTTATTAGAAGCTAATTCAAAATATTTATTGAACATACAAGCCATATATTGGGATTGGTGGCGCTTACACCTTCATGACAATTTGTACTTTGTATATTTTTTTGTTTTTGATCTACAATAAGACCAGGGTCGTTTAGGTTTTCCCTTAGTGTTTCAGGCAAATCAGCAATGAACTGGTTGTGCTTGAACTGCAAAAAAATATGTAAGGAATTTCTCACTTTTCTAAATTTATTTCAATGATGACCTTTATTAAACTTCTTAGCTTTTGTCCAAGCCTGCTTCTGTTTTAGACGTCTCACTTCAAAGTCAAACCAAGGTGGTAAATTCCTGGGGGCACACTTGATCTTCTTATACATCGTAGCACTAGAGCCAACATTCCCAGACCAGATCAACATCTATGTTATTAGTACACTCGACTGTCTGGATCATTTTACCACTCAACAAAGCTCCTAGCTTATTTCGTTTTTACGTGCACTACACATACACTATATTTATTACACATACATCTAATAGAGACAAAGTAATATATTGTTCGTGATTACAAAAAGCAGACCTGCTCACATTTAACAATAGTAATATCGATAAGATATATGCATGTTGCACTTCTCAAACCAAAAAGTCAAGCGTGAACATTTACTGATCACCATCGTGCATGCTTTGCTGTTTTGTCGGCCATGTTGGTTTTTCTCCTGATGATATCATTTTCTTTTATAAATAATACTACATTTAACGTAATTGTCTACCCACCGCTGATAAAATGTAGTGTAAATTAGCATGCCATGACGAAATATGTCTGGTTTCGATTTTTTTCATTACCGATTTCGGCCATCTTACATTTCTTACTTTACGCTTTCCAGAGGTTTTTTTTCTATTTTTCTACTAATATGTAGTTATTTTATCTCTGGTTTTAGCGCGGGAAACAAAAAGTATGTATAATATATTTCTATTTAATTTTACTTTTGAGTGTATTTTAAATGTAATTACCATTTATATACATTTTGTCCTGGATGTCGAACTTAGTTAGGGTGCTGGTCACCTGTATTCGACAGCCTGATGTACATAATTTTATTTACAATTGCCTATTTGTACGATTATTGTATATATTTGTGTATATAAAGCCTAATAAATAAATAAATTTCGATCTGTAAAAAAACCTGCTATAACAGTTGAGCGTAAACAAATTGTCAGAAGTTAGCTAAAACACTATAGGCCTACTATGCTATGGCAAAATATTTTTTAGTAAGGAATTTGTTTAAGGTTTTGTTAAAAAATCGCTCAACTTTCCCTGACTATACTCCTATTTGTTTAATTTAAGACCAAAAAATTGCAAATGTTGATGTTAAAAAACTCATTTCCAATACCAATGATTCTGGATCGACTGATAAAACGTCGTGCTTAGCGGTCAAAGGGTCAGATCAACCATGCTAGTCTTGACCCCGACAAACGCGTGAAGTTGTGCCGAAGTTTGTTTCAATTTAAGCTAGTGTCGACAACAAACACGAGACATTGAACCTCCGGGGGTAGCCGTGTCGTCCTCTCCGATGCCCTGGATTGATGTATTTGCTTTACCCGAAAAATCCAGCATGGCGGTGACTGAGAGCGATCTAGACCCCAAGGTTCGAAAATGTCCATAACTTTTTATTGACTGTGCGACCTCAGAGCTGAGCATGTGGGCATGGGACTGAAATGCTACTGATTCTAAAAATCTGATTATAAAAGTCCAGAGAAATGTCCCACGATTTTGTATGCGGTCAATCTGTGGCTGAAACCTGTTTCAGCCGCTGGGGCTACCCGAGGGGCAGCTTCCTATAAAGCTGCATGGCTTCCCATCCGTCAAGGAGAAAACACGGTATTAGGAGTTTTTTTCGTGAAAAATGCCCGTAACGCGCGTTACGCGTTTATAGGGTCAAAATTACCTGAAAAACCCAAATAAGGGGTATTTTTAAAGAGAAGAATATTTAGAAATATAGAATTAGGGGTCAGTTTTTCAACCTTCACAGAATGGCAAGTAAAAGGGGGTCTTATTGCAAGTGAGCTTGTGGTGTTTGTATAGGCATATACTTAGTTTTTAGGGGGTCATTTTTCAATTCCAATTGCAGTGTTTAGGGGTGGTTTGCGAATATCATCTTCATGAATTGGAAGCCAGCTTCATACGGAGCTGCTCCCCCCCCCCCTCGTGTATTGAACCAATGGTAGAAAAATGTTGGTTCACCACCGTCTGTAACGCTGGCCCAGCCTTATGCCACCATTGATTCAATGCTTCGTTTTTGCTGGGCGCAGACGGTTAGTTTTAATTGATACTCACTAGGTGGCGTCTATAGGCTGGCGGACTTTAAGCGTCCAACCACTCACCAGGTGGAGATAATATTTGTATCAAAATTGTATCCTCCCCGGTTTAAAAAGCTCCATCTGTTATTTAAAGATGATGAGTAGGCCATTAGTAGCAAAAATAGTAGTGTGTCTTTATATATATCAGAAAAATTGTCTGCGTATTTACCAGTTTAGCTAGAACTCCAACTAAACTCTAATGTTCACGTCTATTAGTTTTAGGATAGGCACATATGTCATTATATAAAAAGAACAATTTTTTCAAGTACTACATCTGTAGATATTTCGCATTCTTTAAGAAATGTAGGTCATCATAAAATTTAATATAGGCCATTATACCCTCTTCAGTTTCGTTCTAAATTTGTTGACATAATATATTCCCTTGTGATTTTGACAGCTGGTCGACATGGACACGCCCACCTTGTTACCATGGTGACCGATATATCGGTTAATCAGGTGAAGGCTGCAGTATCACGACCAACTTAGCTTGGCGTAGGATTAGGACCTCTCCACCCATCGTCAACACAGGTAAGATTCTGTATAGGATAAAGCCAGAGGAACTCTACATTCTGAGCTGTGGAAAAGGCCGCGGCAAAAGGCCGAGGCCTTTTCCACAGCTAAGAATGTAGAGCTCCGAGGGTTTTAATTGACTTGAAACACACCCGATCATAATGAGGATCCCTCATAATCAACAGCTCGGTCACACCTGACTTTTTATAGCACCATAGGCCTACTTTGATAATTGGTCTGTGCTAGGTCAATAATAACTCTCCATTCCCGGCTTAGAATCTCGTGGTCGGACAAAGAAAATAATGTAGCGGTGTGTTTGAAATGCTTATAGTTTACAGCCATAGATAATCGTTTTCGATTCTGAGCCTTGACCTTCGGTCTGATGCAACGTCCACCGCTACCCACGCACATACATGTCATCCCAGCAAACACAAAACACTTGCATTTAACATTTATACAATGTTAAATCAACGTCGAAGACGTTGGGCCGATGGTGCATAAATGTATACAAATGTTTTATGTTTGCTGACATACATACTGATTTGTTTGTATAAAATTAGTTTCAATTGCATCAACAAACATGTTTATTTTAAGGATTTTTGTCAAGAATACTTTGTGTTTTACTGTAATATACATGATAATCAGAAGAATGTTACCTATGTATATTACAGTAAAATAGAAAAAAAGTTCTTGAAAAATAAAATATATTTTTTTAGACGCCAAATATTAGAAAATCAAGAACATTCCAATATGTTACTATGTGATTCATTTTATTGTAGTATACATGAAGAAACACCAGATAGGTTTTCTACAGAGCTACAGTATTAGCTCAAATGAAAGATTCACTTGCAAAAATGTTCACGACTTTTTACATGGTTTGCATATGTAGAGTCTTCAGAATGTTTCTTATACATATCAAGCTGAAATGATTACCGGATCTATTTATCGATATGATCTTTACTTTTCAGACGGTGAATTTTTAATTTTATATTAGCTTGTTAGGTGACACAGTTCTAATCGGTAGGGGAGGAGGAGAAAACTGGGACACCGCTGATAACGCCTGTTGTTTTCAGCCAATCAGCTTCTAGAAAACATTTTTTTGTGGCTCTTAGTTGCCAATGTGGTTCCTACGTTCCTATATGACACATTATAATACGTCTATCTAGCTACTAGAGATCGATATAATGTTTCGTGACAGTGTGGCCAAGAAGTAGCGTGAAAGCAATCACACCTACCAGCGCCATCTGGCGAATACGGCGTAAGTGTCATTGTTAAATAATTGATACATTGTCATATGTTAATTATTTGATAAATCGAACTTTTAAAATATTTATACTTTTCTACACGGAAAAGCTAATCTGGACCAGATACATGATTCGAACCAAAGGTATTTCACTCGTTTGAAGCTGGTAATTGCGTTAGCAATGTCAGCTTCGGAGTCTGGTTAGCTTCACATAAAATGATGGCACCACAAGAGAGCAGATAAAATGATGGGAAGTCTGTTTCTCCGAAAGAGCTGACAAATTTCCACAGGAATGTGCAGTTTCCTTGCTTATAGTCAGATTCACATTAAATGCATCAACCAAGGTTAAACTATTTCGCGGATTCCTCAGTGGGTTCTGAACCAATTTTCATGAAATTTTACACACACTGGTTCCTATTGACCAGAAAATTGAGAAAAAATTTTTCCATTTTGAAATCATCATAAATGTATTAGATAGCTCTTTCTGATTCATTTGAATACCTATGTTATGGGTCTACGGTCATTATAAAGATTGTTACTCTTACAGCGCGGGGATCGACTTTAGACGTCAGAATCTGACGTCTACAGACGTCAGATTCTGACGACTAAAGTCGATCCCGGCGCTGTATGAGTTAAAGTGATAGTTAGGCAATTTATTTTTCATCCAATAAACAGGGGCCAGGAGCGACCATTGGTCCCTTCCATCCACCTAGACCTGGAAAACACGACATATATAGACCTCTTTTACCCGTTCTATAGGGACATCTCAGGATATTTTTCGTGTAAGGGAAGGGCTGGTGTTTGTATCGTATCGGTCACATTTCTTGCTATTTCGCCCCATTATTCCAGAAAACAACTAGCCTATATTTTGAAGAAGAGTTTGAATATAATATGAACTCATCGTGTCGTGTGCAGGTTAGATGTTATCATAGTAATAATCATAGCTCTATGTTTGAAAACATCATGCTTCCCCAGCAAACATAAGACGTTGGCCCAAAGTTGGTTTACTGTTGGCCCACTGTCTACGAAGTTGGGCCAACAGTAAACCAACGTTGGGCCAACGTCTCATGTAGCCAACGTCTCATGTTGGGTGGGTCCATACAATAGACTAGTATCCATGTTTTCATACAAATATGAAAACATGGATGTTTCCAGATTTGCCCCGTGTATATATTCCATTTGGATTTACCTTTTCGAGTAACTGGTCACATATCGGTGTGAAAACATCATATGGATGTTTTTATATCAGTCTCTGTTTTCATACCAGTTAAAAAACATCCACCCCTGCCATGGTCACATATTTGTATGAAAATTATCCATATTAGTATGAAGGATCTATGTGCCCAGTACTAGTTAAAAACATCTACGATGTTCTTTGTTTCTACACTAATATGAGCACATCTACGTCAGCCATGGAAGAATGACATAAACTCGGGAGACATTCAATCAAACAATGATTTATTTCCTCGCGTGTTAGACGGATAATTCATTATTTACGCAGGCTGTGTTTAATTCTTTTGGTTCAATACAAATATTGACAGATCTGCGAGGAAAATTGAATATATCAGAGTAGCTGCACATGATCAAAGCGATTTATAAATCGACGTGAAATGCTTCAAGTAAACATTAGTTAATGTTTAATGAGACCACCATTATTATAATTATTCTAGCTTTGTAGCACATGGGAAATATTGGCCCAAGCAGGCCTATAGTACTATACTACAGACCACCACCACTCGGCTATTGAAGTCTCCCTGCCTGTTCTCACAGTTGGGAGCAGATGAATGGGTGAATGAATTATTGATTGTATATGATGGAATGAATATTTACGAGTGGACATTTTGTTTCTTAGACCCTTACAACGCTGAAATATTTCTGTATAAACCATGGGACCCAGAGGGTTTTTTCAATTTGAAATCAACATAAATGTCTTAGGTAGCTTTTACTGCTTCATTTGAATACCTATGTTATGGGTCTACGGCCATTAAGAATATTTTACTCTTTCAGTGCGGGGATCCACTTTAGACGTTAGATTCTGACGTTTGTAGACGGTCCCCGCGCTGAAAGGGTTAAAGAGCTAAACTGGCAAACGTAAGACGTTGACCTAATGTCAGGCTAATGTTGGCTCACCGTCTGCAAGGGCTGGCCCAACATTAACCAGACATACGTTAAGTGTCTCTTCTTTGCTGGGAATTGACAAAGCTGAAAATCGTTTTATTGATCTCTGTGGTCAGATTCCACGTTTGATTGATCCCTGAGGTCAGATGTCACTTCACCTGAAGGAAGTAATCAGCAGGACACGCTACCTGTGAGCACGTCGGCCCAATGCTGGTTTGATGCTGGGCCAGCGTCGCAGACGATGGGGCAACGTCTAACCAACAATGGAACAACGCATCGTTTGTAGTAATAGATATAGGCCCAGACACCGGATCCAGTTGGCACCTAAACTCAATCACAAATAAA
The DNA here is from genome assembly GCA_964017125.1 of Flabesymbios commensalis. Classification (NCBI taxonomy): domain Eukaryota; kingdom Metazoa; phylum Annelida; class Polychaeta; order Terebellida; family Flabelligeridae; genus Flabesymbios; species Flabesymbios commensalis. The sequence goes on from OZ024902.1 coordinate 11,766,215, forward strand.
GAGCACACTGCGAGTATTCGCAGAAGGGAATTGATGAATGAATAACTGAATGAATGAATGAATGAATGAATGAATGAATGAATGAATGAAAAACTGAATGAATGAATGAATGAATGAATGAATGAATGAATGAAAGAATGAATGAATGAATGAATGAATGAATGAATGAATGAATGAATGAATGAATGAAAAACTGAATGAATGAATGAATGAATGCATGAATGAATGAATGAATGAATGAAAGAATGAATGAATGAATGAATGAATGAATGAATGAATGAATGAATGAATGAATGAATGAAGCAATTTTGTGCACATACAGGCTAAACTGGACCAGGGGAGCCTCGTGAGGATGATGATATGAATCAGACAATCATGACAAGAGGACATAAATGTCGATATTGACGGATAATAAACACAAACGTAAAGAATGACTTTTTTCATCCAATAATTATTTTTTGATCAGGCCCCGGTTCCACCAACCGACTTATGTCAAAATGTTGTCTTTAACTATTAAAACGAGATGAACTCTAGGGCGAAATAGCTGAGTCAGTTGGTGAAACCGGCTTCTTGTAATAACCCTCTAAGCGCGAGGACCGTCTTTAGACGTCAGAATCTGACGTCTGAAGACGGTCCCCGCACTGAAAAAAATATGATGGCCGTAAACCCATAACATAGGTATTCAAATGAAACGGAAAGAACTAACTAAGACATTTATGATAATTTCAAATTAAAAGAGAACCCTTTGGTCTCCATGGTTTATACAAGAATATTTCAGCATTGTAAGGATGAACGTCCTTTACTCCTCTGCTTCTGATGTTTTACCTCCACCATGATGGTTATGTTTTTGGTCGATTTGGTTTGATTGTTTGTCTGTCTGCCTGTCCGTCTTTCGGATGACTTAAAAGTAAACGGAGGTGTGTGTCTCGGTCCAGGGAAGAATCGATTATATTTTAGGGATGATCTGGATTACTATTACCCGGCATGACCGGGCTGCCTAACTTCGCCGTATAGCCCGGTCACACCGGATATCAAAAGCCAGCTGTGGATATACGTTACTCGCGCCACCTACCGAAAAACTCGGATGTCATGAAATTGAATCGAATATTTCAAGTGCCTATAAAAACTTGGCCATTTTCAGCAGGCGTAAACTTGTGATCTTTTTTAACTAATCCATTTTAAAATGGAGGTCTCTGTGTCAGAGCCTTGCGATGTTATCAGGGTAGATTACTATCCGGATCTGGATTTACGATTTACTATCAAATATCCATGCAAAATTCACCTACTGGAGGTTTATCTCGAGCGAAGCCTTGGCCGCCAATCCATTACATTTTGGCAATGATCCGGATTACAATCCGGACGAAGGATCCGGATTACTATCCCCCTTGGATCCACTACTGTGGTTTGTTTTATATTCATTCAAGTTGGAATTGCTGACGCAGTTTACAGCTTGGAATGGCAGAGGCCCTGGTGCAGTGGTTAAAGCTGCCTGCTTGAAAGTCGGAGATCGCGGGTTCGAACCCGCTGCGCCATTTAAGTTTCAAGGAAACTTAAATGCTCATTCGTAACGATTTAATATTGTGGGGAGGTTCTCCTGGCGCAGTTTAGCCTATATGTGCACAAAGGTAACCTAAAACCCATTCATTCATTCATTCATTCATTCATTCATTCATTCATTCATTCATTCATTCATTCATTCATTCATTCATTCATTTATTTATTTATTTATTTATTTATTTATTTATTTATTTATTTATTTATTTATTTATCTATCTATCTATCTATCTATCTATCTATCTATCTATCTATCTATCTATCTATCTATCTATCTATCTATCTATCTATCTATCTATCTATCTGTCCGTTCGTTCGTTCGTTCGTTCGTTCGTTCGTTCGTTCGTTCGTTCGTTCGTTCGTTCGTTCGTTCGTTCGTTCGTTCGTTCGTTCGTTCGTTCGTTCGTTCGTTCGTTCGTTCGTTCGTTCGTTCGTTCGTTCGTTCGTTCGTTCGTTCGTTCGTTCGTTCGTTCGTTCGTTCGTTCGTTCGTTCGTTCGTTCGTTCGTTCGTTCGTTCGTTCGCTCGCTCGCTCGCTCGCTCGCTCGCTCGCTCGCTCGTTCGTTCGTTCGTTCGTTCGTTCGTTCGTTCGTTCGTTCGTTCGTTCGTTCGTTCGTTCGTTCGCTCGCTCGCTCGCTCGCTCGCTCGCTCGCTCGCTCGTTCGTTCATTCATTCATTCATTCATTCATTCATTCATTCATTCATTCTTTCTTTCTTTCTTTCTTTCTTTCATTTATTCATTTATTCATTTATTCATTTATTCATTTATTCATTTATTCATTCATTCATTCATTCATTCATTCATTCATTCATTCATTCATTCATTCATTCATTCATTCATTTATTTATTTATTCATTCATTCATTCATTCATTCATTCATTCATTCATTCATTCATGCATTCATTAATTCTCAAATTCAATAATTTGATTTCCAGGGTAGGGCCTATCTACCACAAAAGATCAATTTCAGCGGTATTTTATTTCATTATAAACTGTTTCAAATTTATGTATTTACGGTCCTAGCATCACAAGGGTTAAGCGGCCTGTCCATGTGCGGCTCACGAGGTGAAGGTCACATGAAGCATTGTGTCACAGTCACGATGACTGGTTAATTCTCCGTCACCAGCCGAGGTAATTGTGCGGGCCTCAGGGGTGACCTTCCCCGTACCAGAGGGAGTCAGGGGGGCAGATCTAGCCGTGTCGTCCTCTCCGAGGCCATGGAATAATGTAGTTGCTTCACCCGAAAAATTCAACATGGCGGTGACTGAGAGCGATCGCGACCCCAAGGTCCAAAAAATGTCCATACCTTTTTAATGACTGTGCGATCTCTGAGTTGAGCATGCGGGCATGGAACTGAAATGTTACTGATTCTAAAAAAAATATTTTCGACCTGATTATTTCCCGATATTTTTAGCTATCATAGTCCAAAGAAATGTGCCACGATTTTGTACGCGGTCAATCAGTGGCTGAAACCTGTTTTAGCCACTGGGGCTAGGGGCAGCTCGATATCCTGATAGTTCAAAGAATTGTCCCAGAAAACAGGAGGCATTGAGGAAATGTTGGTTTTGTTTTCTAATATTGACTCACAGTAAAACACAATTTTTTGATATATTTTATTCCGCGGTGAATCGATACCTATGTTTCCTTCGAGGTTATTCTCCTGTGAAAAACCGACACGATCTTGGACAGCAAAATATATCAATGCATCGATTTTCGTCTTGAATTCGTCATCGTGTATATAGGCGTTCACTTGAGGGGTTTCTGTAATACGAGGGACATAATAACAGGCATCCAATTATCGTTTACTTGAGGGGTCTCTGCAATACTTAGGGAAATAATGAGAGGCATCCAATTATTAGGATTTGACTAATCTGAGGCCAGGTATTTTTAAAATTAAAAATAAATGACATATTTGGTAATACTATTAACACCCACCTAAAATAACAGATCACCATAATTAATCAGTTACTGATGTATGTAAATTTATTTTAATTACCATTTTCTTACCCCTATAAAGGACGCACCATTTGATATCTGGGGGGGGGGGGACTAGATTAAAATTGAAAAAAATAGTTTGTCGCCACAAAAGTCAGAAAAGAAAAGTTTGTTGAAAATGTGAGCAGAAAAAAAAGTTTGTTGTCGAAATTGATAAAAAATATGTTGACAAGAAAGAACACCAAATGGTAACGTACATAATAGGGAAAGCATACGACAAAAAATTTCTTGGACATAACATAAAAAAAAAAAATTGTCGGACGTTGATCGCCAAAAAAAAAACTTGTTTTCCACCGGAGGTAAAAAAACTCTAGGCCCTCCCCCCCAGATATCAAATGGTGCGTCCCTAAGCAACTACTTTCTTCTTGATATTTTCCTGCGCCAATATTGCAATCTCAAGGTGAAAAAAGAAAACTTGATTTCATAGAATACCGAAGTGTAATATATAACACGAAACTCACAAGGTCGTTATGTTGATCGATTATGTTTAATTATTGAATAAATTTAATTAACCCTTTGCCTGCTAATCACGACAATAGTCGTTTTTGATCCGTTTTTAGCGGATGAAATCACTGTTATCGTTAATGAAATAAATAGCTGTATAAATATCAAGATTTGTAAATGTTTGGTCTCAAATAAAAAAAAGAGAGTAATTTTCACCCACTTGAGGTTGTGGCTCGCGGTAACGAGACACAACCTCAAGTGGGTGAAAATTAAAATAAATTACCTTAGCAGGATACGGGTTAAAGCCATGTCATTTGATGCATTTATACACAAGGTGTGATTATAAGGTTAATTAAATGTATGTGGTTTTCTTCCAATATAATATAAGCGAGGGGAATACATGAGTTACCACGCCGCCACCCCGCATGCATACGACATCAATATATTATAAAACGTCGGGATTGAAATTCGTGAAAAAATTGCGTTAGCCCATACAGTTTCTATGCGGATATCTAATTTTATGCAGCAAAAAAAAAAGGGAAATAATCCGTCATTTCCTAGTAAAATTAATGTATTTATTATAATTTATTCAATTTTCGTATATATATATATAGGCCTATTTTCCAGCTCACATCGTATGTATATTTATGGCATAATGTACCATAATTAAGCAATATGATTTTGAATTAGAAGGTCATAACTGACTGTAGATACGACCTTTGGCTTCCAATGGAATGATTCGTTGTGAAGACTACGCAGCACTTTTGATCAGTGACTTTTGAATGTCATATTTCTATTTTTTGCAAGGAAAATAACCCTCTAAACACCCCGGTATACTCGCCGTCAAATTGAAAGTGATCACCAAGGATCGCATGATTTTCGGCGATTTCTCCGTCAATTTTGAACCGAATTCCTTGAAATTCTGCAAAGGCCATTTCCTACTAAAATCTTAACAGCGGTAAAAAAAATTAACAATAATTTAATATGTGTTTAATATTTCAAAAGTTAGACCATTTGCCATGTAATAAAATTCTAGAGCTAGTTCAATGGGGCTATAAGAGGGACGTCGTAATTTTAATCTACTACATGTCAAATGGTCTAACTTTTGAAATACGCTATATAATTTTACGAAATGTTCAGGGCTGCTAGCATTTGAATAGAAAATGGCATCTGCAAAATTTGAAGAAAAGCGGTTTAGAATTGACGGAGAAATCACCAAAAAATATGCGATCCTGGTTGATTATTTTTAATTTTGCGGCAAGTGTAGTCATTTTATTAACCTTGAGATGTGAATTGCTGCTGCAATTCACATCTCAAGGTTAACAAAAATTATTCAACATTGTCAACCGGTCCCGCCCCCCCGGTTACAGCTGCCTATTGAAAAAAAAACAGGCGAGGCACCAGTATGATGTTTGCCTGCCCTCATCTGACTGTCTAGTGGTGTACAATCAATTTGTGACGCCGAAAAAGTGTCTGCCCGCCACTTTTACTAAGTTTAAAAGGTCACGTTAGGAAAATATAAACAATTGAAAATTCGAATCGAACTGGTATAAACACTATAAACAGCGGCCATTTTGTTTGAATTTCTGGAGTCTGTAAACAACATCCAGCTCACCGTCTGGAAACGAAGTGTCAGACAGGTGCCCCGTCTAAATAAAAATGACATTATTTCATAAAATATAGAAGTACATAGTCAGATTCACATTAAATTCATCAACCAGGGTGAATTAATTCAACGGATTCCTCAGGCAATTCTGAACCAATGAAATTTTGCACGCACTATTGTCTAGCCATGCATGCGGCGATCACTCGAAGTCTAAGAAGGTATATTAGAAGCTAGACCCTTTTGGCATGTAATGTAATTCTGAGACGAATGAGGGAGACATTCTTAATTTTTTTTACTACATGTTAAATAGACTAACTTTTAAACCTTACAATATTTTTCAATTACATTTTCAGGTAGGTCGCAACGTGAATAGGAAAATGGTGCTTGTAAAATTTCATGACAAGTGAGAAATTGACGAAAATCATTCAACACGTTTGATGTGAATCCGACTATAATAAAATCAAGTAAAGACACACAACGTCCTTATAGTATTGTGATGTAATGGGCTATATATTTTTTATTACACCAAATTGCTTTTAAAAAAGACACGTTGATTTTATATCTTACTTCAGACCCTATCATCTAGAAGGTTCGGTAGTATTGAGATAAAAGGTTTGTCAATATGGTATGATTTAAATAATTAAATACGTGTAGTTCTAGCGATCAGAATACCACCGACCACTCAATGGGTCGTCATAATTAACAAGCACTTATACAAAGCACTTCCGCCAATTCTATTGTACGTGGCGCCACACCTGATTGCCGTGGCAAAAACCGGAACCTCACACAATATATTATTGTGTTTTTTCGCGCATGCGTTCTGTGCCGTTATGTTAGTGATGTTGGAGACAATGCAGCATGGCCTGAGGTGTCATATGATAATAACGTGCGTATATCAAACACACCACACCCATAACTCAGCATGGGAGTGAATAAGTCACTCTCACGTCCAGTCTCTTTTTGCAATCGGTGGCAATATCGCGACAAGAGAAGCCCGGAGTGTGCCCTACTCTTTGCGACTGATTTAAAATGTTCTTTGTAGTGTATTTACCATGTTTAAAGTGTACTTTAGTTTATAAAACACTACACACTCCATGTATTTGAACATTTGGGAGCACTGTATAAGCACAGCCATTATTTTTATTCTCATCCGGATCATCCCCCAAATTTACTTCTGTTAAACGTGTCATGCAAATCCGTTCATTACTCTGTAAGTAATCCTGCATTACAGACGGACGGACAGACAAACAAAGAAACCAACACGACCGAAAACATAGCCTTTTTGGCGGAGGTAATATTTTTTAAATATGTTTTGATTAAGATGCTTGTACCAGTTGCTATCTGATGTAGGCCTATTTAGCAGTTAACAAAATATATAGCCTAGTTAACTGCTATGTAATAGATGTATATAATTATAAACATGATAAAGACAATGGTATACTGTTTCCGCTGACAATAATGATGGTATAGATCCCACACCAGGCATTACTATAGTAACCAACCCCGTGTTGTTTTAATGCTGGTCCACCGTCTACAACTCTGGCACAACATTGAAACAGCACCGTCTCACTATTGGACAGTGCGTATAGTCTCCACAATATTGTTTTTAATGCTGGTCCACCGTCTGCGACGCTGTTCCAACATTAAATCTGCATTGGATCAATGTTTTATTGCTAAATTGCTGCAGGCTGTGCACGTGCATTGAGAGGTGATCGCGCGCTCCACGTCATCGTGTGTCGTCATAGTAGTCTGCCTATGGCACGCCGGTAGAGTCTGCCACTATGGCGCGCCAGCAGTGATAATCAATGATTACCTCCACATCTACATAAGGTGACCGGAGCCCACACAGCTGCCGCTTCGATCCGCATTACACTTGTGTTTTCCTGTGGGACGCGTGTTGCCACAGCGATCAAACATATCCGAAGATACACCACCGCATTGTAGTCTGGTCTCTGACGATACCTTGATAAAGCCTACCTGTGACAACTTAACGAAGCCTACCTGTGAATTTACCTTTATGAAGCATATGGCCTACCTGTGAATATACCTTTGTGAAGCATAGGGCATATCTGTGACGATACCTTTATGAAGTCTACATGGAACGATACATTTACCTGTAACATACCTTCATAAAGACTACCTGTGATTACTAATGACTCTAATTATCAACCTGTAGTCTGAATGCACCTTGGCTATACATGTCTATATGTGAGTTGTGACAGCTGCTCTACATAGACACAGGTTGTAATTGGTGATACACACACACAAGCTGACTGGACTACGTCTTCTTTACCTGTATATTATATTGATGCTTCTCCAAAAGAATCAGTGACGCCATGGAAAGGTAAGGAGACAAAAACTGACCAATTAAAACATGATATGTCTAGCTGCTATTATTGCTGTTTCACAGCTAGCCCTGAACCAGTCCCTGACACTTTCAGGTGGCTTTAGCCAGGCAACGGCTCTGCTAGCAATAGCAGCTGCTGATTACAAGAATGAAAAAAAAAACCAGCTGTAACGAATATGCCTAACCGTAACTTGTTTGTTTAGGTTACTATAGTTATATTTTAACTGTATTATGTTCACCCGTAGGCTACTAGTGATGAGGCTTCAAGAATTTTGAAATATACCATTAAATGGCATAGGCATAAGGGTTTAAGCATCCAGACTGCACACACATATTACAATAGTGAAGCAAAAGGACCCAACTGTTTTAATGTGTGGAATACAACAATGGTTTGTCATCATCAGCAATGGACTCAATGGAGGCCTATGCCTACATAGCCTATATATAATGAGCTACAAGAAAAAATATAATCATTATTTTTATGTCTGTTAAAACAGTAGTTTTAACAGACATAAGAGTCGACCATCAGATTAGATTGAAATATATTTATGTCTAACGTTACTCTTGTACACTGATTATTCTTGGGCCTTCTGGGCACTGCCCATTTCATATTTTTAATCATTTTAGTTTGGTTTGCATCAAAATCATGACCTTTGACCTTTATTTTATACGTTAATTGGTTTAAAATTGACATTTCGCCTTAGTTCACATTGCTTTTTAGGCCTATGTTAAGTATGGTAATTATGCTGATTAAAAAAGTTACCCAAAGTTGCCGTCTGGAAAACAAAGCTAAATTTGTTCATTGATCCATTGAGTATGAATCAATCAGAAAACCTTATACTTTTTTATATATAGGCCCTGAATATATCGTAAGATTATATGCACACTGCAGAATCAAAAAGACGCCTATTATAAATAAGTGTTTTAGCACTTTAACCCTTTGAAGCCTGAATTTACCATTGTCATCTCCATCCACTACGAGCCGAGAATTGCTGTCGCAATTCTCGACTCGTAGTGGATGAAGATGATTTGATGTGATTTAAAAATTAAAGAAAATTACCATGTATTGGTAAACCAGTTTAATGGAAATTTTCGTTCTGAAAGCCTTAGTTGTAGGGAAATTAAGTCTGTTTTCAGGGATGTAAAATGGTGCTTTAATGCATCGTGAGGACTTAAAGGGTCAAGGGTAATATGTAAAGAGCAGAACTTATGCTCCAATTAGATTATGTTTAGTACGCCCTATTTTACGATCTGCATGCGGTTTTGATTTCTTCTTGATTTTTTGTCAATTCTAATATTTCGCTACAGTTTTGCTTATAAGATATCATATATACCCAGCAAGCACAACACATTTTCATAAGATTTATACAATGTTGGTCCGACGTCGAAGACGTTGGGCCGACGTTGTACAAATGTTATGAGAATGTTTTGTGTAACTGTGTAACTGGGTATGGCTATCTGCCAGTTTGATGTACTATTTAAACCGATAATGTAGGTCTACTCCACACGAAGGCAAAAAGGTGGATCTTTGCGAGAGCGCGGATGAAGATTTACCAAAACAATAACAAGAGATGGTCCCTTAAAATTGTAGAATATGGACATAAGACCTAGTGCCGTCAAGTTAAGAGTGTTCTTACACATACGTATACTTTGATATCACAATCAGCCTGCTTTAATGTGAAAATATCGATTATTTGACATTCTCCATAAAATTGAACCAGACACTAACAATATAAATACCCAACGAATACAAGACATTGAACTAATGTTGGTTTAATGTTGTACAACCCCGTAGACGGTGGTTCAACATTAAACCAGCATTTGTTCAATGTCTTGTGTTAGCTGAGTGGCATGTTTCTCGGTAAATCAGCAGATCAGGGTCATGACCTTATGACACCCCACTAAGCATCTCAAAATCCATCTTATCTCAACTTAACCCTCGTCCTGCTAGGCCCGTATATTCAAGCATATTTAACCCTTTAACCGCCGGTGCCAAATATATTCGGGTTTTCATTTTATTAGTGAATTAGGTACCACCTTTTAAACATGGTAAAGATAAAATGTGACATCAATCAGCAAGATTTGAAAACAGTTGACATCCATTTTGTCAAATCTGAAGGATTTTCAATCACTTGAAGTTGTGGATCGCGTCAGCGAGACACAACTTCAAGTTGGTGAAAATTCAGATTGAATAATTTGGCTGTTAAAGGGTTGAAGCTAAATAATGTGTGACTGTCATTGAAATGGATAATATATTTTGTGGTAAATGGTCAGTTTGTCAATTAACTCACTTTAGAAGATGTATATTTTTAAAAGACTGTAAATATTTTTCGTTAATTGGAGCTGAAAATTGCGTCAGAAATTCTAGCTCGAAATGACGAAAAATACGATTAAAACAATTCTTCAGGAAAAAAGCTAATGTTATTTTCGTGGGAAAAGCTATGATGCATCTTAACTTTTCCAATGGAAATGTGAGAACGTGAAGATAATCTTATCATTTAAGTTCAATTAACTTTATCTTTATTTTCATTAGGAATGAGAGAAACTAATTTAAATATTTCAGGTGGCTTCTGTGTTCATCCATCTAAACATCCTGAGAGTGGTCTTATCACAACTTTCTCTTATTTTTAATAGAAGAGTTCAGATAAAAAAAATTCAATTAACTTTTTCCCATTTTCATTACAAATGAGAGAAAGTTAACATAATTTAAATATTTTAAGTGGCCACTGAGTTCATCCCACTAAACATCCTCAGATAGGTCGTAGGCTATCTTAACGTTCTGTTATTTTCAGTAGAAAAGTTAATATGCTCCTAGCTTTCCTCATTGAGATGAATTAATATGTTTGAAACGCTAGGATTCATTTTGACTTAGAACACGGGTCTTGGTTTCCACACTAAATCAAGAACTAGAACACTTTTCATGCTTTTGGACCCCAGCATTTTTCACTGAGTGTATATACAACTGTATATATATCTGTGTCGTATTTAGAAGTATAACAAGCAAGACGTTGACCATGCAATGTTGATGTAATGCTGGCCCACCGTCTGCGACGCTGGTCCAGCATTACATCAACATTGCATGGTCAACGTCTCTTATTGGGCGATGTGGTGAACCAGCAAACACAAGACCTTGACCCATTACATTGCTGGTTTATTATTGAGCCAACATCAACCACAATCGGGTCAACGTCACGTGTTTGTTAATTATGTATGTTATATTCATACACTGTTGGGGATGAGGGGGCTAACGACATGACAATTATTAATGTACATGTTGTTATATACGGGTGGTCCGACAAGTCGCCATCTGTACACAGGGGTGTGGTCCCCTCTGATGCTGATGGTGGTGATCACCATAACATACGACTGTTTAGGTTCTAAAGCAGCCTCACTAAACTACGATTCCACGACAAAACACAGGAGATTCCTCCTTCTACTGACCGGCCCCGATGGCTCATTCGTATCGACTGAGGCTTTTACCTGGGGGTACCAGGCTCCAATCCCGGTCGGGCCGTATTTGTCATCGTGGTTGTGCATATAGGCCCTACAGTGTTCCAAAGTGCTCAAATGCCTGGAGTGTAAAGTGTTGTCTGTGGTACTGTGCACTATAAAGAACCCTTGTAGTCATTCGAAATAAGAGTAGGGTATAGTCCCGGCTTCGAGCTTCCTTCTGTCGCGATATTGCCTCATCGCGCAGAAAGCGACGTGAAACAGTATTCACTCACTCGTCCTTCTAATGTATACGTTCTATTGAGTGGTGGGATGCTATATTTTAACTCTGTCCTGCTGAATTGTCACTGAGTATTTTTCCTTCATTTGAAGCTGGAATTGCTAACGCATTTCCAGATCAAAAGGTGAAAAATATTTCCATTTTTATTAAAGTAATCCCCTCTTAAATTGATTGATTTTCTTTATTAGGCATCTATAGCACAAATTAATGTATAAATTTCCGTTCCATTTAGTTTGTTAAAAATGTATATATAATAATTTTATACGGGTCACTACCAGGATTAGTTATATATGCATACCACGTAGGGGCCTACTAAACAGTAGCAATCAGTAAATGACACCCGCGCATTCTCAGAAAATAACCCTTCTGGAATTGAAATTGCAGGCTTAAAAAAATGGAAAATACAATGTTTTAAAACTACACCTACCTTGCACCAACTTAAAAATTACTCAGATATATAGAATTTGAACCGAAAAATATGTTAATCTGGCAAATTGAATGCTTATCTGTCTTTTGAATTTTCTTGTTTCAATGGACAACAATAAAGCCATGGACAACAATGTTAAACATGGTTAATGTCAGTAGTTTAACTCTCCCGTCACCATGACTACGGTGTGTTATCTTAGAAGCATGACACATCAATATCGCATCTCTTTTTTATATCACTCATGTTACGGTGCACTAATCTATATATGACACAGCGTGAGTCAACCTGAAAAATCTATAATCGCACACTGAACAGGTTGTCATTTACCATCAGCTTAGCATAATATTATGATCGATTTTAATATCTTTTTAATGGTTTAACGGTTAACACCAGTTGTTGTGTGTTAAAATCTAACGCACACTTAAAATATAATGATAAAATTATCGACTAGAGAGATTTATCGTAATTTAAATTTTTAAATTCCAAGTAATTTTAGTCATTTTAATTTGTGGATCGCAGTAGCGAGACACAACTTCACTTAAAAATTGTATTTTTATAGCTCCGACCTCCTGGTGTTAAAGCAGCTTCGTCATCCCGAGCCTCCTCATGCCTGATTGTGGGCCCACCTGTATGTAGAGGAGGAGGGGTCCTTCTAAATAGTATGATTAGCGACGACTATAGCTCTTTAAATTTGAATATGTGTCCCGACGTTAAATATTATTGATCCCATGTTGGTCCGATATTCGATCAACATCGGGCCGATAAACATGGATTTCAGGAGAGTTCCTGGGGCGATCATTATCATAATCTCAACACATCCTGGGGTCGAACACGATATTAACTAAATATTTCCTGGGCCGAAAACGACACCAGTCTCCACATTTCCTAGGGCCGAAAACGACATTAGTCTACACATTTCCTGGGGCCTAAAACGACACCATTCCACACATTTCCTGGGGCCGATAATGATATTAATGTCAGTATTTCCCGGATCACAGTCACGTTGCTTTGCACACGCGTGCAAACATCCCCACAAACAGGAGGCGCTGACCGAATGTTGATTTAATGTTGGCTCGCTGTCTGTGACGCTGGTCCAACATTAGCCCAACATTGCAACCACGCCCCCTGTTTTCCGGGATCTCCAATTCAGCTGCCCAGTGAAGCGTGACGGCCTCGCCCACGGGAACCGGTAAACAGAAAGCGCCCCACAGAACCAGGTAAACATAATGCTCCCGTCGCAGTGCACGAGACGTTAACCCAATGCTGGCCCAACATTAACCCTCACAGCGCGGGGATTGATTTTGACGTCTGAAGTCGATACCTGCACTAAAAGAGTAAAATATTTATAATCGCCGTAGACGCATAACATAGGTATTCAAATGAATCAGAAAGAATTAACTAAGACATTTAAGATGCTTTTCAAATTGAAAAAAACCCTTTGGTCTCCATGGTTTATACAAAAATATTTCAGCGCTTTAACCCTTTCAAGCCTGAATTTACCATTGTCATCTTCATCCACTACAAGCCGCGAATTGCTGTCGCAATTCTCGACTTGTAGTGGATGATGATGATTTGATGTGGGTGAAAAATTAAAGAAAATTGCAATGAATGTGTAACTCAATTTCATGGAAATTATCATTATGAAACCCTTATAGTTGTTGGAAAATTAAGTCTGTTTACAGGGATGTAAAATGATGCTTTAATGCATCGTGAGGCTTAAAGGGTTAAGGGTAAAACAGCAGCGTGCGGGATCAGGTAATGTGATTTTTGGATCCCGACACATTGCACGGACCAGGTAAACAGACTGCTCCTGATGCAGATACTGTATCATAACGCCCATTGATCCAGCCCAGCCACCCGTGACTGCCGTGGCACAGTGCGAGGCCAACAGAATGCAAAACAAAACAGCCTGAAAGACACAGTCGGTTATGTAAGGATATGTCTATTGCATGTCATTTCTTTATTTATTAGGCTTTATATACACAAATATATGCAATAATCGTACAAATATGCAATTGTGAGTAAAATTGTGTACATCTGCGGGATGTCGAATACAGGTGACCAGCACCCTAACTAAGTTCGACATCCGGGATAACATTTAAAATACATGGTATACACTTTAAAGTAAAATTTAATAAAAATATACTATACATAATTTTTGTTTCTCGCGCTAAAACCAGATATAAAATAACTACAGATTAGTATATAAGTAGCAAAAAAACCCTCTGGAAAGCGTAGAAACTTATAAAACAACTACAAGTGGAGCAATTTTTGAAAGCATGAAACTTTATAATAATATAATTATTTTAGTTGTATAAAGTCTTCAAATCAAGCTATAATAATAATTTACCTTGCAACACTACTGCTTTAAACCCTCGTATGTCAACAGGTCAAAAAAAACGTGAACGTGATCAATGATAGCATTTTCACTCATTTAATTGCATTGAAAATGTCAAGTACCTTTGTTCCATGTGACAACGTTACTTCACATGCAGATGAAAACTTGTGTACACATGTGTGTACTGTAATTACTTATGTAGAGCACACACATCATGATTGTCTAACAAAACAGCAAAACTAAATTCCGTTTTTTACCTCCGTAGCCGCCAGGAAGTTAGGCCCATATGTTTCTGGTCGTGTTTGTGTGTTTGCTTGTCCGTGCCTTAGATTATGTCAAGGAGTAAAAACTAAATTCGATAGATTCGTAGATCTGAATGTACGAGGCGCGCAGGGCCGAGTATATTCAGATCTACGAATCTATTGTAATTGAGGTCTTTCTTCGATTTAAAATACACGAAATAGGAAAATCTCAAGATTTGATATAGACAAAATTAAAAAAAACAATTTATAGCGTGGTAAAAAGTGAAACATTAGCCATGCCGTTATGCATTGGCATGGTAAAACCTGTATACTATGTGAGACCTAAAATAACAGTAGATTCGTAGATCCGAATCTACTGTTTTAACAATAGACTGACGTCACCGGTGTATTTTAATTAAAACTAAGGAACGAATTTGCATGTAACTTTTGCTAGAGGTGTGTCTATAGGGCCAAGGAACAATTGATTCGAATTTGGGGATCCGGATTGCAATATTTATCTAGGATTCGGATTACGATGCGAATCGCACGGCTGTGACACATTTACGTATAGGATAAAACCCGAGGAGCACTACATTCTTAGCTGTGGAAAAGGCTGAGGCCTTTTCCACAGCTAAAAGTGCTTTGAGAATTTTAACTGACTTAAAACACATCTGACCATAATGAGGATTCCTCATAATCAACAGCTCGGTCACACCTGACTGATTATAGCACCATATGCCTACCGTGATAATAGGTCTGTACTTGATGTACAATAATTCTTCATTCCGGGCTTAGAATGTCGTGGTCGGACAAAGAAAATAATGTAGTGGTTTATTTTAACACAGAATAATCCGCATTACGACCAAGATCCAGAATCAGGATTGCGATCAATTATTGACTGTTTGTGTTTGGTATTCTGTTTAATTATTAAAGCAATATCGGGTTTGTGCACTACGGAATGCCCCAAAGTGTTCAAATACGTGCAATGTTGCCTATGGTACTATGAAAAAAGTCTTAGCGTCTTTCTAAAAAAAAAAATTGCCACAACATTTGAAAGAGACGTAAAACATTATTAATTCACCTTATGGCTTTTACGATGGTGCATGACTGGAAACCTGGAATTAACAATGTGTGTCCTTAAGGACCGTGTCTCACAAAACACAATAATGTTGGGCCAGCCTTGTATAGACGCTGCCCCAGAAGTGAAACCCAATATTGGATAAACATCCTGTGTTACATGGTATTATATTGATCTCGTCAATTTATTATTCTAAAATCTCAATCAAATCCAATTGTGTTTTAATGTTCGTCCAGCGCCTACGACGCTGGACCAGCGCCTACGACGCTGGACCAACATTAAAACACAATTGGTTGAACATCCAGTGTTACATGGTGTTATATTGATCTCGTCCCTGCATTATTTCCACATCTCAATCAAACGAGAGAGTAAGCTGAGCGCTCACGTTATGTGTGTTTATTGACGCGAGAAGGCCACAATTACACAACAGAAGCGGTTCTAGGTAGAAAGTGGGGTAAATGGGAGGGGGAGGGGGGGGGGGGGTTCTGACTCCTTTACACGTGCTAAACTCCCAATACATCACTCTAAATTTTCGAAACGCCAGTATTTGACACTCGAATTGACATTGACATTCTTCAAACCCCTGTTTGGCAGATGAGAAAACCAAGAAACCATTATTTAACTTCTAAATATATCATTAATTTTATGGTCAGAGGCCAACCAAATTATCATTCGATCCCACCCCTTTGCTAAATTCTAGTTTCGCCACTGCACAAAAACACCAACTGTTCTTTCTCTGAGTAAATTATTAGTCAACGAAACGGAAGGTTTTGATTATCTAAATTATTGTAAAGATTATTTGATTGGAATTGTTATTTTTATCACATATAGGCCTATATCATTTATAAAGCGCTGTATCTGATGAAAAATTGTTTTAAAGCACTGAACGTAGCTGGACGGTGATATAAATCAAGTTGCTGCTAACCGAAACGTATGCAAAAAGTTTAGAAATTACAGTTATATACCCAGTGTTTTGTGCATTGGTCAAGTTGTCCTAATACTTATACATGGTTAGTTGTATGGAAGGTCAAGCGGTCCTATCCCAGCAAACACGAGACGTTGACCCGATTCTGGTTTATTGTTGGGCCAACGTCTGCGACGCTGGCCCAATAGTAAACCAGCACCGGATGTATGTATGTGGTATACTGATATATTTTGTTGAGGTTAACTGGTTAACGACCTCGTAAACATGGTGAAGTCTGCTGGGTACATATGTGAAGCTGTGTCACCTGAATGGTACTCCACAAATAATGTTGTGACATGTGGTCATTCTCATCTCCTTCGGCCTCGACCTTTTCACAGCTAAGAATGTAGAGCTACTCGGCACTTATCCTTGACGATGTCTCTATGCTCCCACAATCTGAATCACTTTCATATTCATACAAGTGAATGAGTGTAATAGACATCATAACTCATCAAACACAAACCATTGCCTAAACATATTGTGTTTGCTAGAAAGACACCAGGGGCCGATTTCACCAACTTTATTTGGACTTAAGTCAGTTGACTTAAGTCAGTCTTAAGCTCACTGATTGGTTGAGACGTGATCATATGTTGATATTTAAGACACAATTTGGCCTTAAGTCAGGCTGGTGAAACCTGGGCCAGGTCAAGTTGGAAGATGCTGACCTTGACCTAGTGACAGGGGTTTTCAGTGGCTTGAAAAAGTGACTTTTTACACATTGTATGGGCTTAGAATCATGTATTGGTCTCTTTCAACAAGTCGTATACAATAATATAAGGATTAAACCTAAAAGCGCTGATTTTTTTTATGAAAACCTTGGAGGCCAAAGGGTGTTTTCAGTTTGAAATCGTCATAAATGTCTTAATTTGATCTTTCTGATTCATTTGAATACCTATGTTATGGGTCTACGGCCAATGGAAATATTTTTACTCTCACAGTGCGGAGATAGACTTTAGTCGTCAGAATCTGACGTCTACAGACGTCAGATTCTGACGACTAAAGTCTATCCCCGCACTGTAAGGGTTAATAATGACAATAAAATACGTGTCTGTCTGACTACAGGCGATCACGTTAATGGCAACCTGGTCGCATATTGAACGTCTGGCCACTGTATATAATAATACCACAGTATTCAACCAGAATTGATCCATGGTATGTGATATTGACTTCATAGGGACAGACGCCACATGGCGCATCCAGCCTGATAATGCCAGTGGAATAGTATTTGACAGCGTCTTTATTGACGAATGGTAATTTCTTCGTCTTTATGACAAGTTGATAGGCAGCTGGCACTGACTACTCAGGGATGACCCAGATGTGAAGGGGGGGGGGGGGTTATTATTTATGCTTTTACCCTTTCAGTGCGGGAATCAACTTTAGACGTCGGGAGCAGCGAGCCTTGCGTGAGAAGATGCTATAGACTAGTTATGAATATTTATTCATAACTATGTTTTTTATTTTTTAACATAGCTTTTTATTTAATGATGTCATATTATTGTAAGCGTCATGATCAGCTGTGCTGGGTTTGTGCGTATGTTTTCAAGTACTGCAAATAAATAAATAGACAATATAACGTCCAGAGACATCAGATTGTAATGTTTAATATCGATCTCTGCACTGTAAGAATAAAAAATATTTTTAATTTACCATAGACCCATAACATAGGTATTCAAATGAAGCGGAAAAGAGCTAACTAAGACATTTATGATTCCAAATTGAAAATAGCCATTTGGTCCCCATGGTTTCAGCGCTTTGATGGTTAATCTAGTTGTGATTGCTACTTTAGATGTGACAGCTCATCGTAAGAGCAACAACACATATGTAACATCTGTAAACATCTGTCATCTGGTCATACTTCATGATCAGTATGTTATCATGGTTATGAGGGCAGCATACACATGTTGTTTACTGACTACCACCTATAACATCCAAAGGACCACCTCACTAACAGTCTTAAAGCGACACAATCAGACCAAAAATCATCCAAAAGCCAAACTTTTATTCTCGCAACACTAAACTTGAAAAACTTACGCAATTCTAGTCTATGGTCATGTTGACATATTATGCCCAGCAAACACGGGACATTCACCCTATGCTGTTTCAATGGGCCAGCGTCGAAGACGGTGGGCCAATATTGGAATAGCTTTGGATGAATGTCCCGTGTTTGTTGGGTGGACATATCAAGGAGATCAAATAAAAATGATTATCCTGGCCTGATTGTGTCGATTGAAAATTAAGATTATCTCTTTAACTTTATAGAACATCCTAACTTTTCCAATGGAAATGAGAGAAAATTCAGACTGATAATCTGAATTTTAAGATTTTTAAAGAAACACGAGGCATTGAGCCA
The DNA here is from genome assembly GCA_964017125.1 of Flabesymbios commensalis. Taxonomy (NCBI): domain Eukaryota; kingdom Metazoa; phylum Annelida; class Polychaeta; order Terebellida; family Flabelligeridae; genus Flabesymbios; species Flabesymbios commensalis. The sequence continues at coordinate 11,785,289 of OZ024902.1, forward strand.
GACCGCCAGTGGTGGTTCAATGTTGGGTCAGCGTCGTTGTGGTGGACCAACATTGAACCAAACACTGACTCAATGCCTCGTGCTTGCTGTGTGGGTTATAACTTATCAGTTGATATAATATTTTTCGTTTATTTGAAGTTGAAATTGCTATTTACCGCTTTTCCTATTTTTAAAGTATAATAATATCCACAAAATGATTATTTTTAATAACTGAGTCGACAGTAGGAAAATAGGGTTTACAAAATTTCATGAAAATCGCTTGAGAATATTGACTGACTGGATAACGAAAGCTAGCAATCATTTTGGTCCATCCACCACCGTCGGCCAGACAGTCAGTTTAATTAGCCGATCAAACCATTGTAATTGGGAACGAAATGAGCGTTTAAACACTATGAGATTCGCAAATGTTTTGTCTCAAATTAAACAAATATCCACTTGAAGTTGTGGGTCACGGTAGCGAGACACAACTTTAAGTGGGTGAATATTTTGAATCATTCAACACTTTGTATACGGCCATTAGAAATATTTCAATTCTTTCAGTGCGGGGACCGTCTTTATACGTCCAAATCTGACGTATAAAGACGGTCACCGCACTGAAAGAAATAAAGTATTCCGAATAAGACCCATAACAGGTATTCAAATGAAAGAGATACCAAAGACATTTATGATGATTTCAAATTAAAAACACCTGGTATCCATGGTTTGTACAGAATAATTGAGCGTAGTAAGGGTTACTTTAGCGGCTAAGGGGTTAAAATGACTCCTGTGTCTGTGATCACATATGTGACTGTCATATCACATCTCTACAAACCCATTATACACTTCAGAAGATATCCAGGGCTCAGCCTACCTCAGCCACACGGGTCGCTGGATCAACCGTGTGCCAATGCTGGGTCGTACATACTTGTCTAACTTTGAGGCAGCCGCATCCAGACTGTTGGCAGCCGCATCCCAGCAAATATGAGACGTTGATTCTATATTGTTTAACCTAAGGCCACTATGTTTTTCTCTGTTTTATATGAGCGCGCGCATTAGATTTAAGCCGCGCATTACAAAAAAACATGTGTTTTTTCTGCCCAGCGCGCGCATTAGATTGATGCCGATTTCGGAAAAAAAGTCAATTTCGGGAGATAAAAAAACAAAAACAAAATGTGTATATTTTTCCAGCCATGTTGTTTTTTGTGGCTTGTATTTCTGTCGCCCTCATTAACTTTTCCAGGTCATAAGTTTAATTTATTCCATCGCCCTCATTAACTTTTCAAAAAATAGGTCCAATGTTTTTTTATTTGGTCGCCCTCATTAACTTTTCGAAAGATAGGTGCAAAGTTTTCTTTCTTAAATATTTTTTTTTCGCCCCCCCCCCCCATTAGATTTTAGATTTTTCCTGATCTAAAACGGAGAAAGCAAACAATGTTTTTGTATAAATCATGGATATCAAAGGTTTTTTAAATTTGAAATCATCATGAATGTCTTAGTTAGCTCTTTCCGCTTCATTTTAATGTCTATGGTTTGATTGGGTCTACGGCCATTATATTTTTTTAATTCATTCAGTGCGGGGATCAACTTTAGACGTCAGAATCTGACGTTTCTGGACGGTCCCAGCGCTGAAAGTGCTAGTACTGGTTCATCGTCTATGACGCTGGCCCAACAATGAACCAATAATGGGTAAATGCCCCGTTTTGGCAGCCGTATGAGTTGTAAATCTGAAAACACGCTCATCTTGGCCCGTACCTAGTCTACGTGTAACTATACATGTAACTACATGTATGTGATCAGGGGTTGACGACAATATAGTTCTTCAGTTGTTATTCAGTTGTTACATAGGCCTCAATTTTATTTTTCATCTAAACCATTTGAAATGTCAATGTGGAGAACGTATTAATTGGTGTCAGGAGACCTTTGAAATTGATTATACAGTGTCGCAGATAAAGACAAAACCAAACAAAAATGTGACATTAGCACTTCAAGGGTTGATGAAAACAACTTAACCCTTGTCATGCTAGGTCCGTATAATAATATACACGTTTTTGAAACAAATGCTAGCCAATTTGATGTCACTGAAATTGTTAGATCAATGGATACAAATCCGTTTCGGAGTGTCTATTTTTCATGGCAAAACATATTTGTCGTCATTTGAAGCTTCAAAGCTTCAAATGAATGAACAGTTGTAACAAGCCAGAGTTTAGGCATCAAAAGTGTGGAAGTAAATGTGGCTGAATTTTGACCTCAGCAATGAGCTCAGCAGAAACCAAGATGTCAGCGCCCATTAGAGGCATGTTGGACCATGAACTATATTAGCGCTAGCAGTGTAGACATAGTTGAATTGTTTTGCATACAGTCGTGTTTGAAGTGCCAGTGAATTGTGGGGATATTTTGTGGTACATACTCAGTTAATAAAATAAATAAATTCATGAAATGTCATTAATATAAATCACGCAATTCAGCAGGAGAAGGGGTAACCATGAGATAAGGGTTAACCTTAAAACGCTAAATTTAATCATTTACATTTTCACCCACTTGAAGTTGTGTCTCGCTGACGCGATTCACAACTTCAAGTGTGTGAAAATTATTTAGATTTGGCAAACTGAAGGTCAACGATTCAGAAATCTTCCTGATTGATGTCATGCTTAACTTCAACATGTTTGAAAGCTGACATGTAATCATGGTAATGTACCAGTAAAAATATGTAAAACACGAATATAATCGGGCCCGGCGGCTAACCCTTAAAAACCTGAGTTTACCATTGTCATCTCCGTGACTTGTAGTGGATGGAAGTGATTTGAAGTGGGTGACAAAATGAAGAAAATTACCATGTAATGATCAACCAATTTCATGGAAATTCTCATTCTAAAATCCTTAGTTGTAGGAAAATTAAGTGTTTTTTTCAGGGATGTGAAATGATGCTTTAATGCATCGTGAGGGTCTACATGGTTAAAGCTAAAAGGGCCAAGGGTTATAAACAATGTAGTTATGACGCTCGCCCAACATGAAAAACAACATGACACCATAGTTGGTCTGACGTCTCGTGTTTGCTGAGTTAGGGTTCCCTCAGGGTGATATATTGTCACCACAGCTGTTTTTAGTACATCCACGTCAGCCATCATCAGATGGGCCGAGATAGCACTCGTCATGAGAACCCGTGTGCCGTAATAACCGTACCTCAAACAGCAAACACGACACATCTACCCAATGTTTGACCAATGTTGGCACACCGTCTACGACGTTGGCCTAACATCGGTCAAACATCGGGTAGATGTGCCGTAATGGCCGTACCTCACCCTGCAAACACGACACATCTACCCAATGTTTGACCAATGTTGGCACACCGTCTACGACGCTGGCCGAACATCGGTCAAACATTGGGTAGATGTACCGTAATGGCCGTACCTCATGGTATGGTCCCGCTGACAGTGAATGGCCACATACATCCAGGACTCTCCACTTTATATTGGTCATCAAGTATCTCTGGTGCATTCAACCTTTAACATGTTTAACTCTTTTAACGGCCAAGTTATCTATATGGGATTTTCACCCACTTGAAGTTGTGTCTCGCTGACGCGATTCACAACTTCAAGTGGGTGAAAATTACTCAGACCATGGTATTTAATGTACCCACTGTACTGATAAAAAACCCCATATATATTCGTGAGCAGTGGCTAACCCTTATGCTGCCGGGACCGAATATATCCGTTTTCAAGCAAATTTCAGACCAATAAATTCAACTAGAATTGCTAAAATGTTTTGTGATAGATGCTTAGTTAATCTATTAATTACATTTTGAAGATGTATATTTGTTCTTAAAAATAATTGTTTTTCGTCATTTGGAGTTGGAAATTCCGTTAGGGCTCTCCACTGTATCATCAAGTCCCTCCCAGCAAACACGGGACGTTCACCAAATGCCGATTTAAGGTTGGGCCACAGATGCTGAGCCAGCATTGGTTCAATGTCTCCTGTCTGCTGTGCGGCATTTGACGTTTAACCCTTTAACCGCCAAATTATTCAATTTGAAGTTTCACTCACTTGAAGTTGTGTCTCGCTGACGCGATCCACAACTTCAAGTGAGTAAAAATTATGCAGATTTGACAAAATGGAGGTCGACTCTTTTCGTGCTGATTGATGTCACTTTATGGCTTCAACTTGTTTAAAAGGCGGCACTGAATATGGTAATAATTAAGTGAAAATCCGAATAAATTCGGCACCGGCGGTTAAAGGGTTGAGCACATGTGATCCATAATGCATCATAGGGCATATTTTAAATAACATTAATTACGTACAAAATGGTTGCACTTCTAGTTACACTTGGATATTTTATAATTTTGGATATTTTGTAATTTTCATTCACAGCTCACTAAGAATGAAAGCATAACAAAATTATCCAGCTATGTAGTAGGGAAAACATTTATATCGAACACGTTTTTGAATTCGTGTTTATATAATTCACAACAAACACTATCCAGTTAGATCTAGTCTATCACCAACATACAGAGTACAGAGTACATACATTATATACATAAGTATAGGGCCTACTTTATATGCAGGCCTTATACTCGATATTAGCCTAATATCTGCGACTATAAATCATTATTCAATTACAAACCCGCAGTCGTTATTATTTCACATTAATTTCGCGTACGAAATACGGTAAGCTCAGTGATGACTGTGATGTATGCGAAGAGATGTAATTTGGAAATTTCACTTTGTTGTTCTGCACTAGACAAGAATGGAGAACAATGCCTCCAACCAATCCCCTGACCACATATCATTTACCCAAGGCTTGGTATAATGTCTAACCAACGTCTGCGACGCGGGCCCAACATTGCACCAAGCTTGGATACCGTTTTGTGTTTGCTGCAGGTCGAACATGGTGAACAGCAAAAGTCATGTATGCCAACACTGTGTATTACGTATAGGATAAAGCCCGAGGAGCTCTATATTCCCAGCTGTGAAAAGGGTCGAGGCCGAAGGCCGAGGCTTTTTTCACAGCTAAGAATGTAGAACTGCGGGGGTTTAAACTGACTTAAAGCACATCCAAACATAATGAGGATCCTTCATAATCAACAGCTCGGTCACACTTGACCGATTTTAATATAATATGCCTAGCGTGACAATAGGTCTCTACTAGATCAGCAAAAACTCTCCATTCCCGGCTTAGAATGTAGCGGTCGGACAAAGGAAATAATGAAGTGGTATGTTTTACCCTTGTATTCCTTCTCATTTTTATTCACCCCGTGATATCAATTGCTGCAGCATTTCATATCACATGGTGAATAAAAATAACCTGCATGATGTATTAACCCTTATAGCGCGGGGATCGACTTTAGACGTCAGAATCTGACGTCCATAGACGTCAGATTCTGACTTCAAAAGTCGATCCCCGCGCTGAAAGAATTGAACTATTTCTAATGGCCGTAGACCCATAACATAAGTTTTCAAATGAACTGGAAAGAGCTAACTAAGACATCTCTGATGATTTCAAATTGAAAAAAACCCTTTGGTCTCCATGGTTTATACAAAAATATTTCAGCGCTGTAAGGGTTTAATAACCAAGTATAATATTTCAAATGAGAGCTGACAACCACCTTATTATGACGGACAATGACAACTTTTACTCAATGTATTTTAATCAAAATATGTCATGTAGTGTGCCAGTGCGACCGGAAGCTTACCTTTGCCTGCTTATATTGAGAATGAAATGGCTGTTTAAACATAAAAAAATTGTAAATAGTTGGTCTCAAATCCAATAAATATGAGTAATTTTCAACCACTTGAGGTTGTGGATCGCGGTAGCGAGACACAACCTCAAGTGGTTGAAAATTTAAATAAATTGCCTTAGCAAGATAAAGGTTATTAGATTAATTCAATGAATTTTAGTCAAAATATGTCATGTAGTGTGTAAATGCGACCGGGGCTTAAGGGGTTGATGGATCCACCGGGGGCTTAAGGGGTTGATAGATTCACGCACGCGATGGTGGGCGCATGGAGTCACGTACCGGAAGCCAATACGGATACGCACCGTGGAGTCATTTAGCAGGAGCAGGATACGCGCGCCGGCACGTGGAGGATAGGCCTGGGGGTAGGACCCCCCCCCCCCTACGACATAGAGACACGTGTCGGATAGGCCTAGAGAAAACGCCCCACCCTAGACATAGAGGCACGTGTCGGATAGGCCTGGGGGAGCGGGAGAGCAGGCCTAGAAGCACGTGGAGGAGCTGAACGCGAACAGCCAGGGAAATAATTATTTATAAACCCTTTGGCTATACTAAGCTATGTCCAGGAATCAGTTATTCAACTATCAAGATTGACTGAATAACTGAGTGAGTGAGTGAGTGAGTGAGTGAGTGAGTGAGTGAGTGAGTGAGTGAGTGAGTGAGTGAGTGAGTGGGTAAGTGGGTGTGTGTGTGAGTGAGTGAGTGAGTGAGTGAGTGAGTGAGTGAGTGAGTGAGTGAGTGAGTGAGTGAGTGAGTGAGTGAGTGAGTGAGTGAGTGAGTGGCTGGGTGAGTGAGTGAGTGAGTGAGTGAGTGAGTGAGTGAGTGAGTGAGTGAGTGAGTGAGTGAGTGAGTGAGTGAGTGAGTGAGTGAGTGAGTGAGTGAGTGAGTGAGTGAGTGAGTGAGTGAGTGAGTGGCTGGGTGAGTGAGTGGCTGGGTGAGTGAGTGAGTGAGTGAGTGAGTGCGTGAGTGAGTGAGTGAGTGAGTGAGTGAGTGAGTGAGTGAGTGAGTGAGTGAGTGAGTGAGTGAGTGTGTGAGTGATTGAGTGAGTGAGTGAGTGAGTGAGTGAGTGAGTGAGTGAGTGAGTGAGTGAGTGAGTGAGTGAGTGAGTGAGTGAGTGAGTGAGTGAGTGAGTGAGAGAGTGAGTGAGTGAGTGAGTGAGTGAGTGAGTGAGTGAGTGAGTGAGTGAGTGAGTGAGTGAGTGAGTGAGTGAGTGAGTGAGTGAGTGAGTGAGTGAGTGAGTGAGTGAGTGAGTGAGTGAGTGAGTGAGTGAGTGAGTGAGTGAGTGAGTGGGTAAGTGGGTGTGTGTGTGAGTGAGTGAGTGAGTGAGTGAGTGAGTGAGTGAGTGAGTGAGTGAGTGAGTGAGTGAGTGAGTGAGTGAGTGAGTGAGTGAGTGAGTGGCTGGGTGAGTGAGTGAGTGAGTGAGTGAGTGAGTGAGTGAGTGAGTGAGTGAGTGAGTGAGTGAGTGAGTGAGTGAGTGAGTGAGTGAGTGAGTGAGTGAGTGAGTGAGTGAGTGAGTGAGTGAGTGAGTGAGTGAGTGAGTGAGTGAGTGAGTGAGTGGCTGGGTGAGTGAGTGGCTGGGTGAGTGAGTGAGTGAGTGAGTGAGTGAGTGCGTGAGTGAGTGAGTGAGTGAGTGAGTGAGTGAGTGAGTGAGTGAGTGAGTGAGTGAGTGAGTGTGTGAGTGATTGAGTGAGTGAGTGAGTGAGTGAGTGAGTGAGTGAGTGAGTGAGTGAGTGAGTGAGTGAGTGAGTGAGTGAGTGAGTGAGTGAGTGAGTGAGTGAGTGAGTGAGAGAGTGAGTGAGTGAGTGAGTGAGTGAGTGAGTGAGTGAGTGAGTGAGTGAGTGAGTGAGTGAGTGAGTGAGTGAGTGAGTGAGTGAGTGAGTGAGTGAGTGAGTGAGTGAGTGAGTGAGTGAGTGAGTGAGTGAGTGAGTGAGTGAGTGAGTGAGTGAGTGAGTGAGTGAGTGAGTGAGTGAGTGAGTGAGTGAGTGAGTGAGTGAGTGAGTGAGTGAGTGAGTGAGTGAGTGAGTGAGTGAGTGAGTGGCTGGGTGAGTGAGTGAGTGGCTGGGTGAGTGAGTGAGTGAGTGAGTGAGTGAGTGAGTGAGTGAGTGAGTGAGTGAGTGAGTGAGTGAGTGAGTGAGTGAGTGAGTGAGTGAGTGAGTGAGTGAGTGAGTGAGTGAGTGAGTGAGTGAGTGAGTGAGTGAGTGAGTGAGTGAGTGAGTGAGTGAGTGAGTGAGTGAGTGAGTGAGTGAGTGAGTGAGTGAGTGAGTGAGTGAGTGAGTGAGTGTATCATTGTACTTCTAGCAGTATTGTGGCAATGAAATGTGGCAGATGAAACCAGACATGAATGCTGCTGTTATGATGCCAACCCATAATCTAGCTTTATCGATTTTTTTTAAAGATATAAATCTTCTTCAAATGAGAGTTTTGCTTTTTCAGCATACGTTCGATATTTGCCGTAGCCCACGAATGCAAACCACAACAACTGCTTGCTTTTCAGTAAGCAGCTACTGCTGTGTGTCGTATACCATAAATAAAGAAAGATTTAATCTTGAGTCATCACTTGATTAATTGACATTTGGCCACTTACATTTTGAATTTTTTCCAATTATATTTGAGGGGATCGCTTATTTGTGCACTATTTATTTCGTAGCAGATTCCAGCACTTGTCTCCTAAAGATTTAATCTTTCTACAGCACCTGTGTATATTACTATCACCTGCTGACTCAGCACAATCAATATGTCCGCTTATAATCATGATAATATATGCCAATGACGCACACAAAATATGGATGTTTACTTTAAATCTTGCAACTAACGATGTCCCACCAAACATGAGGCGTTGAGCCAATGCTGGTTTAATGTTAGGCCACCGTCTTCGACACCGGCCCAACATTAAACCAGTATTGGCTCAACGTTTTTTGTTTTTTTTCTGGGATGCTGCTATTGTAGTCTCGTAACTGTTTAAACAATATATAGAACGTCAATTTTTGCAAGTTTAGCAATATGGCGGTTATCATCATTTACGTGATCGCCTGTAGCCAAAAGGGCACATGTTTTATCTTTTTATTCACACTGTATAAAAAGGAATTTTATTCGTTTCACGTGTCGACACGTGTCAGCATCTTAGAATTTCACCTTACGAGGATATGAAAGTGAACAACTTGAATTAGGTAACATTGTCATTGAACAAAAAAAGTATGAGACTTCGAGGCACTTTATTTTAGATGCCACACGAATCTGACAAGTAATATATTTTTATATTATTTGTATTTATGATATATTTTTATATTATTTACATATTATTTTGTCATATAATATAGTGTTATATTTATGTCTAGGCTTATATTCTTTCACACTGAGTAGGCCATGTGTTTCGTGGGCACTGCCCATTTCAAATCACCCATGAATTACCTATGGCCTCATTGTCGTCATACTAGGTTTGAGTATACATGATAGAAAGATGGAGGACACACGATCAATAACTAGTCGCAGATTATGGACTGTATTTAGGTATTGTTGAAATAAATAAAGCATGTGGAGCTTGCACATTTAATATTCACACATATAATCGAGTGCGTCTAGAAAGTCGATATTGTCTACTAGAACTAGTGAACCAGCAAACACAAGAAGCATTAACCCAACATCGGGTCAACGTCTCGTGTTTGCCGGGAGAGAGCTATTTAACCTTGTCCAAACAATTTTCAAATTACGAAAAATATTCCTATTTTTTTGAAAAATGAACAAACCCGAAATCTATCATCTGACAATTTTTCGTCATTTGAAGCTGGAATTGCTGACGCAATTTCCAGCTTCAAATGACAAAAACTATTCCTATTATTTTAAAATAAACATCTCTCAAAAGCCATTATCTGACAAACTGAGTGTCTATCGCTCGTTTTTCATCAATTTCAGTGACATTTCAACCCTTTGCCCGCCAAGTCTTATTTAATTTTCCACTCACTACACACAACTTGAAGTGGGTCAAAATTACTCATATTTGTTTAATTGGAGACCAAGCATTTGCAAATGTTGACATTTAACCCTTAGAACACTGAACTATTCAATTTAAATTTTCAGTTATTTGAAGTTGTGTCTCGCTACCGCGATCCACAACTTCGAGTGACTGAAAATGTGTGTTATTTGTGAAATTTAAGTCCCAACATATATCAGTGTTTCAAAATTGGAAGCACATTTTACCATGTTTACTCTTAACAACTGGTTATACAGGTGCGAATAAAAATGCAGAGTGTCAACTGCAGTCGACATCGGTGTTCTAAGGGTTAAGCACACATTTTATTCCCAATAGCTTGTGATTCAACCTGCTAATAAATAATCTTAATAGGATTGTAGTCATGCTTTGCTATGAAATATCTGGGTTGTTTGAAAAGTTATACACGGTCCTAGCAGTACAAGGGTGCGCATCATCTACCATACACGTGTGACTGGTCCTGGTGCAGCCGGCAGCGAGTCATACTGAGCTCATTATTAGAGCCTCACCCAATGGCTACTGTTGTAAAAGCAGGAGTGTCCAAAAAAACAAACGATGTAGCCAAATAGTACAACGTTGTCGCATGTCACAACAACACACGGTATCAGACAGACAGACAAATTTTATTGACAATAAAAAGTCACAGCTGGACTTACATGTCATGTGTATACATGGTATGCAACAGAAAACAAAAACAAAACACAGAAAAACGCTAAAAATTATATAAAATGCATTAGAAAATCAAAAATAAAACTATAAGTATATGAAATATATGAAAAGAAAATTAAAGTAATATAATGTACAGATAAAGTGGTAAACACAAACACAAGTCTATAATGTGTAAATAAAAAATTGTGTAAATACATAAAATCACGCTTCTGTTTTATTAAGGTATCAACAACCTATGAACTGCCAATCCCATTGAAACGCAACATACTGTTATCTCTTAATCAATTTAAATTTTCACCCACTTCAGGTTGTGTCTCGCTACCGCGACCCACAACTTCAAGTGGCTGAAGATTATTCATATTTGATTAATTTGAAACAAAGGGTTAAAATGCTTTAGGATTTTTTGTGTTAACTTCTGTTCTTCAATCGAGTTTTAAACTAATAAAATGTTATTGAGATATATGAAATAATTTGTTGACCACATTTTTATCATGCTTAATAGCCTTTTAGATAATCATATTTATCATGTTTATAAGCTAATATAATCATTAGCTAATAAAATATTTCAATTTTGGGAAGTGTCCATTTTTTTATCATAGCTCAAAGTAGCGTTAGTGTCAAATGACTGGAGCATAATAGCAGGACAGGGGATAAAAGCTCCTGGTTGATTTATAACTTCATTTGAGGGTGGATCTTCTGATAGACCTACACACACCGATATCAAATTCTTACGTCAAAAATCCACAAGCTTTACACTATTTATAGACATACCTATGATATGGGTGAAACGAATAGTGTTTTATCAGTAATAGGTAAACTTCACAAACTGTTGATAGATGCAAATTTCTACTCTAAGCAACCATTAACAAATCTATGAGATGGGCGTGTCTCCTTGATATGATTTTCATCTAATCTTTTACTTTTATGATTATCCTGGTACTATTTTTATGTGTGTTATGATTGTTGCCCGTGGTTACCATTGACCTGACCTCATCTCACCCTGCCAGCTGTGACCTCGCGAACCATCTATGTACATACATGAGCCTCGCATGCGGCCCAGCTGTGAACTGTCCACAGGCCGTCCACATTTAGATCGTCCCCTGTGCGTTGTGAGGTATTGCTAAAATCAGCAACATATGGTAACGTGCTAAACCGAGCATATGTCACCTTTAGTCTCGTGTAAAGCAAAAAGGGTAGTAACTGCTTACTTGAAAAGTAAACATTTACTGCCTTTTGGCGTTACAGAGCAACAAAGCCCTACCCCCACAGTGTGACATACCGCCATGTGAAGTCAAAAAGCAGTACTTAATTTAATAGTCATCCCTATCGGAATAGGTGCGCTCTAGCAATCTTATTTTTTTGATGTATTTAAGTATTTTGAAAACAAATATGATTATGTAACAGAAATTATATAAAAACATACAGCAATTATTGTTTTTCAATAAAAATATATATTAATAACGGTATATCTTATAATCTGTAACTATATTATATTTACTGGGCACAATAAGTATAGTAAATTTAGTAAATTCACTTCTTGTTTGAAATAAGAACATTAAAAAAACATTGTGTTAAATTTTTATAAAATAAAAAATGAATAAAAAAGTGTTTATGATATTTCATAATATGCTCCTTTGACAATGAGTAAAATCAGGAACAATCATGATTGATCAACTTTATATTGGCTTCATGGTGGGGCAGCACTGTTCAGCTTAACGTTGTGATGCTGGCCCAGCATTATGCCGACACATTGCTGGTTAATTCTGCCCACCAAACACAATACGTTGACCCAATGCTGTTAAAATGTTTGCCCACCGTCTACGACACTGGCCTAAACATAAATCGACATGTTTTGGGCATGCTTACGGTGACTACATAAAGTACTGTGTTTTGATGATGCGGTACTGTAGAGGAGGGGGTGGGGGTGGAGAGGTGGGGGTCAAATTATATGTATCTTAACAGCAGAGCAGAGTTATTAAATGTTAGGTGTGCTTGACAGTTAAACATAGACTCAGGTAGCTCCTATCATGGTGTACTGGATATAGTCATTAGAGGCACGGACACGGTAAGGCGTCTAAATAATTATCACTTCACTCTGCATTTAATTAATTACTCTCAATTAATCAACAAAGTGCCGATATGTAATTACTACATTATCCCTGCCTCTAATTATTCCCAATTAATCAACAAATTACCGAAATGTATATAATTACTACATTATATACCATTCCAGAACCCTCGTTGCCTTATGTACCACGAAGATGTATATTGAAAACAATTAATTCAAAATAAAATTGCATATCCATCAAAAAAAGGCGTTTTTATTTGATATGTTACAGTTGTCTATTTAATAAAATCTGGATTTTTTTATTTGAAAGTCGGGATAATATGGATCTTAGATTTCTAATGCGATGTACCCCGGTCACTGAAACACTAGGCGTTGACCCAATGCTGATCAGATGTTGGCTCATCGTCTACAACCCTGGCAAGTCAATATTTTGTATTTGTTAGGTATCTACAGTCTGTTTAACCAGATCCTGGGAGTAGCGTTTTTTTCACTTTGCTCCGTCGCTCTTTAAATTTTTTTAACAAAATTTTTCTTGTGATAATTTTTTCATCTTCCCCCAACATCCCTGAAAATTTGGTGGATTTTTTGTATATCAGCGAAGTTAGACCATTCGGCATGTAATAATTTTGCAAAATTACAGCTCTCTTTAACACCATTACCGTGAAACAAGAATCTATTACATGCCAAATAGTCTAACTTCCAAAATTCACAACAAAATTGCACCAAATTTTCAGGGATGTTAGGGGAAGATAAAAATATAATCCGAGAAAAATTTTGTTAAAAATTTTTAAAGAGCGACCGAGGAAATTGGAAAAAGGCTACTCCCAGGATCTGGTGAAACAGACTGTAGTCACATCTCTATATCACTCGTAAAGATTGAATGTTGTGGGGGGCCTCCGTGACCGAGAGGTAGTGTGCTCGACACCAGACCGCAAGGGCTCAAATTTCAAATTATGTGTCTGGCGAGCAGTGTCATCTCATTCATCTCACCATCCTCAAGAGGTTCGCCTGGCCCAGTTTAGCCCACATGTGCGCAAAATTGGCCTGAGACCCCTTTTATTTCACATCTTAATATTTTCACAGATTTTCTCTGCTGTCATAAATCCGTCAATCCGTCATGGAGCCTTGTGTGTGAAGGTCATGCATGGGGCTTAGAGGCATGATAAGCTCATAATGCTATGATCTGCCTGGTTATCCCTGTCAACGCGGGGATCGACTTCAGACGTCAGAATCTGACGTCTACAGACGTCAGAATCGACCTCAGAATCTGTCGTCTACAGATGTCAAAATCAGAGACCTCAGAATCTGGCATCTAGAGACGTCAGAATCTGACGTCTAGAGATGGCAAAATCGACGTCAGAATCTGACGTCTACTGATGTGAGCATCTGACGTCTAAAGTCGATCCCCGCACTGAAAGAGTAAAATATTTAAGAAGTCCAGAGACCCATAGCATATAGGTATTCATTCAAATGAAGCGGAGAGAGCTGACTAAGACATTTATGATTTCAAATAGAAAATAACCCATTGTTCTCTTACTTTATATAAAAATATTTCAACGTTTAAAGGGTTAAGGCTGCTATGATCCATCATAATGATCTGAGATCATCTGCCTGGCCACGTCACTCCTCCCAGCAAAGGCGACGCGTTAGCCTTTTAACCCTTTCAGGCCTGCATTTAACATTGTCATCTTCATCCACTACAAGCCGCGAATTGTTGTCGCAATTATCGACTTGTAGTGAACAAAGATGACTTGAAGAGGATGGAAAATGAAAAGAATATTGTTATTGTTAAAACAGTTCCATACAAATTTCGTTCGAAAAAACCTAGATTTTAGGAAATTAAGTCATTTTTCAGAGATGCAAAATGATGCTTGGATGCATCGTGAGGGCTTTAAGGGTTGAGCCCTCACGATGCATTAAAGCATCATTTTACATCCCTGAAAACAGACTTAATTTTCCTACAACCAGGGGTTTTAGAATGAAAATTTCCATGAGACTGGTTTACCAATAGTCTACATGGCAATTTTCTTTAATTTTTAAACCACATCAAATCATCTTCATCCACAACAAGTCGAGAATTGCGACAGCAATTCACGGCTTGTAGTGGATGAAGATGACAATGGTAAATTCAGGAGTGAAAGGGTTAATGGTGCTATGATCCATCATAAAGATCGGCGTGGTTATGTCACCCCTCCCAGCAAAGACGACGCGTGCATCAGATGCTGGCCTAATGTTGCTCCACCAGAAACATTATACTTGCCGTCACATTAAACCAGGATCGCATGATTTTCGTCGATTTCCCCGTCAATTCTGAACCGATTTCCTTAAAGGCCATTTTCTATTCAAAGCCTAACAGCGGTAAAAATTTCGCAAAAATATATTGCATATTATATTGAATAATAAAATTCTAGAATTAGTTTAATGGGTTTATAGAGAGACGTCGTAATTTTAATTTATTACATGTCAAATGGTGGTACGCTATATAATTTTACGAAATTTTCAGGGCTGTCGGAATTCTTTTGAAATAGTATTTGCACAATTTCATGAAAATCTGTCAAGAATTGACTGAGAAATCAGCGAAAAACATGCGATCCTTGCTGATCACTTTTAATGTGACTTTGGGTATAGTCCGGCTCAAAGGATAAAAGAATCAGGTTTGCTGATCTTCTGCTAAGGTCAATTCCATGTGATGATTAGGATCCAGGTAGTTATAGCGGATGAACCGTTTCCATGGATACGTGTGATACCGCAACCTTTAAATTGCTGAAATATTTGCATATAAACCAAGAGAACAACGTATGAAATCATCATAAATATCTTAGTTAGCTCTTTCCGCTTCTTTTGAATACCTATGTTATAGGTCTACTGTCATTATAAATATTTAATTCTTTCAGCGCGGGCATTGACTTTATACTTCAGAATCTGACGTCTGTAGACGTCAGATTCTGCAGTTTAAAGTCGATCCCCGTCACCACGACCGGTCCTGGTCAACCTCTGGCGTTGACTTGGTTCTCATGCAGGCCCATTGTAGAAATCTAAACCAGTTTGAACAGTTGATTCACTTTCCCAGCAATCGTGAAACGTCGACCGAATACCGCTTCAATGTTAGGCTGGTGTCATAGACCTTTACCATGGGGTCTGCTTTAATATTTAGCCAGAGTTAATAGCGGGGTTTTGTGGGAAGGAACGGGGGAAAGTTTACGATTACGGTTTTCATTTGTTTTTATTTTAGTGTACCAAACCTGGAGGATAGCTCAATGTGACAATATGGTAAATTATTGTTAAGCTGAAGCCACTTTACTTGGCGTTTGTATTACCATTTACTTAGACAGGACAAGGTGCAACTGTGTCTGATTGCATGGCCGGCGTTGACGACGCTGGTCATGCAATCAGCCACAATAGCGCCTGAAGTACCGTTCTCATCTTTCCTATTATCATTTTCTAAGGGGTAACATCCACACCTGTAGTGCAGTTATACAGCAACATACAATGAATACTGTATTAGGCCTTGACTTTTCTGTCTGATCTGGTCGTCATGGAAACAGTCTGGTCACCAGAAATGTCAGTAAGATATCAAAACCGTGCCGTGCACATAGGTTACTGTCTTCAAACCATATTACAATAAAACTTGCATCCTGACGGTTTCTTTTTGCTTATCCCAGCAGACACAAAACATTTGTATACTATTTATACAACGTCAGCCCAACGTCTTCCACGTTGGTCCGACATTGCTTAAATGTTATATAAATGTTTTATATTTGCTGCAGGTGTAGCCGGGTGTGTGTATGGCGGACTGGAGTGATTACTACTCTGGCCAACTCTTTGGCTAGATTCGTAGCGCTCAGCCATCACGATGTCAGGCTCGGTGGTTCGATCTCCGGGCTGGGCAGTTTTAACACTGTTACAATGGCCCCACATTGGGCACCAAGATTTATATATAATAATATTTCGGCTTTATCTAGGCTTGATGGAGGTGGTCATCAGTTCAGTACGGATGCCAGATGAGCCATACTTCACTAGAGAGTGAATGCCTCATCAAAAAGGTGTGCCTTGGGGTAACGTCTGCAACAATAGAAACTTTTTGTTAATCCTGATAAGATTCAGATAATATTTCAGTTTAGTGATGGTTAAAGTGCTAGAATTTCTCGCCTTTGTCTGTCGCATTATGGACACACACGCACTATCACGTGACACCAAGCTATAACATGACACGCCCACAGGCTGTCAATCATCCGTAGCTGGTCTGATTGTGTTATAATCGCAGTAACTATTATGGCTCGTGATCTATGGTGTTAACCAGTGAGAAAAATGCACTAAAGACTAGTCGCCTGTCGTGATATTTGTCATTTCTAATGAATATTTCACCATAGTTAGGCGCCAACCCAGCAAACACAGCTCCAATGATGTTATAATGTTGGCCCAACGTCTTCGACGTCGGCCCAACAATAAACAACATAGGTTTATCGTTTGCTAGGAAGCAAAATACAAAATACAAGCCTTTCCGTATATTGAAATAAACCCTTAAACCGCCGGTGCCGAATATATACGGGTTTTCATTTTTTATTAGCACATTAAGTACCACCTTTCAAACATGTTAAAAATTAATTTTGACATCAATCAGCAAGATTTTAAAAAAGTTTACCTCTATTTTGTCAATTCTGAATAATTTTCACTCACTTGAAGTTGTGAATCGCGTCAGCGAGACACAACTTCAAGTGAGTGAAACATCAAATTGAATAATTCGGCGGTGAAAGGGTTAACCCTTACAGCGCTGTATTATTTTGTACAAACCATGGAGACCAAGGTTTTTTTTCAAGTTGAAATCGTCATAAATGTCTTAGTCAGCTCTTTCGGCTTCATTTGAATACCTATGTTATGGGTATACGGGCATTATAAATATTTTAATTCTTTCAGTGCGGGGATCAACTTTAGACGTCAGTATCTCACGTCTACAGACGGCAGATTCTGACGTATAAAGACGGTCCCCGCGCTGTCAGGGCTATGTACGTTTGCAAACTCAAACGGGCGGGGGCCCTAGGGTAGTGGTTAGCACCGCTGCCTTTCACGCCAGAGTCCGGGGTTCGGTTCCCGGTCTCGGCGGTTTGAAAGGAACAATTGTTTCTTCCCCATCCACGTGTGAAAGTCAGTATTGTGGGGAGCCTCCGTGACCGAGAGGTAGCGTGCTCGGCCTCAGACCGCCAGGGCTCGAATTTCGAATCCTGTGTCTGGAGGACAGTGTCATCTCAATCATCTCACCATCCTCAGGAGGTTCTCCTGGCCCAGTTTAGCCTATATGTGCACAAAGGTGGCCTAAAGCCCGATTCATTTCATTGCAAACTTAAACAGTTATTTGTTGACAAGTTATTTGTTATCTTGTTATCTTCCGATTTATTCTTTATTTATATACTGTGAAAAATTGGAATCTCTAAAACTATGACAATTATATTAACTACATTTATTTTGCCGCCAGGCAGGCAGCGGGCGTTAAATGGAAGGGCGGGTAAATAATAGGTGGGTGTTAAACCATTGAGAAACAGGCGCAAAAATATTTAGGATTAACATTTTTGGTACGTTGCTAGTACGTTCTATTATAACAATTCACGTTTTGATTTTACATTTAACAACTATTTTATAATCCCTTTACCACATTTTACTTTATGAATCGCGTTAGCGAGATGCAACATCGACTGAGGGAAAGGATATTTTCCGTTTATTGAAAGGAATGTATTGCGCATTAAAAAACAAAAACAAATAAATAAGTCTGAGTTTATGTCAATAACTGTTTATTTGTCAAGTCCAACTACCATTAAAGCGGCATGTTCTATCGCTCAGGTCGTGACTGTTTTCATTTACAAATAACTTTTTTGAGTTTGCAAAGGTACTTTGAACGTAATTTAATTTCTCATTCACTTAATGTTGCGTCTCGCTGACGCGATTCATAAAGTAAAATTTGTTAAAGCGATCATAAAATATTAGATCAAAACATGAATTGTTATAATAAAACGTACAAAAAACGGCAATCAGAACAAGCTATAACTGGTTATGATATACACTGAAATGCTTGATTGGTTTAAACTATTTTATTACCTACTTGACACTGTTGGTGGCACTGTTTTTTACCAAATCAAACAATTTCACCTCTTATGCTTATCATTTTATCTTTCAATTTTTTATTTATTTCTACACTGTGAAAAATTGCAATCTCTAAAACTGTGACATTTTCATCAACTTAAAGGGACTGGCCCAGGCTAAAATCATAAAAAAATCGGTGATTTTATTTCGGGTTCTTAATATGACCATATGATGTAAACATGTACATAGACTAGAACTGCAAATTTTTATAATTTTTGTGCTGCGCATTCACCAGTTAGGCTAGATATAGAGACGAAATTCCTGATTTCTAATTATTGACAACCATGTCAAAAATAAGAAATGCGGGAATCTCGTCTCTATATCTAGCCTAACTGGTGAATGCGAAGCACAAAAAATATAAAAAATTGCAGTTCTAGTCTATGTACATGTTTACATCATATGGTCATATTAAGAACCCGAAATAAAATCACCGATTTTTTTATGATATAAGCCTGGGCCAGTCCCTTTAATGTATTTGCCGCCAGGCAGGCAGCGGGCGTTAAATGGAAGGGCGGGTAGATAATAGCAGGGTGTGTTCACTAAGTAGAGCAGCCTCACACGCTATTCATTAGTGTCATTGTTTTATCGCCGTTAGCATTCCATAAATCATTGCACATAGCATCAGCATGCTTCCACGCATGTCAATAGCACGGGACCTACGCATGTCAATAGCACGGGACCTACGTGTTCTATTTTAAATATGTATATAACTGATTCAATTGTGATCGATAATCAATGATAATAGATATAGTATGCCGCGCTACGACAAACAATGGGTGTATCCAGGATCTGAAGAAAAGGAGGGCACCGGGGTTTTGAGGCTTGCCCCCAAATTTTTTTCGACATAGGCCAATTTGTGTTTTTGTATTGCTAAAAAAACAAATAAATACATCTGAGTTTGAGTCAATAACTGTTCATTGGTCAAGTCCCAGCAAAAAAAGATATGTTGAACCGATGTTGTTTTAATGTTGGTCCGGCGTCAAAGACAGTGGCACAACATTAAAGCAACATTGTGTCAATGTCACAAGTAATCGGTTACTATACTGTCTAAATTTGCAAAGACATACAGCAGTGTAATTGCCCTCGTTCCAAGTAAGCAGTGAGGCCTATCGATGTAGTTAATTTCTGAAGTAAATGGAATACTGCGAAATAAGATAAAATACATGACATACCATCATGAACTCAATCATTTTAATGCATGTAGTTTTGCGTCATGAAATACGGTGAGAACACAGTATTTTCTCTCGCGCAGGTCGTGAATGTCAGTCAGGCTTTTTTACGAGATGTGTTTTTACAAACAAAAAACTATTTAATTTAGTCTACTCTGTTTTCTGTTCCCGCATAATTTTTTTTCCAAGTTTTATATGTAGACTATCACGAAAAAAAGGTCAGTGTACAGGTCGCCAATTTTAGCCCTCACCAATTTAACGGGAGGCTATTGTCGTCCCCATGACCTTCTGTCTGTCTGTCTGTCTGTCTTGTTTCACAAACATTATAATGTTTATTCAGGGTTCTCACTGTCATGAAAAATCATGGAAAACCATGGAAAATGAAAAAAAAAAATCAGGCCCGGAAAGGTCACGGAAATTGAAAATTTGACAAAAAGTCATGGAATTTTGAATTTTTATTAATGTCCATCGCATTTTTATAAATGTCCATTTTTTTGAGAAAATTGTTGATTACCTAAACTTTTGACACACAATGATACTGTCAGTCCACCTATAGCTGTAAAATATTTTACATGCAAAAAGTAAGAAACCCGCAACACCCGGTTCTGCTTTCGATCAGACTGCTGTGGTGGTGGAGGCTGTACAGTTTTAAATGGATATTTTTATATTCGTTTACAAAGTCATGGAATTCTTAAGAAATGGTCATGGGAAGTCATGGAAAAGTCATGGAATTTCATTTCAATATCTCTGTGGGAACCCTAGTTTTTATATTTTTCAGATCAAGTCTTGATGACAACAGACATTTTCGCAGACATAATGTTTATTACTATTATGCGAGCCCGCTGACTTTATCATATTTAACCTCTTTTTTATCTGGTTTCGCAGACATTATAATGTTTATTATTATTATTTTTTCAGACTAAGTCGTGATGACAACCTATGCGAACCCGCTGCATCGTCAGCCTGACTTCCACCACGCCGACCTCACACTCTCAACCGTAAACCTAGCTGAGGTCGCAGAACCCGCCGTCAACGAGTTCGCACCCGCTCCTACAAGTCCCACAGGCGGGCCGGGGAACAAGATCAGAGCAGAGGAGATGATTGACAGCGCGTCTGAGATGGGGGGCGGGTCCAGACAGCACGTGAACTTCCTCATTGTGTTCCTGTTCATCCTGGAGCTACTCGTCCTAATATTCGTCTGCGTCCTGGAGTACTTCCTCAGGTGGGTTTGACCTTTAACCCTTTAAGCCCTCACGATGCATTAAAGCATTATTTTACATCCCTGAAAACAGATTTAATTTTCCTACAACCAAGGGTTTTAGAACAAACATGTCCATGCAATCATATACCAATACTAAGCAATTTTCTTTAATTTTTCATCCTCTTCAAATCATCTTCATCCACCACAAGTCGAGAATTGCGACAGCAATTCGCGGCTTGTGGTGGATGAAGATGACAATGGTAAATTCAGGCAAATTTGGAAAATAATTAATGTCGCTGCCATGATGAAATCGTATGTGGCTAATGCTGAGTTAGTCCAAAAAATATTTTTTCGGGATGTCTATATACTGTAGATCCGCGAGGTTTTACTTTTCGCGAATTTCGCGAGGAGGACAAATTCGTGAATTCAAGAATCTCGCTAAAATTATTATACTAATAGCTATACTAAATAAAAATGAATTCTAAATTTCGTGAAAAGTTCCAAAATCAGAAATTCGCGAAAATTTGTACACGTGAAAATAACCTGATCAACAGTATCTTAAACACACTTATGTTTCGCCATTTGAAGCTGGAAATTGCGTCAGCAATTCCAGCTTCAAATGACAAAAAATTGTAATTGAAACTGCAGAGGGATACGTTTTAACCCTTGCAGGGGGTGAACTTTAGACGGGGGTGAACTTTAGACGTCAGAATCTGACGTCCGCAGACGTCACATTATGACGTCTTAAGTCGATCCCTGCACTGAAAGAAAAAATATTTATAATGACAATAGTCTCATAACGTAGGTATTCAAACGAAGCTCGGAAAGAGCTACATAAGCCATTTATTATGATTTCAAGTTTTACCCCTTTGGTCTCTATAGTTTGCAAAAAATATGTCAGGGTTGTAAGGTGTAACCCTCTAACCCTTGCAATGTTGAATTATGTTGATAAATGCTATTTATTTATTTATTTATTTTTTAGGCTTTATATACACAAATATATACAATAATCGTACAAATATGTACTTGTAAGTAAAATTATGTACATCAGGAAGTCGAATACAGGTGGCCAGCACCCTAACTAAGTTCGACATTGAGGATAATGTTTATATACATGGTAATTACCCTTAAAATTACTCTTAAAACTAAAAATTAAATAAAAATATATTATACATAATTGTTGTTTCCCGCGCTAAAACCAGAGATAAAATAACTACATATTAGTATAAAAATAGCAATAAAAACCCCTTGGAAAGCGTTAAAACTTATAGAACAACTACAAGTAGAACAATTTTTTAAAGCAAGCAACCTTGTAGATGGTAGTTACACTTAAAAGTAAAATTAAATAAAAATATAATTTATCTAATTTTTGTTTCCCGTGCTAAAAGAGAGAGACCGAAACATTGATAAAGTCTTCAATGTCTTCACCCTCTGCCTGCTAATCACGATAATAGTCATTTTAAGCCTAAAGCGCTGAAATATTTATGTATAACCATATAGAGACCAAAGGGTTTTATTAATTTGAAATCTTAGTTAGATATTTCTGCTTCATTTGAATACATATGTTATGTGTCTACGGCCAATATAATTATTATAATCTTTCAGTGCAGGGATCTACTTCAGACGTCAGATTTGACGTCCATCGGCGTCAGATACTGACGTCTAAAGTCGATCAACGCACTGTAAGGATTAATTAGCTTTTTCCGCTTCATTCGAATATACCTATTTTGAGGGGATACTAGTTTATCATTAATAAAAATTTAATTCTTTGAGGGCAATTATCGACAAAAAGTCGATCCCCGCGATGAAGAGATAAACTCTCACGGCCTCAGTAGGCCTATAGTATTTTTGAATAACAACTGAATGGTGGCGTACTTTTTTTCTGGGAGGTACACAAGTTGACCTTCAATCATATGACCTCTGATAGTCGTCAATCATCTTGATTTAGATCACTTAGATGTCCATCGCATCTTCTGGTCAGGCCTAATTAGTGCAGTGTGCACTCGGTAGACGGTGTACTATCATTAGTATTCTAATTAGTCGTTAGGTGGTGTTTGTGTAGCCCCAGGCTGTTACCTCGTCAACTCTGCAACCATTCAACATGTAGCACAATTTACTACAATACCCATTTTCTATTTCTACACAATCTTTCATAGAAGAAGCACTGTATATCAGAAAAAAACAAACAAAAATACATAAGGTGTGGACTACTACAATGTGACTAAATGCAATTTGGCGTTGATTCTTGAATTTGGTTTTTGATTCACGATGTGTTTGAGCATGCTGAGGGCTTTGTGAGTATTTTATTCGCTTCAGCATATCGTTATTATCAATGAAAATCTTCGACACACAGAATGTTACTTTGGTGTTTCAATGGCTCCATGAAAAATCGTATTGGGGTCCTTGAAAAATTCGTGAATTTTGTCTTGAAAAAATGTACGAGCTCTGTACACATGTTTTATTCTTGTTATAGGATGACAGATGTGTTCCCCGTAAGGCACCTCAATTTCTCCTGTACGGATCCCGACATCTCCTACACCAAGGCGGCTGGAGAGGCCTCATATGGGGAGTTTGCGTACCATGGAGACATCTCCTATGAGCTGGTGCTGTCCATGTGTTTCTGTCTCCCACCAGTTGTAGTAAGTCAATTAACATGATTAATGATGTTCAATTGCAAAACAACCAATTCAAATCAGTTATATAATTAAACCATTTTATTCACAGATTTAAGTCAATGCACAAATTTCAAAATGCTCAATAAAGCAATATTCATCAGGAAATATAATGAGTTACTCTTAAATCATGCATATTAGTACATTGAACCATTGACGCTTCAGCCTTGCACAGACACTGAAATGTCAATCTTTACATTAAAATGCATTTGTCATCGATCTACTTGTGCGACGCATGGGTTTTGCCCACACATTGTGATATTTGGGTCGGTGACCGCCTGCTGCTACTAGGTACTGTATACACTAGGACATGTATGCAGCAGTGTCGTGTCGTGGGGCTCAGAGAACCACGTAAATCAGATGGCTCTTCTGACTGAACTGAAGTTGAACATAAAAGAACCTCAATGAACGTAGGCACAGTTTCCATCCGGCGAGACTCCAGAAAATCCACAATGTGGCGCGATAGCACAATAGTCATTCTGACCTCAGAGATTATATCTCTGATACCACACGCTCATTTCGCCGTATGCACGCATGGCGATTGACCAGATTTATCAGCCGTTAGTGAGCGTTACCACGTGATTTTATAACCATTCCTATAACCACGGAACTATTTTGGTGTTCACTTCAACTCATTACTTATCCTTTTTTCAATATTTAATTTGATTTTAGAGTTTGTTACAGGTAAGGGCTATTTATTCTGTTTAGTAGTGGATAAATTGAACCAGCACAATTCGCATGTCATTCAGTAATTTATATTTGCCAGTGTTTTAAAGCCGATTGTAAATTCTGTCAGAAAAAAGTAAACATGGACCTTCTCACAGCAGCGCGTAGGCAGAAAAAGTAATCCATTGAATGTTTTCTATTTCTATGTGAATATAAACTCATATGTGGCGGAGTAGTGGTGTTTTATATTTGCCATATATATTCAGGACACTCAAGCGTGTTTATAAGCCTACAGTTGTTATATCAACAAAACTGCTCAAAATGAACAGTTTTTGTCGAAACATGGCGTGTGGTTACAGAGAGAGAGCGGGGTTGACCTGAGCGACATCTATGTGTGGAGAATGCACAATAGTGCGTAGGCCTACTGCCACGTAACATACATATACAGATACAGATACGTGTAGGCCTACACTGCTTGGTGCAGTTCATAGGGGCCTACTGGAAGGGATTAGAATATAGGCTTGTCATATAGGCCTATACGGGCAGTATCCATGGGCCTGCGAGGGCAGTAGTTACGGACCTGAAGGTTATTATGTAAGAGGGTACTATATATCTACATGGACCTGTCTGACACTGGTTTATGTTCGTGTTCTCTTATTGCAGAGATGATCGAATGAAACAATTTGTTATCATAAACTGTGACAATGAACTCAAATGTAGAGATGCTAGATTAAAACTATTTTATCATACTAATGTACTAATACAAATATGCTGAATAATAAATGTGCTAATCTTTTAATGATACCATTGTTTCCTCTCACTTTGTGTCATGTTAACGTATAATATATAGGCCTAATACAAAGATATTCGTGGAATCATTATTTTATTACACATTACGCCAATGTACTTTTGCAAACATACTGAAATAAAAGTAATGTGATATTTCACACCAAGCTAACCCTTCCAGCCCGGGGCCGTCTTTGTACGTCAGAATCTGACGTCTGTAGACATCAGATTCTGACGTATAAAGACACTTCTCACACTGAAAGTATTAACATATTTATAACTGCCGTAGACCCATAACACAGGTATTCAAATAAATCGGAAAAGGGTAACTAAGACATTTATGGTGATTTTAAATTGCAGATTTTGGTGAGTAAGATAGCCTTATGGGCGTTCACGGAGTAAAAAATATATAGGGCCTATAATTGCGTGGCCCCATAACATAGGTATTCAAATAAATCGGAAAGTGGTGACTAAGACATTTATGATGATTTGCAATTGCAGATTTTGGTGAGTGAGATAGCCTTATGGGCGTTCACAGAAGAAGAACAGAAAACAGTACTAGCACTGTCACGTCATTGTCATGTACCCCAAGTCATCCGCAGGATACTCAGATTTATAGGTAAAAATAACTCACGACTATACCCGCCGTCAGGTTAACTCGTATCGCATGTTTTTCGCCGATTTCTCAGTCAATTCTCAACAGATTTTGATTAAATTTTGCAAGGACTATTACGCGGCGACTACCGTGACATTTTCATCAAAAGATATTATATAGTTCAAAAGTTAGACCATTTGACATGTAGTAAATTTTACGACGTCCCTCTATAAACACATTAAGCTGGTTAAATTAAAGATTTTTTTAGACCCGAATTGCTGCTTTACATGCCAGATGGTCTAACTTTTTAGCTATGCAATATTTTTCGATTAAAATTTCATGTCTCGAAAATAGTCCTTGCACAATTTCATCAAAATCGGTTGAGAATTGGCTGAGAAATCGGCGAAAAACATGCGAAAAACTTAAATCTGACGGCGGGTATATAATCAAATCAAAATCAAATCAAGAACACTGAGAAAGTCTATTTAAGTTTTCAGTCACTTGAAGCTGTGTCTCGCTACCGCGATCCACAACTTCAAGTGACTGCAAATTTGTGTGATTTGCGAAATTTAAGTCCAAACATATATTTCAGTGTTTCAAAAATGAAATGAAATGAAATGAATTAGGCTTTAGGCCACCTTTGTGCACATACAGGCTAAATTGGGCCAGGAGAACCCACCTGAGGAAGGTGAGATGAGTGAGATGACACTGCCCTCCAGACACAGGATTCGAAATTCGAACCCTGGGGGTCTGAGGTCGAGTACCTACCTCTCGGTCACGGAGGCTCCCCACAATACTGAGTTTTTCAAGCTTGAAAACATATTGTACTTTTACCAACTGATTATACAGGGGCTAGTAAAAACACGGAATGTCTACTGTGGTCGACATCAGTATTGTAAGAGGTAATCTTGTTACAAGACATGTGAAAAACACTTATGACTCCTATCCTGCTAGTCCGGTACATATATGAAACAAAATGCCCCCTCATTTATAGAATAGATTGCTGTCGATCGCTCAGTTGATAACATATTTGAATTTGGGAGATGTTTTTTTCTTCGTGAACATGAGAAATACGTTACTTATCGTCATTAGAAGCTAGAAATTGACTGAGAAAAATATACATGTGTGTTTTCAAATTTCAAACGAAAAAGTGGGACTGAAATTTATCAAATATTCTGTTGTAAATAGTGACTTCAATCAATGATTTCATTTGGGTGACTTTCATAAAAAAAATGATTTGTAAATTTCTATTTGTTTCAGCAATTCCAGCTTTAATTGAATAAAAAAATACTGATACAAAGTTAACAGGTTTTGTTGTGCTTCGGGCTTCTTTCTGTCGCGATATTGGCTCAAAGTGCAGAAAGCGACGTAAAGCAATATTCACTCATTCATTTAATGAAAAATTTCAAAAAATATAAAATATTTCGTTATATTCATCAAATCAAATATATATATATTCCGTCACCTGTAGCTGAAAATTCCGTTAGCAATTCCAGCTCTAAATGACGGAAAAAATTGACAATTCAGCAGCAATGGGAAAATCAAATAAAATTATTAGGATTTTTTTATGCTGGAAATTTTTTTCTCCGATTTATAACTATTTGAAATTTTTTAATAAGTTTCGCCAACTTGCGGAAGCGAGACACAACTTCATGTGTATAGTGGTCGACACATTTCAATATTTCGTGTAATACACTTTTTATTGTCATTATTGTTAAAAGGTTTCTACGCTTTCCAGAGTAACTTTTTTTGTTGTCATATATGATTTGTGGATCATACATAGAAGCTATTTTATCTTTGGCTTTGGTGCGGAAAACAAAATGATAGACCTCCTATTTTCACATATTGGCATTGTTCAAGTAGTAATCAATTATCTGTCAGTTTTTCACAATATCCAGAGTTTCACTATGGCAATGCCTTTCAATATGATTTTAATTTTGTATGTGATACCATGTAAATTGTCGTGTAATTTTAGCAAATTAACCATATTGTATATACATGTACATATATTCTATCATTTTTATGACAAATAAGTCAGTAATGACTTTTCTTTAGGTCAATAAATATCTATCTATCTTCTTACATTTTTGTTATCAGGTGCGTTCTTATTCGGCTTGCTGATAACTATGATCTTCACGGACGTGGTGAAGTTGTTGACAGGTCGACTGAGACCTCGCTTCCTGGAGATTTGTCAGCCAGACAAGGATAAGTGCGAGGTGACATCCCTGAACGATGACGACATATGTCAGCAAGCAGACCAAGACGAGCTGAGAGATGCCAGGTAAAGTTGTATTGTAATATTGTATTGTGTCTAAGCTTTTCTATGTGTAAATGGCAAGCCGGAATGTAAGTGTACATACCATTTCGATATGTGATTCACAGAACTAACCATGCTAACCAATGTTCCCTGCTGTACATATTGTATATACATATATATATAATATATATATATATATATATATATATATTACTATGGCAAATAAATCAGCAATGACTTGAAATTGTGTCAATAAAACATCTATCTATCTATGTATTATCATTTTTATCCCTTTATTACCCTTATGCTGCTAAATAATAATAAAAACAATCTTCAGCCACCTGAAGTTGTGTCTCGCTAACGCGACCCACAACTTCAAGTGGCTGAAAATTACTCATATTTGTTTATTTTTACACAAAAATGTGCAAATATTGATGTTTAAACACTCATTTCATTCCCAAAAACAGTGATTTAATCGGCTAATATAACGGATTACAAACGGCTATAGCCGTGCTTAGCAAGCAAAGGGTTAACGCTGATCACGACTGTATTTGTTTTCTTAATCCTTACACAACGCTCAGCACGACTATTTTTTTTTTTTTTTTTTTTTATTATTCAATAAAATCACTGATATTGGGAATGAAGTAAATCTTTAGAGATCAAAACTTGCAAATGTTTGGTCTAAGTTTAACAAATATGGATACTTTTGTTGTGGATCGCGATAGCGAGACACAACTTCAAATGGGTAAAAAAATGATTTCTATAACTTCGCGATTTAAGGGCTAATACTTTAAAATTTAAACCTTAATGCGCTGAAATATTTTACGAAAACCTTGGAGGCCAGCCAAATTAAAGGGGTTTTTCAATTTGAAATCATCATAAATGGCTTCGTTAGCTCTTTCTGATTCATTTAAAAACCTGTGTTATGGGACTACGACCATCAGAAATATGTTTATTCTTACAATGCGGGGATCAACATTAGATTTCTGAATCTGACGTCTACAGACGTCAGATTCTGACGACTAAAGTCGATCCGTGCACTGTAAGAGTTAAGGTTATACGTACTAACTGTAATCAGCTAGTATTCAAAAAGTGTTGACTTTTATTTTGACAAATAAGAACAAATAACAATCACACACTTGTAGTTGTGGGTGGCGGTAGCGGAACAGAGCTTTATTTCGGTTACAATTTTAACTGGATAATGGCGCGCTTTGCATTGTATTTGTTTTATGGATCAAACCCATAGCATGGTAAATGGTATAGGTCCATCTGTACTCATATGACTGATTGCTCAATATTGTTTTATTCTTGGGAATCAAATTTTCAAAAATATAAATACAAATATATTGCAAATTGTACTGATGTCAATGTACAATTATTATATACCAAAACAAATGTTCCAAGAATAATATCAGTTGACAAGATGTTTTAAACAGGGGTGTCCACGTGACCAAACAAATAATTTAATGCTTACTGCTACAATAACGGCCATAGCCATCATTGTTTGGCAACAGCAATCTCATTGCTTACTACATCATTTATCTAATCTGGACACCACTAACAAATGAACCGCACTATTCAAATATGAAAGCTTTTCATTATAATAATATATCTGACAATTCGATGACAAATTCTTAAATATTCAGCACTTTTTCTTAGAGACTATTTTGCAGGGCAAACAAAATGTCATAATTTTTGTCAGAATATATTAATTTTGTGTAGTCGCCATTTAAAATAACCCGTGACGTCAGTCTATTGTGAAAACAGTAGATTCGGATCTACGAATCTACTGTTATTTTGTACTGGCCAGGTCGGGCACAATATATGGGTTTAACCATGAAACTGCGTGTCTAATATTTCATGGTTTGCCCATACTGACAATGAAATTGAGGTTTTCAAAAGCAAATCTTGGAACATCTACACATATTCTGTGAATTTTTAGTCGAAGGAAGAACTCAATTACAATAGATTCGTGAATCCAAATATACTCGGCATATTCGGATCTACAAATCTATCGAATTTCGTTTTTTCTTCTTGACATATCTTTGTTCCACTTACCATATCAAATAGGTCCTTTATATGTATTTTTATGTAAATATTTTATTATTTATATATTTTTGGCATGTATGACAATATACATACAGATTCCAAAACAAGTGATTAACGTTAGTATTATTTTGATGGTATGAAAAAAGATGTCGACAAGGCGTCGACAAATTATAATTTGATGCTAATCATTGTGTTGATGCAGATTAATTTTAGCACCAATGAGATGAACAAAGCCTATTAAGACATTTTCATTTAATCTGACCACTTGGTGACAAATTTTAAATATTTCTAATTTATTTTAGAAAGAGTTAACACCGCTAGCACCATATATATTTTTTCTCGTAAGAAAATATTTAGGTATCGCAGAATGTAATCTATATTTTTGTAGCATTGTATATCATTGTGCCACACACCACATAAAATATTCCTATGCTTATGTTTTTGTCAATATTTCATTATTAGTATATACTTGTGACCAGTTTATTATAATTCATGTGTTTTTATTTTGCCAGGTTATCTTTTCCATCAATGCATGCCTCCATGACGGCATTCGCAGCGTGCTATCTTGCAGTAAGTAGTTATACCCGCCGTCAGATTAACTTGTATCGCATGTTTTTTGCCGATTTCTCGGTCAATTCTCAACCGATTTTTATGAAATTTTGCAAGGACTATTTTCGAGTCATGCGGCGACTATCGTGAAATTTTCATCAAAAAATATTATGTCGTATAAAAGTTAGGACATTTGACATGTAGTAAATTTGAAATTACGACGTTCCTCTATAAACCCATTAAACTGATTAAATTGAAGTTTGTTTTTAGCCCTTATTGCATTACATGCCAGATGGTCTAACTTTTTAGCTATACAATATTTTCCGACGAAAATTTCACGATAGTCGCCGCATGACTCGAAAATAGTCCTTGCAAAATTTCATAAAAATCGGTTGAGAATTGACTGAGAAATCGGCAAAAAACATGCGATACAAGTTAATCTGACGGCGGGTATAGATGATACTTTGAAGAAGATTGTAAATATGTGATTTTTTTTAAGAAGATTGTGAATATGTAAATCTGTTGGCACATTTCTCAAACATTCTGTGATGCCAAGGAGCCAAATATAACTACAAAAATGTGATTTTTTTCCGTAGGGGGGGGGGGGGGGGGCGGCAGCGCTTTACTATATTTGAGCATAGAAAGAACAAGCTAATACAGCTTTAATATAAAATCATTAAAATAACCATGAATATATGTGGTCATGTTAACTGAAATACAACTATATTTTATTACCACCATCAATACAGAATAAACAAAAGGTGTTTAGTTTCTTCAGGTTCGTTTCACATCGACCTAATGTCTTAACACAGATAAATGCTGACCGCTTGGTTGTTTGTAGGTGTATCTGCACCACGTGATCCGAGCTCCCGGCGTGCGCATCATGAGACCCTTCCTGTCTCTGTCATTCATCATGCTGTCAGTGCTGTGCTGTGTGGCGCGCTATGGTCTGTACCACAGTCACTGGACAGATGTTCTTGTGGGGTTTATCTTAGGCGTCGTTGTGGCCGTATACATAGTAAGTAAACCTTCGGAGTGCATTAGTTCTTAAATAATTCAATCTATATTTAATAATCTTACAGGGTGTATTCGTTCTGGGAGACTTCATTTTATAGGTTTGTGTGTTTTAGGATGTATTCGTTTTGGGAGACTTTAATATATATTTTATGTTTATTTACAGGGTGTATTCGTTCTGGGAGACTTTCATGGTTTTATGTGTTTTCGAATGTATTTTCGTTTTGGAAGACTTTATTCTATATTTTTCGTATATTTCCAGGGTGTATTCGTTTTGGGACACTTTTATCTATATTTTTCGTATATTTTCAGGGTGTATTCGTCCTGGGAGACTTTCTGGAGCGCCTGGGCAGTCAGCGCCTCTACAGCCGTCTCACAGGCTTCCTGAAGCACCACCGCCAACGTGAGCTCCGAGAGCTTTACCAGGAGGTATTGGCAACCCCACCACCCCCGCACCCCGCCTCCGCCACTGCCACCTGGCTGCCACATATAGGTCTATGTGACAGCCCTGCTGCCACAAACGCCTCCGTAGCCGCCAGCTCGTGGCACCATTTAGCGGCTTATTCCCCAGCCTTAATCAAGAGATACTGATCTTAGTAATAATACATGATAAGTAGAGGGAGAGTGCGAAAGCCGTCTTACAGAATGGATAATTTGGTTCTTACAACCTTTTGCCTGATGATAACTACAACAGTCGTTTTTAATCCGTTTTACTAGCCGATTAAATCACTATTATTGGGAATTAAATGACTGTTTAAACATCAACATTTGTTAATGTTTCGTCTCAAATTAAACAAATATGAGCAATTTTCAGCCACTTGAGGTTGTGGATCGCGGTAGCGAGACAAAACCTCAAGTGGTTGAAAATTTAAATAAATTAACTTAGCAGGGTTAAAACTCGTTTAGAACAAATATGTGAGCAAGTAATAAGTGAATGCAATGTTATTCAAAATGTGCCACAGTTTTGAGCTGTACACAAAGTTAAAGCTACTCAATCAGGCTAAAATCGGTGATTTTATTTTGATTTCTTAATATGACCATATGATGTAAACATGTCCATAGACTAGAACTGCAATTTTTAAAAAAAAATTTGTGCCGCTCATTTACCAGTTAAGCGAGATTTAGAGACGAAATTCCGAAATAAGAAATCGGGAATTTCGTATCTATATCTAGCCTAACTGGTAAATGCGCAGCACAATTTTTTATTAAACTTTTGCAGCTCTAGTCTATGGACATGTTCACATCATATGGTCATATTATGAAGATAAAATATTTTTTTTTTACGATTTTAGACTGATTCCCTTTAACTTCGGATGATTCCATTGACGTCAAACCTCGCAATCAGCCCTTTATCCCCATCACACATATCAAAATGTGCGGGTACGTGAGCATCACTTCTCTTTTTGAGAATTTGCGTTTGTAATATTATTGCGATGTTAACATGAATGCGTCACTTTAACATCCTCATTTAAAGGGATGTCGTCTTCTCATGAACATAGTATACCTATTGTACATTTAATTCCTTCGAAAATGACGTAGAATTTGTATCTCTCCCACATTTTAAGACGCTGTTGATTTTTTTATTGTGGTGTTTACTAGCTATACTCCCATGGCTGCTCTGCCAACACACGTGAACTATGGCTGTTTTAATAGGGAAATGTCTCACGCCGTTAAAACAGAGATTGTTTATTATACCACAATCTCTGGTTAAAACAATCTGTTTAACAATAAAATATTTTTCCGTATATCTACAACCATTGCAGCTATACAACCATTTTAAATAATAATTTGATATTAAGGAAATTAGGGAGGCCTTTAAAAGTGTTTTACCTAATGTGTGTTATACCCTTGGAAATGTTTCTGCCCATTTCATTATGACATTTTATGTATTCCATATAGCTCCAGACCAAAGCAACTAATTAATTGGAAGTAGGCGCAAAATTATACAAGAAAGTAATGTAGACTAGCACCCAATGCACTCACAAAGGGGTTACGCCAATACTGTTTCACTCATACATGTTGTGCATAGTCTGCATCGAATCACAATGTCCGATTTCACTGATAGTAACAGTGATCATAATCCGACGTTCTTTGCCTGCTCACTATAATAGTTACGTTCAACTGATTTCACAACAATTTTTTGCAACAAACTTTCTCGGATAAACAGCTTTAGATTTTTGTTGAAATATTTTCGTTGAGTCCCCCTATATTGGTATATTTCAAGGGACAATTATATTTTCTTATCTAAAAATCTAGTAAATCCCTATTATATCCAGCACCGATAGATCATACGTAGAACAAACTTTGTGAAAATATATATAATATATCTATGTTTTGAACAGTATTATTTATATAAGTGTACATTGTGTATAATTCGTAAATATAGATTGTATTGGAGCTTATCATTTTTTCCAATAAAATACACAAAGGCAGATTAATTTCGTTTTCAACGTGTCTTACATGCATGGTATGCAGCATTGCATGTTACCCGGGGTTATTTTGCATGTATTGTAAAAAAAATAGCATGTTGAATGATCTAATGATCATTTCTAACCCAAGCTATTCAATGCAATTTTTAACTTCTATTTCAATTAATGTAGTGTGCATGATCTTACACATCTGTAGTTGAGATTTAACTTTGTCATTGCTATTATAAAAGATACTGTATGAAGTCTGATTAGTGTCAAGTTTCAATATGAAATTTATGGCACAAGAAGGACAAACAATTCTTTCGATTTTGACTTGTTTGCATGAAAATATCGCAATGAGCCCTTACATTCATCCTAGTTAAAGGCCCATAATACATACATTGTATTATGTTTACTTAAAGGGACTGGCTCAGGCTAAAATCATAAAAAAATCGGTGATTATATTTTGGCTTATTAATATGACCATATGATGTAAACATGTCCATAGACTGTAACTGAAAAAAAAATTGTGCTGCGCATTTACCAGTTAGGCTAGATATAGACACGAAATTCCTGATTTATTTTTTTGCACATGTATGTCCAAGATAAGAAATACGGGAATTTCGTCTCTATATCTAGCATAAATGGTAAATGCACAGCACAAAAATTAAAACAACTTTTGTAGTTCTAGTCTATGGACATGTTTACATATGGTCATATTAAGAAGCCAAAATAAAATCACCGAGTTTTTATGATTTAACCTGATCGAATTCCTTTAATATCAATAGGATCAAAATTGAATAACATATATTTTCCCATGGATTGCATTATATTATAATCATGTAATTGTGTTGAAAAATACCAATCCCACGTTTGCCACCAAACAGACTTCATATCAGTGTTTTGTGATTGAATATTTAGCTTGGTGAGCAATAAGCTCTCAGCCTTGTATGGCTGGTTTAATAGTGCTTTATTGTACAACTAACAACAATTGTATTTATTTTAAACCAAATCTTATGCATTTCGAAATCATGACCATCTACTCTACGTTTTAAGCTCTGTAGTCAGACACAACTTCGAGCAGACTGATTTTTTTTTTACATTGTAGAAATGCTAACTAAACCTGCATGTTGAATAACTAATGAATCTATTCTCAGCTTCAATTAACCAATTTGCCTTTCCTCGCCTTTTCTTTGCTGCCTTCTTGAATTCGCATGGAACCTTCCAGAATTGGGTAGGATTTTGACCAATAGAACAAATAACTGTGTGTACCATATTTTGTTACTAATTACGAATTTTGCACATGCTTGTCTAAATATTTAATACCTGCAATAAGTTGATTGTGTTGTTGTGGTTTTATATAGTTTATCCTCGTGTCTGATTTTTTCTTTTAAACTTTAATTTTTATTTTCAAACCCAAATTAAATATCAATTAATACATTTCTGTTCCACATATCAACGACGTACACATATTCTGTTCTTTGAGTTTTCAGTGTTTAAGTTGAATGTATGGTCGGATGTGTTTGTGTATTATTTTTTTCGATTTTTTTATTATTCCAATATTTTGTCTGAAAAATATCATAGCTAATATTTCATACATACCTTTTATCTGATGTTTTGTGCGCTATATATATATGATAGTCTTAATAATAAATCCAATTAGGCATAAATCAAATAACAATTTAAAATTAATTATGAGTTTAAATTAAATGAAAGTATATTTGTTATAGAAATAGTTCAAGGTAATCAATGAAAGAAATACAAAGTTTTGCAGACACATATTTGTTTTATCCCGGTCACAAATCAGCCGGCTGCCGGCTGATGCATGCGATGTGAATGCATCAGACAGACTGCTCACTTCGAGACAGTTGCCGCTGATGAGTGACTAATCAGCTGCTGGGGGGGGGGGGGGGGTAGGGGCCGTGAAATGACTTTCCATCTCCAATGTCATATTGACTAGAAATTAAAAGCTGAAAATGTACCCACCCAAGTGATTGGCCGTCCATCAGTCATCATGTGAAGGCTGTCCGATTTAAATGTCGCTTAGCCACACCTTCATTTTTACCTGCACATGTACAATCACCCCGATGTGGCGTTATCTCCGGTCAATCTCTATGTGCTATTCTTCCGATATTGATCCGATCTCAACTCAATTCATTCCCGGGCTGGACATTTAGTAAACTTTAAGTGAGACTTGAATTTTGTCAAGCCTATGCACGAAGTTCCAAAATGCCCCTATATACATGCGATATCCGCATTGGGTTTGTGACAGAGGTATAATCAGGGATTATTTTTGTATTTTTATTTTATTTTAACCTGAAGCATTTTTCTAATGCTACAGATATGCGACAATAACAGTTTAATTTAAACTGTTATATATCTACTACGACTTCTTGTACCATTATATGTATGTGATTTTGAACCTAGTCTGCTGTGGAGCAAATTACCCAATGACAGAGTTTACAATTTATTATCATTGTTGAATATATCCCATCAACTCTAAGTCTATACAAAAAAATGTATATTGTTAATCCCACGTTTGTCACCAAAAGTTGCTTCTAGCTGTGTCCCTTAACTATTTTTAATTATTTAATTGCTAATCACAGCTTTAAGGTTTTTAACAAGGCTCAGACAGGACAGTGACGAAACATGTGGTGTAAGATCAAGGAATTGTTACGGCTTGCACTCGGATGCTTGTATGTCTTTTGCATGTGCTCTGTCTGTGTTTAGTTTATGTGGTGACGGGATCTATTGTTGTTTTCAGGAGCGAGTTGAGACGCATGGGTACTTTTGTCCCCACCATCCCTCAAACACAGATTTATCCAGCCCAGGACTAGTTATTCCCAGACCCCACCTACATTCACTCCCAACTACTGGGAACGGCAATGCCCCTAACGGACACATGCGCTCTCCGGAGGGGCCAGTGAATGAGAGCACCACTGACCCTGTGGAGGTCGTGCACTCTACCAGTGTGCACGCAGAGATGGTGCATTCTGGTAGTGTGCACGGGGGAAGTTCCACCAATTTGGCGGAGGAGAGAAACTCCGAGGTTCAGCTCAGACGCAACCGTCAGCAACAAAATACATTCCAGAGGGATCTGGAGAGAACATTGGATGCATACAGACATAGTGGTGACAATATGGGCTACAGTCACATGTGAGAATATACACAGTGCGCTATGCTGCACACAGCAGTCACAACAATATGGGCTTCAGTCACATGTGAGACTATACACAGTAGGCCTATGCTGTACATAGCCTTGACAACAATATAATAATAATAATAATGGTGAGTTCTTATATAGCGCACATACAATGCTCTGTGCGCTTCACACATATTACCCCTGGTCACTGGACCTGTTCATTCATGTACCATTTCAACTCCCTTTTTGGAGCATACAGCACTTGCAGCCATTTCGGCGCTAGGAACTAGTCGCACACATTGCCATCTCTGTCCTACCAGGTACTCATTTACACCTGAGTCAAGTGAAGCATGTGAGGGTAAAGTGTCTTGCCCAAGGACACAACATCGAAATAATGTCCCAATATTGAGAGGGGAGAAACATGATATTTCTCTGAAAATCCTGCACCAAGCGGGATTCGAAACCGCACGGCAGGCAGTGACATTGGCAAAGCTCCGCGCTCTAGCCATTGCGCCACGTCCCTCATATGGGCTGCATCACATGTGAGACTATACACAGTAGGCCTAAGCTGTACATAACAGTGACAAGCTTTTGACACAGGTGAGATGATAGAGGGTACAGTGCATGTCCAGAGACATAGTGGTGACAGCATGGGCTATAGCCACTGTGAGAGTGTAAGCTGCATGGGTGTGTACAACATAGGCTATAACTACATGTAATGTGAGATTGTTAGAGCGTACAATAGGTGCCTGCAGTACAGACAAAGTGGTTACAACATGGATTATAACCACATGTGAGATAATGCTTACCGTATTCCCGTGCATATTGGTGCATGCGCCTATATGTGAAACATTGCCGTTTTTGAAGACCCAAAATAATAAGTGGTTTCAGATAGAGGCGCCTATCTGAAGCTAGGCGCATGCGCCTACAAATGAAACCTTAAGAAAGCTATCCAGGCCTGGGATTACATTTTGTGACCAGGTTTTTTTCAATCACATCATTTATCAATAGAGTTGAATAGGTTTTCTGTAATTGGCGAAACGAAACTGATTAAAAAATTAAAGAAACAAAAATGATTAAACTGGTTTATGTGCCAAAAATCCACGTTTTTAGGGGTTCATTTATAAGTCCCGTTTGTATGGAATTTGTAAACGACTTCACTTATAGGCGCATTGGCCTATAAGACTTATAGGCGCATGGGCCTATAAGTGAAGTTAGGCGCACCCTCACTTATAGGCGCATGTGCCTATATGCGGAGGAATACCGTATAGAACTCACACAGCCATCTCACACACATGCTTAACCCATTGTGGTAACTGGTTTCAATGCTGGGACACTGCCTGTGATGCTGGCCCAACATTAAAACCAGATTGGCATAACCCTTATTCTGCTAAGTTATTTTATTTAAATTTTCAGTCACTTGAAGTTGCGTCTCGCCACAACTTCAACTTCAAGTGACTGAAAATTACTCATATCTGTTTGATTTGAGCACAAATATTTGCGAATCTTGTTGCTTAGACACACATTTCATTCCAAATAACTGTGATTTGGTCGACTAATAAAGCAGATAAATAACGAAAATAGTCGTGATCAGCAGGATAAGGGTTATAACGTATCTGTTAGCTGGGATGGTGGTTACAACATGGGAACATGGGCTACAGTAACATGTGAGATTCTGTAGTGTAGGCTACAATTGACACCCACAGACGAGACGTTACGACAACTTTGGTTTAATCCTGGACCACCATCTGCACGATTATTGTTTCAAAGTCTGGTGTTTGCTGAGAGAGTGAGAATCCTGTGTATGGTCTGCAAAATTTCACCCGCCACAATGTGTTTCAAATGCGTTTTGGTGTGTGAAATATTGCTAGCTAACCGTGTGCACTGCATGTCTGCAGACATAGTGGTGACAGCATGGGTCATTGTCACATTTGAGATTATAAAATATACACATACAGAAATGGTGAGATCGCAACACTAAATAGTCAACTGGTCCATATAAGAAGTTGTGGATCGGGAGAGACAGTATGTACATTGGTGAACAATCAAAGTGGTAAGCTTTAATAATAGGCTATAATTATATAATAGTGATATATGTGACCGATCTAATCAATTTTTTGCTACACCAAATATGATATAAATATCGAGGATCATTATCAGTAAAAAAGACGAAATTCCAACACATTTCCCAGTACTAGATTATAGGCCTACAACAGATAAGTCTATTCTGCATTCAAATGACAAGATGTTGCATAGGAGCAAATGCATATTGAGACTGTCACGTCGTTGCATAACGCCGATAAAAACAACAACAACAACAACAAAATAGATATTTGTGGTACCAAACTAGAGTTCGGCACTCACAGCGATTTATTGCTTGAACACTCTTTGTATCGATTTCTTTCCTGATTTTCTATTCACTTTGAAGTGCGAGTTACTGGTGCAATTCCCACCTCAAAGTGAACAAGAATGACCTGATTAACTATACAATACCCAAAATATGTGTTTAAACATCAAGATTTGCAAATGTGTGGTATCAAATTAAACATATTTGAATAATTTTCACCAACTTGAAGGTGTGGGTCGCGGTGGCGAGACACAACTTCACGTAGGTGAAAATTTAAATTTGCTAATGTAACGCTTTAAGTGTCATTGCTACAATTACTTCCATGGTTGTGAATTATATGACCAGGTATATCCCTTGCAAGCTCTCGATCCCAATATCTTTTATACATATATTCCAGTGTTGTACATAACGTGCCAAGAATACGTGCACATTAAATATTTCGTAACGAAATATGTTGTCTGGTGTAGCATTTATTTGAACCCAGATGTAGTATCTTTGTTTGAACTGATGCTGTTTTATCATCCTGACCTCAGAGATTTTAATCTCTGACGCCACACACCGATATTTCCGTATGCACGCATGCTGGCTCTTGACTTGATTTATCAGCCGTTATGTGTATTACTCTTTTTTTCGTTACTGAACGAAACTATTAACTATTACATTTACGTTGACTTCCACTTCGACTTATTATTTATCTTTTTTTTTATACTATTTTGCTTAATCTTGTTGCAGGTAAGAGCTATTTAACAAAAATATAAGGTTAAATATCTATTTACAGTAAGGGGCCGGCCATTTATCACCGGGGGGGGGGGGGGGATACTTTGTTCACAAAGTTGGCACAAAAGAATAGTTTGCTCTATAAACAGATAAAGTGTGGGAAAAAAATAATTTGTTTATTTATGTGTAAGGAAAAAATAGATTGTTGACAGCCAGCAGATTGTTCCGAATCTCCCGGAAACAAAAAATCACTCGCTCCGCTCGGTAAAATGTTTTCAAGCTCAACACATGAGCTTTTCTCCAAATTTTGTGGGACAAGAATGTATTGGATTAAACATGTCCTGGAAAAAAAAGTTTGTCCATGACATCTTAGGAAAAAATTGTTTGTTTTTGATCAGAGAGAAAAAAAATGTTTTTTTGTTGGGAGGGAAAAAAGTTTGTTTAAGAAGAAAAATCACACCCTCCCTCCTGGTATTTAATGGTCCGCCTCCAACAGCATATTCCGTATCCCATGAATACTGAAAATGGTAACTCCCGTTTGTTGAAATAGTAGATACGGCATTTCTACACCAAAGTGATATTTAGTTCTCTTCACGTTCTAGTCATTTATGTTTTTGATTTTATTGATATTATTTACGTACACAATTGATATCGTTAAATATCGTTAAATTATTAATTAAACCCTTTGTCTGGTAAGCACGACTATAATCATTATTAATCTGTTTCATTAGGCAATCAAATCACTTGTTGGAAAAGAAAAATGTGTTTGCAGATCAAGATTTGCAAATATTTGGTCTCAAATTAAACCAGTATGAAGAATTTTCACCCACTTGGAGTTGTGGGTCGCGGTAGCTACACACAATTTCAAGTGAAAAATTTAAATAAAGTTAGGGTAAAGGGTTGAAAACTTACTGGTATTTATATAGCTAACCATATGTCACGAGAGGTATAATTATCAGCACACACATATAATAATCAGCACCACACATCTATGCATAATATGATGAGAACTTATACGCTCAAATATGTAAAAATATGCGTCTCAAGCATATGCATAATGTAACTGTGTCCTCAAAATACTTCTATGTGCAATGTGCTATGCTTCAATTTTCTCCGGCATTATGCAACATCTTTGTAACCATAGGATCACACAATCAAGACAGCTAATATTATGCAGAATAGCACTGCCACACCAATTATTAGTTTGTAATGGCAATTGAGTATTATCCTTCTTTATAAGACATATTATTTTTTGAGTACTTGCAAAAATAATTGAGTATTGCATTTTTGTTACTTATCAGTTTGAATTTCAATGTTTTCTTTTTAGCTTTTTCGTGTGTAGAGAATGCATTTAACGATATGAAAACATATTTTGATTAGGAAACGTGCAATGGCACAACATATAAAAGGCTCAGCTACATTATGTAATGTCGTTATTGATCTAAATTGAGGAAGGCGCATATATTACAGAGATATTGTGCACTACGTTTTTTGACATTTTTGATTGAGTAATTACGCAAATACACAGCTTATAGGCTTATTTATAATAGGCCAATAATGTATATATTTATAAACAGGGGCCCATTTCACTAAGAAAATGATATTATTATTATAGTCTGAATTGTCATTTAAATGGCCATACTGGCCGAAAAATGACGTAAAAAAGATAATTTACTTAGTTACCCTGCATTATGATGATATCGTGTGTGTGAATTATACACGTTGATGTATTATTATAATTATGACGTAAATCATAGTGCAATATTGCAAAAAAACAATCACTAATTATATGCTTCAATCTCTCGCAACTTAATCTGTTGATATCATTGAAACGTAATGCTGTGTTATATTTGTGTTTATTTGTATCAATAATGTGAGTCATCAACATTGCTTATCATAATCATAAATCACTTTTTTGACTGTAATTGTATTGTGTTTTATCATATAAAAGTGAGAAAAGATTTTTGTGTTGTTGTACATTCAAGTTCTAGCAGTCATACATATGCAGATACTGCTATCGTTGGCTCTTTCAATAGATATTGGCGATAGACCAACACCATTATACACCTCTAAAACGAAGGGAGTTATTTGCATGATATTACGTCAAGGAGAAAGAGCTAAATTCGATTGATTCGTAGATCCAAATGTACGAGGCGCTTTGCACCGAGTATATTCGGATCTACGAATCTATTGTAGTTGACTTCTTTCTTCGACTTAAAATACACAGAATATGTGCAGGTGTTCCAAAATTTGATACAGAAAACATAAATTTCATTGTCAGTATGGCTAAACCATGAAATATTCGACATGCAGTTTCATGGTTAAACCTGTATATTGTGCTCGACCTGACCAGTACAACATAACAGTAGATTCGTAGATCCGAATCTACTGTTTTAACGATAGACTGACGATCCAGGTGTAATTTAAAGCCACTGATGTATCTGAAAACTGATTGTCCCACGTTGAAATGTGATACCTGGTGTTAGCCCACCGCCAATATCCACTGTGGGGCCTAAAGACAGCAGTGAGGATAGACATTGTTACCCAGCAAATACAGGACACCTATGAGTTGCCGTGTCGTCCTCTCAGAGGCCGTGGATGGATGTATTTGCTTTACCCGAAAAATCCAACATGGCCGTGACTGAGAGCGATCCCGACCCCAAGGTTCGAGAAATGTCCATAACTTTTTAATGACTGTGCGACCTCTGAGCTGAGCATGCGGAA
The DNA here is from genome assembly GCA_964017125.1 of Flabesymbios commensalis. NCBI lineage: Eukaryota > Metazoa > Annelida > Polychaeta > Terebellida > Flabelligeridae > Flabesymbios > Flabesymbios commensalis. The sequence continues at coordinate 11,828,147 of OZ024902.1, forward strand.
TTGAAACCGAAATGTTACTGATTCTAAAGAAACCTATTTTTGACCTGATTACTCCCCAATATTTTTGGATATGACAGTCCAAAGAAATGTCCCACGATTTTGTACGCGGTCAATCTGTGGCTGAAACCTGTTTCAGCCACTGGGTCTAACACCCTATGAGAGGATGAGGCGCATTGGTAAGGTGCTTGACTGCCACGTCAGTCATGCATGCGTCCCGGGTTCAAACCCCGCTGGTCCTGTGTGGGCCTTTCAGAGAAATATCTTCGTTTGTCCCTTCTCAAAGTGACTGGGCGATCACGTTAATGACGGCCTGATCTAGTGAAGGTTTAAAGCAGTGTATCGACAATAATTTTGCACTTGGCCCCACGACATATACATACATCGCAGTAAACACAAAACATTTGTATAACATTTGTACAACGGCTTCGACGCCGGTACAAAATTGTACGAATGCTATACAAATGTGTTGTGCTCACTGGGAACATACATCGCAGCAAACACAAAACATGTATATAACATTTGTACAACGTCGCCCGAACGTCTTCAACGTTGGTCCAATATTGTAGAAATGTTATACTGGGTACATAGTCTACCCCTTCACAGGACGCCGATGCTGGCTGGGTATTGGGCCAGCATTGTAGACGATGGGCAAACATTAAGCCAACAGTGGATGATTTATGGGGGCGGCCAGGGATGGATTTTGGGGACTTCAACCTTTTAAACCGCCAAATTATTCAATTTGAATTTTCACCCACCTGAAGTTGTGTCTCGCTGACGCGATCCACAACTTCAAGTGAGTGAAAATTATGCAGCTTTGACAAAATGGAGGTCAACTCTTTTTAGTCGAGACTCGAAGCCTAGACAAAAGTCCATGCGGATATCATTAATAGAATATGGAGACATCCTCATTCTTATAGGAAATTTTCCGTAGAATGCGAAAATCACTGTCTCCAAGCTGAAATATAGTCCGATAACTGTCAAATTAGCCATTTTCAAAATGGCCGCCAGAAAATTGCTGTAAAAAAATAAAATCATAATAGCCGGCCAAAAAATACATTCAAACGCTATATTATTACTAATCTATTAGTGACGAATGCTATATTATTACTAATCTATTAGTGACGAATGTATTGCCGGCATAAATTGTCCAAATTCAGGATGGCCGCCAAAATTGCTGACAAATCGTGTTTTTGATCATAACTTTCAAACAGGCAAAGGTGATTTCACTAAACCAGTTGAGCATATGTGTGTTTAGTAAGGTTATCTATCTTCTAAGAGTATGGCAAATGAAATAGTAGTGGTGGAAAAGGTCACCAAAGGTCATTTATGGTCATCACCCAAGGTAATTTCAAAATATAAGGGTGATTTAACTAAAAACTTTGACCAAGTTTGTGTCTGGCATCATTGGAAAGGTTATCCATCTGGCCCGTGGGAGTCTGACAATGGACATTGAGATGCTGGCAGTGATGGGACTGGACACCAGAGGTTATTGAAGGTCACTAACCAAGGTCATTTGAATAGATACATTGATTTAACTGTGAAGTGTGATCAGGTCTGTGTTCAATTATTTATATCTGAGTATGGGCAATGGGTGCTAAAGTGTCAGTAGCAGTATAATATCCCACTGGTCACACGACGTTATTAAAATATTGAATCAACGTCACTGGCGTTGATTCCACAGATACCCCCAGAGGTTATTTTCAGGGGTGCAAATTCAACTAAGGGTTTCACTAGCCCAGAGCGAAATCCAACTAGCCCTTACCATCTTTTACTATGTATTTGTAAGGAAAATTCACTAGCCCTTACAATATTACACCAGCCTCGTGTTACCGGGCTAGTGCGAATTTGTATCCCTTGTTTTAGATCATTGCCCAAAGGAATTTGAAGTAATAAGGGAAATTTAAGTGAAAGGTTTGACCAGGTTTGTGTCTGGTCTCATCTTTGAATCAGACGCGGGATGCAACTGTTCATCTTCATTTGTAGCATCCTCTTCTAGAATCAAATTACAGAAACTAGTAGAGTATAGTGATATAAAGTAAGTTTAATATGACTGCATAGTCTAGTATATCATATTTATTGTGTTCAGATCACCCTCGCTACCTTCCTCATCTGTATGTATAATTCAATTTTTTTCACTATGATTATAATTATAGTAGTGATTACTAAGTAAGTGAATGTAATATAAATTTAGGAGGAACAGGGAGAACTGGGGCAATACGTACGCTGTTTTAATCATTTACACCTCTTTACAATACCCTTTATTTCTAGTAGGCCCTAATAATGTATCTAAGGAGATATATGAAAATGTCTCACATTATCTCATCACCTGTTCCACTTTTTACTGAGCCGTCACTCTTCGTCACGTTTTAATATTTTTTGCGGGTGGGAAATGTGCTTGCCATTACGTATCACTAAAATTGTAACTAATAGTGTATAACAATATTCCCCAATGAATCTACATGCTGGGTACAATCAAACTTACCAATGTCCTAAAAAACATAAGCAAGGAAGGAATGACGACAGTGAAATTGTATCTCAGTTTTTTCTGGTTCTTCACTAATTCTTCTAAATGTATCTGAGGCACATAAGCTTCCACATCTTGATTCCGGTTTTGTCAATAATACAGCAAGATAATGAGTTGGGCGCACGCCATTTTGCGATGAGATAGTTGCATCAAAGTTTTATAAGAATCTGACCTTCTAATGCATGACTACTGTACAACAATAACAACTGCTGATGCTTTGAAGCGATTAGCTGTACTTCACTAGATTAACACGTGTGTTAATATCACATTATATTACCATACCTACCGATATGAGGCTCTACAAAAATATTTAAAATGTTTAATTCATGCTCGTTTTAATAATTGACAATAAAAACATATGTACAGACATTAATTTCATAGATCTAAAACAATTATTGTAATTGTTTTATATAATGTTAAAAGTTTGCTTTTAGGAAATGTTTTAATTTGTTGCATCTTTTTTGTAAAATACCGGAAAAATCTCCAACTTATTTAGAAAAAACTTGCAAAATAAAAACAGATATTTTTCAAAATTTTGAATTTGGTGACAATTTACATGAGCAATAAAGCAAAAGTAATGCCAACAATGATTTGTGCATCCATAGATTTGTAATATTAGAGGGTTTGAATGGAATTTTAGATTATATTTTGTACGATAACCTCTTGGCGGCCATGTTGGAAATGGGTAATTTGACTAAGAGCGAATAATATTTCAGCTTGGAGACAAAGATTTCTGAAATCTACGCAAAATTACCTATAAGAATGATGCTATCTCCTAATTCTACTCTTGATGTCAGCATGGACTTCAGTTTACCAGAATGGAGTCTCGACTATTTCAAATCGTGCTGATTAATGTCACATTATGGCTTTATCATGTTTAAAAGGTGGTACTGAAAGTGGTAATAATAAGGTGAAATACCGAATAAATTCGGCTCCGGCGGTTAATGGGTTTATCTGACCATCGTGAAGATAGCTACGACATGTATCAAAATGTTCCTTAGGTCCTTCCTGACATATTTCGGGCTGTCGTGAAAAAATCAAGTTGTGCGGTTGCCATGGTAATGACCTTTGAAGAATAACACTTTTTTTGGTATTGTATGCAGCATTTTTTGGGTGTTTTTAAATCATTTTCAGGCTAATCTTTTACTTATTGAACATCATAATAAGCAATATAATTTTATTAACGACATCACATACCCGCCATGTGCGTTACCATGGAGACCACTAATTATGTGTATGTTTACACATATATGTTCAAGATCATCCCACGGACTATTTGTGCCATATTACTGCTTCGGACTGATTAATGACGATTGTTAGTAAGCTAATAAAATAACATGTAACACAAAAACATGGAAAAGGATTAGGGAGAACTTTAATCCCGTTATCTCGGTATTATATATGTCTGCATAATTATTCATTATGAAATTTAGCCCAAGATCAAGTGTTGTTTTTTCACTGTGACAACTTGTGTTTTTTGTTGTGATCACTACTACAAGACCACGTCATTCTGTAAATGCGACATATACAGCTTACGTTTCTTCATTTAGATATACCCTTGACCCTTTCACGACCAAAATGTGATGGTGTGGCAGGTGTGTTTTCTGGCGTTGCCATGGCAACCGTATAATTTAACTAATATTTTTTACTGACTATTTAAAAAAAAAACGGTATTGTGGATATCTCCAGAGCTATTATGAATATATATCTAGCTCATTTTTGTGGCAAATCAAATATGATAATACCCCGATCTCGTATGCAATATAGATATACCAATAAAACCATTTGCATATACAACTATTTGCACATGATTTTGACTTCTATTCGTTTATATTCAATAGAAATATATTGCAGACTAAATTTACTTGAAAAAAAATTTAAAGGGACCCCTTGGGATGAGACATTTTCAATGCTGTCAATTCTGAAAATTTAATTTGTATGAAGCTATATAGCCTACTGATCTTAACTGAAAATACAAAAAAGTATAATAAAACAATTTTAAAACACCGAAAAAGAGTGAAATAGCTGTATTTCCAGGTCGTATATTGCCATGTAAACAAAACAAGTCAGCAATATTCAGCACTTTACATCACATATTCCCACGTATCAGACGGTGAGATCAGAGCAATCGCCGCTAATTCAGTCAGGACACGAGAGGACATCTGCAGCACTGATTGTCTACCCAACGCTGGGCCGATGCCATCAGCATGTGGCCCAATGCTGTGAAAACATTTAATCGTCATTCAGGTATACAAATAGTTTGTTTGGGTTACTTCTGGTTTTATAGAAATGTTAATTAAAAATATTTGTAAAAATATGAAAATTCTGAAAAAAATGAAAACATGATCCGTGGGATACACTACTTCAGTACGGAATTAAAAACGAAAATTGATGTCATCCCAAGGAGCTGCTTTAATTAAAAAATAAATATCTCACAATTTTAATTATTTTATTAAATGAGCATCTACCATCAACTTTTCAGCTGCATTATGTTGGGTGAGAAGATATGCATATGGCACTGATTTTTGGTAGATAAAGACTCATATCGGTACGCCGTCGCCAGATACAGGCCGAGCCGAAGGCGAGTGCCTGTATCGGCGACAAGTACCTACCTGGACCTTCATCGATCAAAAAGCAGTGCCATATGCATTTTATCATACGACCACCCACATGTTTAACTGCTAATTAAACTATTTAGACTACAATGCGTCAGTATAACGTAAATAATTCGCAACCGGAAAACGAATTGTTGACAAGTTTTGGTCGATACAGGAAGTTATCAGCAAGTCTCGTGGTCGATAACACCTGTGGGAGTACGATAACATTGTTTGAAACCGTGTAAATACGGGCCTAGCACTACAAGGGTTAAACGTGAATGATGGCCGTAGACCATATCAACATCATTTCCGCGCGGTAAAGGTTATAATCATGTTAATAGGTATGCACAATAATATTGGTGTCAGCTCCAGCAGCCGTTATGCTATAAATTCACATTAAAAGCACCTCGGTCGTTACGTGTGATGTGTGTTGTTTTGTTTTGAAAATATGTCCCTACATTTTTTTTGTCAACTCGTTACCATCAACTAAGAAAACGGAAGCATGAGAAATGTAATAAAATGTATATTACTCATTCATCAGATAGCATTGGTTGATGTCTTCTTGGTATGAAACGAACGCAAATAGAATGTTAAAGTTTGGTGGTACATTTCCACCACATAAAAAAATCATTTCAAAATTGACATGCTTAAAACATTTGGTCAACACCGTTACTAATCATATTCATAGAGAGATACAAATAATTCACAATCGAACATATATAAATTGATATTATTTTTATAATAAAAATATATATTTGCAATAATAGCTGTTACTGTCAACCCTGTCACTATAATAATACATTTTACAGTAATTTTTCATGTGCTATTTTCTCCTGGAAAATTATATAACTTGCAATTATGTCAATTATTATTATTGAAATGTATCAACAATGAAATAATATTTTTATTAAAAATAAAATCACACATTTTCTTAAATATTGGTAACAGGGTTGACTTACTTGCTGCACTTGAATAAAATATAACATGCCGTATAATTCTTCTTGTATAATTATTAACAATATTATCGATCTGAAATAAAACCAGTTGTATTATTGTTAACAAAATTAGCAATCTGCACTATTTGTCTTAACCCTTTAAGCGCTGAATTGATTTGTAAAAAACATCGAAACCGAGGCGTTTTTTTCAATTTGAAATCATCAAAAATGTCTTAGTTAGCTCTCTCTGTTTCATTTGAATACCCATGTTATGGGTCTACGACCATTGGAAATATTTTTACTCTGACAGTGCGGGGATCGACTTTAGTCGTCAGAATCTGACGTGTACAGACGTCAGATACTGACGACTAAAGTTGATAAAAATCGATTTCTCCTGTAGCGGTATCTCAAATATCTTGTCTTACAAGAAATATTAATTGCATGGAACACCCTTTTCATAAAATATAATAGATTAATCCCATGGAAATTTTTTACCAACTGCTTCATAAAATTTCTGATTAAATGGATAGAAATATTGTTTCAATTTATCCAGAATGGTTGGTTTGACGTCCGGGTGGGGTCGTCCTTTGTCAGACGGCAAACAGTAACTTGTTCCGTTTAAGTAACGCATACAAAAGAAACTTTTGGTTTCATTGTAATAAACATTGTCATTGGTTATTTTTCTCTGTAAACCTAGAAAATCTTGTAAGGGTCCCAGCTCCGCCACAGGATCTCTTACTAACTTGTCCCCGTCAACAACATGCAGCTGAGCCCGGGTAAATAACTTAAGATATCTTGAGAAATAATTGATATACTCCGAGACCCAGACAGGCTTGTATTTTCTATCCACTTTTCCTGATTTCGTTAACACCATCCTTTCAAATGAGCGATGTTCATCGCGGAAATGCCGCGCGACTCTGTGTGTGTAATCTGATACAGCCCTGAGAACTGGATCACGGACAACAAGCACCAATGCCATGGAGCTGTTAAACTCCCGGATTCGCGAGGGAACTTTTGGATTGTGAAAATATTTTGGCGATGACTCCATTGTGAGTTGATAAGGCTGTGAATACGCCATTTTATGTCTGTACCATTCCGTGCCGCGGTCATAATTCCCGTCAAAGTAGTGTACTTCTCTGGTGGTGGCCGCTATGTCAGGATGAAGTGATAGGTAGGTAATCAGAGCATGGGTGCCCGCTTTTCTCACACCTATCACTAAAGCTTTTGGAAACCTCTGTGCTGATCCATTGACACCAAACGTGATATTGCTTCCTTTACCGTAGTCGTCACGTGTGTGCTGAGCCACGACTAGTTTGCTGGTTGTATCCTTGTGTTTTGGAGACATAGGCATAATTGTGGACAATGGAACCTGAAATGATGTGCAAAAGTTAGCCATTGTCCGCTTAGACCCCTATATATTAACACATTGAGTGGTATACGGTTTCAGGCGAGTTTAAAAATAAATCGACCCCTTGGATATGAAAGGGTGTTTCCGCCACTTTACAAAGTAAACTGGCAGATACACATTTTCATATCCAAGGGGGTCAAAATATAATTTAAATGGTGGAATTGTTTGCGATAGATGTGCAGTTTGCGCAAAGTTTATTATATATTTTTTTCCTACCTGTTAATACATGTATTTTTTATCAATTGAAGTTGGAAATTGTGTTAGTAATTCCAGCTTTAAATGAATGCAAAATAGAAACTAACATTTCAGCAGGGCGTGAGTTTAGCAGCAATGATTTGCAAAAAAACAATACATTTCTAATTTGTAACGTAGTATGTGAACATCTAGTAATTATCATAATGATATCAGTCTAGGATGCATGTTTCAATTCTCTCTTTTTCTAGAATTGAAAACAAATTGTGGGAACTGCACAGTAAAATAAGGCAGGGCGTGATCAATAGAAGGGACGCTTTGTGCCAGTGATCTATCCGACTGAGAAATTCTTAGTGAGATGGGTCCTACCTAATCCAAGCTGGGAACTCTTGCGCTACGCTCCGTCGCGAAGCAGTGGATCAGCCTGATCTAGGTCCTACCCCCTAAACACAAAACATTTGTATAAAATGTGTACAATGAAGGATCAACGTCGAAGACGCTGGGCCGACGTTGTACACATGTCATACAATTGTTTTGTGTTTGCTGGTCAGAGCTTGATTAACAGGAGTCACACTAAGATCCAAGATTCAACGATAGAAAGGACACTTTAGACCAATGCTTTCAATCAACCTGAAGGAGATTTGACCCATTGTTCAAGGCTTGGAAAAATATAAAATAATATTAATGTATCAATACTCAATGTTTGACCTATTCATATATTTTTAATTTGCTAGATAATTTTATATTTTTATTCTAGAAAAGTAGACCATTCGCTCAGATGGTTAAGTACTGGCAAAGTGTTGTTGTGTGCCTATGTAAATTAAATGAATGGGTTTCTTTACAAGCAGGCAGCTTTAACCACTGCACCAGGGCCCCGTCCTCGTGTCTATGTATGTGGCATATTTCTAACGCGTAATGATATTTTTATTTTTATCACCTAACGGATATAAACACGATACAAAAGTAGTTGTAGTTACCTGGTAATATTGACTGGTCATCAAGGCACAGCAAATAACCCATATAATAAGACATGTGGTGATGAAGTACCTTTTTGCTGAGATGGGAGAGTCAGACATGTTCCTACGAGGGATTAAACATAATCACCTGAAAGAAAGGAGACATGTTATATAACAACTAGAAATTGGGGATTTATTATTCATTGACCACCCTTAACCCGTTCAACCCCCATGATGCATAAAGGCATCATTTCGTATCTATTAATAGTGGCTTAATTCCCTAATTTCATTTGCCACCACTTCAAGTCATCTTCATTCACTACAAGTCGAGAATTGCGGCAGCAATTCGCGGCTTGTAGTGGATGAAGATGAAAATGGTAAATTCAGACTTAAAAGGGTTAAAATGCTAAAATATATTGTATAGAGCCTACACAATGGACATCAGAAGGGTTTTTTCATTTTAAAATCATTATGAAGTTAGTGCTCTTACTTTATTTGAATACCTAAGTTATGGGTCAATTCTTTCAGTGCAGGATCGACCTTAGTCTTCAGAGCTTTACGTCTAAAGACACATTCTGACGTTTTAAATTATAGGATTTAAAGTCTCACCTACTTGCATTTGTACAATTTGAATTTTCTGATGCAACAGTTGTGATGCACATTTCACGTGAAAAAACGGCTATGTAGACGCGGCTAGCACTTCAACCCTCATTGTGCGGGGATCGACTTTAGACGTCAGAATCTGATATCTGTAGACGTCAGATTCTGACGTCTAAAGTCGACCCCCGCACAGTGGGAGTAAAAATATTCTTGTACGAGAATACGGCTCCAGATACCCATTCGATCTGAGTGAAATGACTTGAAGGTGAAGTATCTTGCTCAAGGACACAACATAGAAACAGCAAAGTTACAACGTTGACCCATTAACCGCCAAATCAGTCAATTTGAATTTTCACCCACTTGAAGTTGTGTCTCGCTGACGCGATCCCAAACTTCAAGTGAGTGAAAACTATTCAGATTTGACAAAATGAAGGTCAACTCTTTTCAAATCTTGCTGGTTGATGTCATATTTTATCTCGAACATATTTAAAATGTGGTACTTAATGTGCTAATAAAAAATGAAAACCCGAATATATGCACCAGCGGTTAAAGGGTTAAGAGGGGAGAAACAGCAAAATTATTTATTTGAGAACCTGCACCAAGGGGGGATCGAGTCCGCACGACATATATTAGTTATAACAGATCCCTAACCATTGTGGACGTCCATCATTGTAATAGGCCTATGTGATAATAAATAAAACGGTAATCCATTTACAAAGTAAAAAAATACAGTTTTTGAATAAAGTTCACCTAATGTGAAACACATATTAACCCTTTAAGCCCTCACGATGCATTAAAGCATCATTTTACATCCCTGAAAACAGACTTCATTTTTCTAAAACTGAGGGTTTTAGAGCGAAAAATTTCCATGAAACTGGTTTACCAATACATGGCAATTTTTTTTAATTTTTAATCCACATCAAATCATCTTCATGCACTACAAGTCGAGAATTGCGACAGCAATTCGCGGCTTGTAGTGGATGAAGATGACAATTGTAAACTCAAGATTGAAAGGGTTATTCTGTTAATACATACTGATTCAACCCTTACAACTCTGATATATTTTTTTGTAAACCAGGGAAGCCAAAGGGTCTTTTTCAATTTGAAATCATTCATATCTTAGTTGAGTCTGTCCGCTTCTTTTGAATACCTATGTTATGGGTCTACGGACATTAAAAGTACTTTAATTCTTTCAGTGCGACCTTAAACGTCATAATCTGACGTCCATCAACGTCAGATTTTGACGTCTAAAGTCGGTGCCCGCGCTGAAAGGGTTGAAAGTTTCATTTTCATCCTTACAATCTCAGAAACCCATTTTGTGATAATAATGTTTACAATCATAATTTTCTGCGGACAAACACGTAGGGTAAGATGGGGGTGATATGAGTATATTAGGCAATATGAGCACTGGCTGTAATATTCTCAATAACAACGGGAATTGGGTAAAATTTGGTTTGTAATATAGTCATGAGACGGACATAAACTGGTTTAATTTTTCGAAAGTTTTTTGAAAAATTAGTCCAATTATGACAAAATGAAGTTTTTGGGCAGTTTAACTAAAAAAATACAATTACATTTGATTTGTTCGTACGTGCACAAGTCACAAGATATCATGGAAGTAATTTGAGTGAGTGCTAACCATAGTGGCTCTTAGCAAGAGAAGGGACGATAATAAAGTGATTTAGCATTTTCTAGACCCCATTAGGCTTGTTACCACCCCCTTCTAATGGGGGTAATATGAGCATCCTGATTCAATCTATTATGAGCATGGTGCTTATAATACCCCTATTGCAAGATATCTCTACAAAAAAAGGGATGCTCATAATACCCTAAACGTACTATACAGTGAAATGTGAGGAAACTATTTCAACCATTTATATTTAATGAAAAAAATTATCTCTGTTTTAACGGCGTTTGGGTCATAACTAGAGCCTGTCTCACAATAATTATTAAAGCTGCTTAACTGTTTTGCTTGTTTTAATCAAATGACCAAGTCATAGAAAATGGTGTTTAATTTATTATTTAACTGTTTAAAGTATTAAAACCCAGTGGGGGTTTCTGAACTCTGACCTTTAAAGTCTGAAGTCCAAAGTCTGAACTCTTCAAGTCCGAAAAAAATTGAAGTGCGCTATATTATCCAAAGTCTGAAATTCAAAGATCGAAGTTTAAAATCCGAAGGACGAGGTAGGGGAGGGACGGGCAAAGCGAGACATTGGGCAAAGTGGGACACTGAAGTTATAATGACGTCACAATTAAAATTAGCGCGTACAGACAAAAAACTTAGTGCCACTTGATAACGACATCTGCAATACATTAAAAGCCCTGTCAACTGGAGCCATGTGGATTTCTTTCTACCTTGTGGGCAAAGTGAGACAGGGTAAATCGGGACATAGCCCACTTTGCCCAGGCATAGTCTCACTTTGCCCTTTGTTATCTTTTTGTATATATATTTCAAATGAAAACAGTCATTATTATTTACTATAGTATATTTCTGCGTAATATATATATTTCAAATGAAAAACGGTCATTATATTATTTATTATAGTACATTTCTGTTTTTACTATTCATCAGAAACTCTTTAATAAACTACTGTTGAGAGTGCGCCCCTCATAAGAAGAGGGGTTAGGTTATGTTATCATGTGTTTGAATGTAAATTTGTAAATTTGTTAGGGGTGTAACATCTTTGATAAATTATTTGACTGTCAGCTGATTGCCTATATTTGTGGTTGTAGGTATATCATTTTGTATTTATATTGCAGGAGCTTGTGTAATCCCGTGAGAATTCACTGGTTAAAATATGCCACCTTCATGAAAATGTTCAGAATATAGACCACGGAATAAGAAAAAGTTTGAAGGAGCTCGCAAATGTGTGTTGAAACCCTCTTATCAGGCAAAATTCAAAATGGCCGCCAAATGTTTTTGGTATCAAAGAATACACACGATACATTTATTTGACATCATCATCATGCAAAATTCAAAATGACCGCCATTAAATCACTGAAGTGATCACATCTTCGTTAATAATTGATAAACGATTATTTCACCAATACAAATAGCTAAACCGTTTTCGCTATCAAGGAATGCAATGAAACAATACATGTATTCGACATCATTATCCTGCAAATAAAAAATGGCCGCCATGAAATCACTTAAGTTAGCATGTATTCTTCAATAATTGAGATAGAGACGAGATTATTTCACCAACCACATGTCTTCGGTATCAAGGGAGGCAAGGGATGGGATAGACACACAATATCTCTACACGACATCATTATATTATGTAGGCCCCCTATCATACATAATTAAAAATGAACGCTGTATCATCATAATATCTTCCGCATTCTTTCAGACGGAGGCTTGATTTTTTGTTGTCAGAAAATCCAATGGCATCGTTTCTAGCTTTAGAAATCAGGATCTTGCCTGAAATACTACATGAGATAAAAAACGATTATGCTGAATGTTATTTTCTATCCCTAAAAAACACACACAAAAACATCAAGCGGTGGCCGTGGTGTACATGGTGTAGTGGTGAATGTTGTTTGACTGTCACATCGAACAATATAACAGGTCCATCCTCCGCGCTGGTATTGCGGTTTAAAAATGATTCCCCCTCACAAAGTCAAGAATTCAGTATTGTGGAGAACCTATGTAAACGAGAAGTTGCGTGCTTGCTTTCAGACTGCCAGGACTCATTAGTTCATGGTTTCATTATTTATGCATGTTTCAGTTGCAGCACTTTGTACATATTAGGGCATTTGGTAAAAAAAATAGGTTATACATGAGTGAGGGAAAAAAAATTGACCCCGCTTTTTGCTAATATCATGGGAGATGGAAAGCTTCCTCTCCTCCTATATTCAGGGGAGAATACTGCGCTGGTATTGTGATGTGTCCTGTGGAATACTTGAAGTTTGTTAATTTATAAACAGTGCAGACCACACAAAGATAAAATTATATTTATGATAATTATATTTCTATTTTACTTATATTAAAAAATATCTGATATTACATATTATTTATATTTCGTGTAAGTCAATATCACATTTTAAACAAATCATTCGTTTGTAATAAAAAATAAAATGAAATGAATCGGGCTTTAGGCCACCTTTGTGCACATATAGGCTAAACTGGGCCAGGAGAACCTCCTGAGGATAGTGAGATGACACTGTCCTCCAGACACAGGATTCGAAATTCGAGCCCTGGCGGTCTGAGGCCGAGCACGCTACCTCTCGGTCACGGAGGCTCTCCACAATACTGAGTTACACACGTGGATGGGGAATAAACATTTTGTTTCTGTCAAACCGCCGAGACTGTGAACCGAACCCGGAACTCTAGCGTGAAAGGCAGCGGTGCTAACCACTGACCTAGGGCCCCCGCCCTCGTTTGTAATAAAGGTAGGGCCTTCATAATTTTAAATCTCTGCTAATTTTCCGCATATGATTGTTTATTCACATAATCATTGAAGTTCTAGTAGCCTATAATGGATGTTGACACTCAAATACAATACATTGCAAGACAGTCTATGCAATTTGCGGATAAAGTGGGCCCTTGATGAAGGCAAAGTGAGCCCCCCACGCGGGCAAAGTGGGCCCAGGCCGACTTTGCCCTGTCTTCTGTCCCACTTTGCCTAAGCCTTGGGCAAAGTGGGCCATTGTGTTCATTTCTATTTATTTAACCTGCTTAATTTATATTATCCGTTACAGATTAAAAAGAGCTAACATTGCATACCATATGCATATTTCACGTCATTCATGCAATTATTTAATTTGTGGACGTCAATTTATAGATCATATGTGCCGAAACAGTTGCACGGATCGCTTTGCCCGTCCCTCCCCTACGTCCGAAGTATATCCAAAGACTCTAAGTCTAAAGTTCAAAGTTTGAAGTTTGAATTCTGATGTCTGAAGTTCGAAGTCTGTCCGAAGTCTTAAATCTGAAGTGTAAAATTTAAAGTCAGGAGTCCAAAATCCGAAGTCTGATGTTCGAAGTCTGGCAGAGGTCCAAAGTTTGAAGTAGGAGTATGACGTCTAAGTCTGTCCGAAGTTTGTCTGAAGTCTGTCATAAGTCTTAAAATTGTCCGAAGTCTGTCTGAAGTGGTCTGCATGATAGCGATCAACATTGATCAGCAGTTCTCCTGATCCTCATAACATATATTATAATGTATTTATTGAGCTTATTTCGTTACATATGTATGTTTGTTTTTGTTGTGTGACAAATAAATTGTCCGAGTCTTTGAGTCCAAAATTTGACGTCTGTACGATGTCTGACAATGAAGGCTACAATCCGACGTCTGAAGTATGTCCGAAGTCCACAATCCGAAATCTGAAAACTGATGGCTAAAGTCCACAATCGGAAGTCTGCTGTACGAAGTCTGACGAAATCTGAAGTTTGATGTCCGACGTCTGTCCGAAAACTGTCTGAATTATGTTCAAAGTCTGAAGTAGGCTACTAGGCCTACGTATGTCTGTTCAAAACCTGGAGTCCAAAAACCAAAGTCTGAAGTCCAAAGTATGTCCAAAGTCCAAAATCCGAGTCTGAAACCAAAGTCTGAAGTCTGTCAGTTGTCTAAGTCCGAAACCGAAGTCCAGAGTCCGCCAAAATTCGAAGTCTGAAATCTGAAGTCGAAAGTCTATCTGAAGTCAGTTCAAAGTTTTTTTAATTATTATAACTTTGTCATACAATACTGGTATTATATATTGTGTTTGTAGATCAATTATGACAATAGCAGGCCAATTGTACCGATAAGCCTGCATATTCCTATAATTATTTTAGGCCTAGTCAAATTTTTATTTCTCTGTTTTTCAATCGAGGTCTACTATATTACAATCTTATTCGAAGATCATATTATCAAAATATATAAAAAGGTGAAATAATATTTCAGAATGAGATTATATAGACTAACATTCAATTACCAAACAATATAAAATGCAAACACACGTGTAGGCCTACATGCTTAATATACAAACGATTAGGCCTACCTCTAATACAATTTATACTATTTATAATTATATTGATCAGAATTTAATTGGACAGCCCCTCCCCTAATGCAGCAAAATTTCGACACCGACACATCCAGGATAACGGCGCTGGCTATGTACCCAACAAACACGATGAAAATTGTTGGAGCTGTTAGTTTCTCAATGATGGGCCAACGACGGCGACGCTGGCCTAACATTAAAACAGCATTGGTTGAATGTCTTGTGTAAGTGTTTGCTTGGCCATGATGATGTACTACCTCGTGTTTTCTGGGCAGGTGGGAAGACTGCATCGTATTTCTACAGATCTGTAGAAATATGATGCAGTCCTCCCAGCAAACACGAGGCATTCACCCAATACTGTTTCAATGTTGGACCAACAACGGCAACGCTGACCAACATTGAAACAGCATTGGTTGAATGCCTTGTGTAGCCTTGTGTTTGCTGGGCGGTGTCACTGTGTTGAGGCCTAGTTCACGTGCCGTGCAGGCCAGTAGCCAGGATTTTTGTGTGGGGGGTCGTTTTGAGCAAAAAGTGGACCTTTTTCTACTTTTCTTTCTGTCGGTAAGGGGGGGGGGGGGTGCGGGGGCATGCTCACCGGACTTTGTTTTTAACCCAAGCTGTGCTGTTAAGACTGTTTATATATACGTTTTCAAGCAAATTTCAGACTACATTTAAATAACACTAACATATCTTGTGGTATTTCTTATTTTGGACATGTTTGTCCGAAATAAGAAATCGGGAATTTCGTCTCTGTATCTCGCTTAACTGGTAAATGCGCAGCACAAAAATTTCAAAACTTTTGCAGTTCTAGTCTATGGACATGTTTACATCATATGGTCATATTGAGAATCCAAAATAAAATCACCGATTTTTTTAGGATTTTAGCGTGATTCAGTTGCTTTAATCAAATAATTCAAATTGGAAGATGTCTATTTTACAGAAATAATATTATTTTCATTTGAAGCAGGAAATTGCGTTAGCAATTTGCGTTAGCAATTCTAGCTTCAAATGAATGAAAACTACTCACAAGCAGTTCATCAGCACAAGGGTTGATATAAAAACCCATATTGCACATTTCCTGCCTAAACACAAATTGTTTTTTAATCTTTAAAGTGCTAAATCAACCCATATTATTACGATCTCGTTTTTGTATTTATGTGTCTACCACTGAATAGATATATCATGTATTGAGCACTTCATGTTTTTTTCAATAAAAAAGAACGTATATTTTCAACATGAAAACTAACATGAATAAATTCCTTTTTGCGCATAGGAGCCTATGTGAGCTCTAAAAAAACATCAAGGCGTTTTCTAGCTGACTGACTTGACAAATGATTCCCCAATGATTTTCGGGTGTAATTTCATGAAATTACAGAGCTATATTATATGCTAGGAAAGAAGCATTCATTCTACTAAATATTGTAGACAGTTGTGGAGCCAGGAATTGGCAGACGGCGAGGGTGCACAATTTTTTTCACAATAATTTATGCAAACGACATCTGTCACATCCAGCCTCCTATATATGCTCTAGAGGGGTCCTGGAGCATGCCCCCCCCCCCGAATAAAATGAAATCTAAGGCTTAAAATGTTGCATTCTCAAGCATATTTTTCGGCCAAATATATGTCGGTTTTTTCTTGCCATTTATTCAGGTTATTATTCATGCATGTCACCTAAATGTTATCATATATTTTTTTGCCACACATCTAGCCTTTAAAGTTACGATATTGCTTCAGATGTAATATTATTAAGTCAAACTAGAAGGGGAATTTGACGCATGCGTCAATTGTATGCCTCCGCCATCACATGAGGCCTATGTAGGCTTACTCTATCTCCTCTCCCCCTGCCCTGGAGTTTTCCGAGATATCGCGATGACAATATTTGATAACAAAAAAGCTCAAGCTCACTCGAATCTGACATAAACTTTTATCAGTTCTATCAATTGTATGGATGCTAGAGCGATACAAATTGTATGGACCAAGATGTATCAGCATCTGTGACCTTGACATATAGGTGAACTTAACCTTGAGTTTTATCATATGAATCACTGGTATTTATATGGAAATAATACAAATTGTTGATGCGGAGATATCGTGATGACAAACTTTTTCCTTTATTAGCCAGTGACCTTGAACAATAGGTAAATGTCACCCATCTTAGAACTTGACCTTCAGTTTCATCATATGAATCACTGGTATTAATATGAAAGTAATACAAAGAATAGGTGTAGAGATATAGTGATGACAACTTTTTCCTTTATTAGCATCTGTGACCTTGAAAAATAGGTCAAGGTCAGCATCTTTGAACTTGGCCTTGAGTGACATCATATAGATCACTGTATTAATATGGAAGTAATACAAATTGTAGGTGTGGAGATATCGTGATGACAACCTTTTTCCTTTTGAATATTTTTATTGTAGGACTGCATTTAGAAAGGGGTATGATAGACATATGAAATCAGGTGGCTGATGAAGCCTAAATTCATTATGCGTTATTCTGTCACTCATTTTAGATCTAAGATGAACTTAAGAGAAGTCATCCATTGCCCCAAGGAGAACGAACGTGATTCTATACATTCGTAGATCCGAGTCCTATCCTATAGGCCTACTGCCTAAATCAGTTGGTTGGGATGAATGGTTTTTTGCACCTAAAGTAGACAATAAATCATTCTGCTAAAACAATGCACTGCTGCGCAGCGGCTTGTTGCATTGTGCCAGGAAATATATGCAGAGATTTTGCCCTTGGGAGATGGGGTTGATTGAGATTGGTCTTTATGGTAACCCAGGTGATTTGTTACTAAGAATAAGGCATGATTTGAAAATTCCATGGGGGGGGGGGGTAGCTGTCCATCAGCCCCATCCGCAGTCTACAGCCCCGACCTGATCTAAATTTCATTTAACCACAAACTTACCATAAGATTTCCAGAAACAAGAGTCCATGCGACAAGAAGATAGCCTACCTTTAAGTATTAAACGTTATAATTAAACTGTTTTAGGGACAAAAATCACAATGGATAGGTCTGTGCCATAATAACACGATGCATGTATGGACGATGAATATGGTTGGCTATTACCCTCATAAGTAAATAAACCCTCCGTGGAGAATTGAAAACTTTAAATTCTCCGCGGAAGGTTTTTAATTATTCGCGGAAGATTTTTAATTCTCCGCGGAAGGTTTATAATTCTCCGCGGAAGGTTTTTAATTCTCCGCGGAAAGTTTATTCACTTGTGAGGGTGATGGCCACCCATAGTATGATGAAGGCCTATAGCCTATATTAAGGGATAACTCAACCTTATTACCTCATCTCATAATTATACGTCAATTAAAGGGTTTGGTAAATTTTCCAATCAGTTACAATGGTAAATGTAAAATAAATGTTCAATATTACCCTAGCAAAATTCTCTCGATGGGATGGCCAAAATGTGTACCTTCAGCCATCAGGGGGGGGGGGGGTCGGACGATTCCTCCGACCCCCCCCCCCCCCCCCCTGGCTACGGGCCTGCCGTGCATACAAGCACTAAGCTTGTTGACCCAGTGAACTGTATACATGTAGTTCACTGGGCTGACCTGTACGCTGTTTACTGGGACACGCCCCATCTCTAAAGGCTGACTGGTATTACAAAAAAAACAAATATTTAACTGTGTTTATCTGAGCATCTAAATAGAAATCTTAAAATTGGAGCTCGTACTGTAATAAAGAAAGTTCTTTTTAACAGACCCATGACGTTAGATATGTTCTCAGCTCAACGAATTTAACGTCATTGTCGTGAAATAGATACACACTAAAATACATTAAAGGGACTGGCCCAGGCTAAAATCATAAAAAAATCGGTGATTTTATTTCGGGTTCTTAATATGACCATATGATGTAAACATGTACATAGACTAGAACTGCAATTTTTTATATTTTTTGTGCTTCGCATTCACCAGTTAGGCTAGATATAGAGACGAGATTCCCGCATTTCTTATTTTTGACATGGTTGTCAATAATTAGAAATCAGGAATTTCGTCTCTATATCTAGCCTAACTGGTGAATGCGCAGCACAAAAATTATAAAAATTTGCAGTTCTAGTCTATGTACATGTTTACATCATATGGTCATATTAAGAACCCGAAATAAAATCACCGATTTTTTTATGATTTTAGCCTGGGCCAGTCCCTTTAAGCTCAGACAACTAACAAGGTACATGAGTGCCACTTCTATTTGGTAAACTACTAAAAATATAAACATTTTAGCGAATGTCCTTTTTTATGGCAAATGCTCATATTACCCCATTGGCATATTAATTAATTACGCATGCTTATATCCCCCCACAACACATGCTAATATTTGCCACACACATGGGTAATATAAGCATGTTTTAAAAATTCTTTTTTTTTCAATAATAATTTAATTATATTTAAATTAGGGTAATTAATATTATGAATAACTACATAATTGTACATACATTCCATCAAATCAAATTTGTATTTTTCCACATCATTATTTTTTATTTGCCCAAAATAGCCAAATAAAGTTAACGTGCTCATAATACCCCTCTTTTCCCTAAGTCTGTTGCCATGTTATGCTTAGTTGTTCAAATTTGCATAGAAATGCGTTTTTACTGATTGCAGATACGCTATTTTCACTATTAATTGAGAATATATATATGTATTTATTTATATTATATGATGTGACATAAAATAACAGTGTTCCACATCGCGCGAAAAATGAACTATGTTTGTATCAACTAGACATTTAATTCTAGCTAACACACAGTGCATCAGCTTATACCGATAATCAGTGATAATAGTCTCATAATGAAAACCACTGCACAGATTGTGAGAATAATTGTGACTGAGTTTTGCGTTCAGATGACAATTATGTCAAGATTTATAAAAAAGCAACATAATATCATCAAATTAAAAGGACTGGCCCAGGCTAAAATCATAAAAAAATCGGTGATTTTATTTTGGCTTCCTAATATGACCATATGATGTAAACATGTCCATAGACTGGAACAGCAAAAGTTTTTGAATTTGCCAAAATAAAATCACCGATTTTTTTGTGATTTGAGCCTGGGCCAGTCCCTTTAAATAAAGACAACAAAAAGATTCTAACCTTTAACCAGGAAGTAAACAGTCGCCTTAATATGCAGTCACTGTGTAGGCCTTCCTTATTCAAAGACGAAAAAATTTCTGTGGTGAGTAAAAAGCTATCCTGAATGTCGTCTTCACAATGATGAGCAAAAAGACTGCACCAGTGGTATTAAATTCATACTTGGGCTGATAAATTCCTGTATCACGGAAGTATAATACATTATACACCGTATACTAATATCGTAAATAATAATGTATTCACAGCGGGTGCTTTCATGTGACGGTGGTGAACTCAGTCTGGTATGTCCTTATCAATTAACCCCTCACCCTTTCATGCCTGAATTTACCATTGTCATTTCCATCCACTACAAGCCGTGAATTGCTGTCGCAATTCTCGACTTGTAGTGGATGAAGATGATTTGATGTGGTTCGAAAATTAAAGAAAATTACCATGTATTGGTAAAACAGTTTCATGGAAATTTTCATTCTAAAACCCTTGGTTTTAGGAAAATTAAGTCTGTTTTCAGAAATGTAAAATTATGCTTTAATGCATCGTGAGGGCTTGAAGCGCTGAATTAATTTGTAAAAAACATCGCAACCAAATGGGTTTTTTTCAATTTGAAGCCATCATAAATGTCTTAGTTAGCTCTTTCTGATTCACCAGAATACATGTGTTATGGATCTACGGCCATTATAAATATTTTTACTTTTATAGTACGAGGATCGCCTATAGTCGTCGGAACCTAAGGCCACAGCAAATTAATTTTATGGATGACGGATTTGCCGCTTCGATTTTACCGTGATAGAATTTTTTTATTAGAAAAAAAAAATCGCCGTTCCTTTTTTGGGGGGGAACCAATTTAAAAAAAAAAAAAAATTATTCCGCCGCTCCCTTTTTGTCAGGAGACACCAATTTTTTTTTCTACCTAAAAATCACGTCAATGTTACGTTTCTTTCTTTGAAAAAAAAATTCTCCTCCGCTCGCCCCATTTTTGCAAAAAATCAATTTTTTGTCGCTTGTTCACCCGCTCCATTTTTTGGGGAAATCAAAAAAAAAATTTAGAAAAAAAAAATTCGCTCGCTCGCTCCATTTTTTTCTGCCGAGAATCCGTCATCCATAAAATACATTTGGTGTGGCCTAAACTCTACATACGTCAGATTCTGACGACTAAAGTCGATCCCCGCGCTGTAAGGTTGAACTCTTTCACACGTCAGATTCTGACGTATAAAGACGGTCCCGGCACTGAAAGAATTACAATATTTATAAAGGTCGTAGACGCATGACATAGGTAGTCAAATAAAGCAGAAAGAGCTAACTAATACATTTATGATGGTTTCAAATTGAAAAAAACACGCTGGTTTCCATGGTTTATTAAAACGCTGTAATATTTTTGCATAAATTTTCCATGTAAATCAATGTTTTTTTCAATTTGAAATCATAATAAATGTCTTAGTTGGATTTTTCCGCTTTCTTTGAAAACCTATATGCTAAGGGCATTAAAAATAGATTACTTTTATAGTGTGGGAATCTATTTAGGACGTCAGAATCTGACGTTAGACGTTCAGCAGACGTTTAAAGCCGATTCCGCACTGTAAGGGTGAAAGCTGGAACCAACCGAAGGTAATAGCCACAGAAGGGGCGCGTATTTTCTAATATATAGTCTATGAGCTGAGGCATTTTCAGTTACACGTACGAGCCCAGCACCATGCGTAAATCTTGTATTTTTACATAGAAAACAGCGGTTATTTTTATTTGCAATTCTGGGGTTCAAAGAGTCCGCAACACAGCTTGGCATTTATTTTTGATGAATTCAGGACACCCAAATTAGGTTAATGAACGTTTTAAAACACTTTTACCCCAAAATGTCTACAGGAATCTTATTTTGTGGACTTTCGTCCTGACCACAAGAGATGTGTAGGATTAGTACGTCACGAGGACATAAGGTCGAAATAACGATGTCCAATTAACGCTGATAGGGGAGAAACATCATATTTCTCTGAGAACCTGCCCCAAGCGCGGATTACTCCCGCACAAAATATGCCAAAGCTGGATTTTGCCCCCTAGCCATCTTAGATTTTTGACATTGCCTAATTGTTATTTGTTTCCCAACTCTTGAAAACATGGATTTTATAAACAATTTGGGGCACATTAGGATGGTTTTACCGATTTTCACGGACAATTGCTGCCATCTATTTTTAGGGGTTTGATTTTAAAAGATTTTTTTTCTGTCAGTCACTATATATCCAGTAGGATAGAAAACCGTTGAGAAACCTTTTATCAGATTATTTTGGGGGTTTCAACATTTTGGCGGACATCTTGGACGCTATCTTGAATAATGGAGAAGGCTCCAGCGGGAATCACACGGAGTTTTAGTATTATTTGTAATGGTATTTTGAAGATTTCCTGAAAAATTCAGCTTTGGTATATTTTTTCCCTTTCAAAACTCATATAATATTTGCCTAATAACCATTATGCACGACAGAAGTCAACAGTCTTATTATGACTTGAGGTTCATTTCCAGTAGCGGCCATTGTGTATTTATGCAAATTAGATAATACAGGGTTCCCACTCAAAACTGAAAACAAATTCCATGATTTTTCCATGATACCCGTTTTTTTCCAGGTTGCTCAATTCCGTTTTGGCTGCATGTGTAATTTGCCTAAATTGTTATTATTCGCCTAAATTGTTTTTACGTTAAAAAATTTGGGCACATGCAACCACCAGTAGTCAAATATCAGGCTAAGATAGATTCTGCAAAATGTATTCTGATATTGAAAAAAACGTGGATAACTGAAACAAAATTCCATGATTTTTCCATGAAAATGTCCTTTTTGTGAAATTCCAAGATTTTTCCATGCAGGGAATGTTTTTAGGCCAAATTCCAGGTTTTTCAGGTTTTCCAGGTGAGTGGGAACCCTGTAATATCAGAATATCTTTTTCCAATTGCAGACCAATCTAGAGATTGGCCATGTGAGATTTTAGCATATCTGTGACGTTTTCGTTGTGAATATATAGAAACAAAAATAGAAAAAGTGGGAATTTTATGTTTTATCTTGATATTAACCAACAAATTCACCTATAAAGGTCATCAAAATAATTTATATCAGTTTATCATATCAAGTCCTATGCAAAACGACACAAAAGTCATGCAGATCGGTCAATCATGTACAGAGGTATAGACCCTTTTATCACACTGAACATTTCCACTAGTTCTAGCCGTGTCGACCTCCCCGAGGCCATGTATTGATGTAGGCCTACTTGCTTTAACCGAAAAATTCAACATGGCGGTGACTGAGAGCGATCTCGTCCCCAAGGTCCGAGAAATGTCCATAACTTTTTAATGACTGTGCGACCTCTGAGCTGAGCATGCGGGCATGGAACTGAAATGTTACTGATTTTCGACCTGATCATTCCCAGTTATATTCAGATATAACAGTCCAAAGCAATATCCTACGATTTTGTACGCGGCGGCGGTCAATCTGTGGCTGAAACCTTGGGGCTACACTAGTTCAAGGTCGGGTACAATAATGCACTGCACTACTGATCAAACGCAACCTAGCGTGAACTGTGTAGGCGAATGAAACTCGCCCCGCTATATGAAGGTTCTGCATGAACTGTTGGTAATAGGGTTGACTGAGCACGACCCTAAAGACACGACTCCACATACGCGTGATGCGTGAAGCGTGCATCACGCTTCACGCATCACACGTATGTGGAGTCGTAGCTTAATAGCGGTAAGCGTCTGCGTATTCAGCGGCGAAAAGACCTCGCATTTTGTGAAGGTGCTGTGAAAAACATTACGTCTGCCTGATGTGAATAACAAGTACTGAAACGACGCGGGTACCGTCTTTATCAATATGACGTCTGTGGACGTTGGATTCTAACGTATAAGGAGGGTCCCCGCACTGAAAAAAATAAAAAATTCTAATAGCCATAGACCCATGACATGTATTTAAATGAAGAGGAAAGAGCTGACGAAAACATTTATGATGATTTAAAATAGAATAATCCCTTGGTCTCCATGCTTTATACAAAAATATTTCAGAACTCCTCGGGGCTTTATCCTATGTAAATACTCCAGGATATGTCAGAGTGGATTATAAAGTGAAATCTGACGGAAACAATGATGTATAATTAACACTATTATAGGGAATGACACCTTCTGAGTCCAAGCGGAGTTCCAGTAATAGTCAAATGCTCGTACTGTGTGATTAACAAACGATAATGGAAAATTATATAGATTTAAAACGAATCCCGATGATAACTTGTTAAGTGGGGCTAAATTAAAAAAAACTGTTATTAGCACTTAACTGACTCAAATTAACGATTAGCAGTTTTTTCCAATTTAGTCCCACTTAACTGACTCAAATTAACGTTGACATTTTGTGATTTCAATTTCCGATCTAGGTAAAAAAAGTTATTTTAAGATAAATTAAAGAGTGTGATGTTGATTCTTGTGATGTTTGATATCTGACGCGTTTTGTATAACCCCCCCCCCCCCCCAGCAAACAGGATAGGCGGGCGCGATCATTCGAGGGATACAACGCTGGCCCAGCATTGGAACAACATTGGGTTAATTACCACTCACAGTCGTTATTATTCTGTCTCAGTTGCACAATGTTGCACACTGTTATTATCAATGAAATAAGCGTTTAAAAATCAAGATTGGCAAATGCTTTGTCTGAAATTGAAAAAAATATGAGTAATTCTCATCCACTTGTGGGTCGTGGTAGCGAGACACAACTTGAAGTGGTTGAAATTTAAATTATTTAATTTAGCGGTTTTAATGTTTATAGTACAGGGATTATTCTAGCCCCCCCCCCCCAAAAAAAAAAAAAAATTGTGCCCTTAGGGCACACTCAGTCGAAATGTTATGTGCCTTTTTGGACATTGATGAGCCCATGCAGTTTTTGTACTCAGTAGCGAGTTGGTAATTGCTTACACAGAGCACTGTGCTGCCTGTTCCGACCAGACACAGACGGCACGCGTGTATCAAAATGCGGACAGCTCTCCCAGCAA
This sequence comes from Flabesymbios commensalis, assembly GCA_964017125.1. NCBI lineage: Eukaryota > Metazoa > Annelida > Polychaeta > Terebellida > Flabelligeridae > Flabesymbios > Flabesymbios commensalis. Next base: position 11,853,432 of record OZ024902.1, read on the forward strand.
ACACGAAGACTCGACCCAATGTTGTTTCAATGTTGGTCCAGCGCCGTTGGCGGTGGGCCAATATTGAAACAGCATTGGGTCAAATGCTCCCATTTGCTGGGTGTCTGCCTACACCCACCCCTCCGCCAACATAATATTCTCGCCAGCCGATCAGGGTACTTTTAGCAAGACAGCCGGCCAATCACAAGCTTACTACAATACTTGAAATTAAGAGCGGGGGGGGGGGGACATATGACGTCAACCATCTGCACATTTTAACATGCGAAGTAGCAGTGTCTAGGGTGAGCAGTGTAGTAATTGCTTTAAACGATGTCATTCTAGAATTATTAATGTGGGGGGGGGGGGGATTTGACCCTTTTGTTTATCATTATTGTGTACCCGGTACACTGTAAGTTAACTAACAATTCTTTTTAACTTTGAACTCCAGAATGAGAGATGAACAATGACACACTGACACACTCTGAGTGATGATTTTGTGGGGTAGGGGGTGGGGTAAATTCTTAATTATCTATCCTGGTTGTCAAGACTAATCATTTCTTTAGCATAATCTTCTTTAGATTGAGCATTTAAGCTCATATGCCTACTACGATATGTCTATATATAGCCTAAGGCTATTATCAAATCGCATTCTTCAAGATAATGATTTTGTGGGGGAGGGGTGGGGTCAATTAATAATTATTTTTACGGGTCGTCACGACCAATCATTTCTTCAGTGCAGTCTGCTTAGATTTAATATTTAGCCATTTAAGCGACTATCACCAAATCCCAATTGTCGAGATGATGATTTTGTGGGGGAGGGGGTAGGGTAATTTTTCATTTCTCCAGCTTATTTTTCTTTAGATTTAGCATTTAAGCATATATAGTCTAGGCCTTCTGGGCTAAAGCCTATATATCATGTATATAGTAGACTATCAACTAATCCTGGGTGTTGAGATATTGGGGGAGGGGGTGGGGTAAATTGATAATTATCTGTAATTGTTGTCCTGCCTAATCTAGATTAGCAAAATAAAGAATTGGTATGGTTCACTGTGGCCTTTCATATTTGTGGAATTTCATATTCTAAGACCTGGTCAACTATCACGCAAAAAATCCAAGATGGCCGCCAATAATACAGAAAGTACCATAACTATTCTCTAAAAGTCATAGAAAGTTGTTTTTGGTGGCTAAATATAGGTTTTTGATACCAATAAATCTAGTACAATACAGTAATAACCTCTTCACTTTTATATTACATGTAGTTGCAGGGAAAAATCCAAGATGGCCGCCAATTATACAGCAAGTACTATAACCATTTTTCTAAATGTCGTAGGAAGTTATTTTTGGCGCTTGAATAATTTTCTGATACAAACGAATTACACAGCATAAAAAAACTCAACTTCCATGTTACATGTAGTTACGGGGAATGCAAAAAATATGATTATTTAAAAACAACACATTAACTATGAGGAAATTGCATAAAAATAGCATGTGTTACTTTCATCACTGTAGCTACATAGGCTTGTTGTGTATATCTCAAATTTGCATGAATGCCATCATCTTGCATAATGATAATGCTAGAATAGTCACCCTCATCAATATATTGATCATATATTTGTGCAGCTTTGGAATTGATGTAGCGATCCTTGATAGGACGCCATTGGCTACTTTCTCATGGTCATAATTAACACTTAATCGAACTAAATGTGATAGTTCTTCAGGTTGAGCAGGAAGCTTTTGCACGAGAACTTTTTGCAGTTGTCCATCAATGAAGCTCCAACCACAATCGCATAGATGTTAATAATATTGTTATCTGTCCAGAGCTGTATTTATTGCGAAACAGGCCTACAACGGAAACAATATATCCACTTTTTGTGGCATGGGTTTTAACGAAGAGGATACATTGAAATACTCCAATTGGCTTAAGTTCTAGGTCTGGATGCTTATGAATTAATTTAAATGTCTTTCTCTTAGAATTGATGTGCTGGTGTTGTTTAAGCCATTGAGTCGGTTGAATAGTACGGTAAATATCACCAGTTCTAGGTTTACACAGCTAGGCATTGCTTTGATGAGAACGTTTCGAAAGCAGAATAAGCAAGTTTACATCAGTTCCTACGACTACCACATTGTCAGTATCTGACAGTTTGATTGCTGTAATAACATTTAACATCCCATCATGTACCTCAGTATTTTTCACACTTAAATACCAGTGTTTATTGACTAGTTGACGGGCATTGTTCTTTACCAAAAGTGGTGAATTTGAACATTGAACTGAAACTGTATTTCCCCCCTCCCTGATTATGTACTTTATATGGTATATATTCATCTGAGATAACATCGCAGTGTGCATGGAAATGTTTTTGATGTATGATACATGTGTCTTGCATAGATTATTAGATGATCAATGTACTCTGTATGAATGATAATTAACCCTTTCAAGCCTAAGTTTACCATTGTCATCTTCATCCACTACAAGCCGCGAATTGCTGTCGCAATTCTCGACTTGTAGTGGATGAAGGTGATTTGAAGTGGGTGAAAAATTAAAGAAAATTGTCATGTATTGGTAAACCAGTTTCATGGATTTTTTAATTCTAAAACCCCTAGTTGTCATGGCTGTAGGAAAATTAAGTCCGTTTTCAGGGATGTAAAATGATGCTTTAAAGCATCGTTAGAGCCTAAAGGGTTAATCTACTATGTCTGGAAGAGACATATAGTTATTAGGGACCTAAATATCTTCACGTCCATCACATGATTTCATCACTTTATATATGGTAAAACTTATTGTCTTTAACATTGATATCTATCCAATATCTGCAAAATAGGGTGGACTCTCCCATACCACTTCAAGACACAACTGAGCCTGTTGGGGGGTTATTGTATATTATGTGAGAGTGGGAGCTTATATCTAATTGGAAGCATGCTTGACCAGAACCTCCTCATACATTCTACCATATCACGACCATAATATCTAGAAATTTTCTGTTTTTTATGTTGATCTTAAAAAAAAAAATCCTGATCGTGCTACGAACGGTATTATTGCCCCAATTATCACATACTCTCCATCATATATTGTTGCAATAGTGTACCTAATAAGCTTTGGTGACTTGTTCATGATACTCTATAGCATTTAGTTGCCAAGACTAGGTTAGTTACTAACATCTTCTGAAGATGGTGTATGTTCATACTATATTTTTAAAATAAATTCCTCGTCAGTATTTTCAACATCACCCTAGCGTGTCCTCAACCATCAATCTTATATGCCCAAAACATATATAGGGCCTAAGTCAACCTCTGCACCCAATTACAGATTTCCGATATCATGTAACTGAATTTTATCATAGTATTGATGGTGATATCATCTATCTCATTTAAGTTAGGGGACAAGAAATATGTGTAGCCTACATCACGGCTTTGTGTGGATCTCGGAGCCGATGGTTGTGACTTTATTCGTTCAATTATGTCTGAAAACTGTGTTATCAGCACATTACCAGGCTTTTGTACGGTATCTATTCTGATCAAAAATATAAAAATTAGGATGATACTATTATCATGATTATGTAAATTGTCAATCCGATTGAGAAACATAATTTTTATGTGATGTGCACGTTTTAATCAGCACACAATACCTAGTTACTAGAATCATAAATTGTTAAATTTAAACGGCTTTTTGTCTCACTAGGAATGGAACATGTATGTGTGTCATTATTGCCATGGTTATGCAGACCACCTTGATGGATTACCTTCATGTTTTGTTTAACCCTAGTACAGGGCTTGGGCAGGAGGGTGCCACCCGTGGCCAACGCACTTTTGATTTATTGCTTTCTTCCTTACGGTACTGTAAAAACACGATGCAGGTGGATATTACATAGGACACATACTAATATGCCTAGAATTGATATATGGTGAGCGACAGGTTATCTAGTGCCAGACAATGATCAACAATCATAAAATATTTCTTGTCAATAGTCTAAACATTTTTACAACATGCCGGATATTACGTTTGTTTCCCTTGGCTTCTAAATGTGAGATAAAGACTTTATTAAATAAATCATTATTATTACACTGGACTACGATGTGTCGTTTTCCTGGCGCAACATTTGTTTTTTCTCCATAATTTTGTGAAATATTGGTAATAAATGTTATCACGGCTTTGAATTGGTTTCCCGGGTATGAAAAACCTATATGTAGACACCAAAAACACATCTCTACGTTATTTGGAAGCAAAGTTATGGCACATTGCCTTGAAGTGGCGGCGATTTTGGATTTTGTCCTCTAGTGGCAAACGCACAAGGTGAAATTTAGGGGACTTCAAGTATGTTGCTCAGGCGGATTTTAATGCACCGAAATAATGTTTTTATGTTCATTGTAAGCCAAGCCGTGATGTAAAGTTGTGACATTTTCACTAATTTTGGCGGCCATTTTGTTTTTTAATTTTGAGTAGGAAGAACACAAAATGTAGCTTGGCATGGGGCAGATTTTGAATCAGCGTTCCCAAAGTGTGTAAGAACAACTGCATGCCAAATTCTACTAAAAAATGCCTTACCAAGTCAGAAATTTCGAAAATGGGCCCTGACTATAGTCTATTTGATAAAACATTAAATCAACTTTTTCTAGTCGCACGAAAAAAAGTCAAACACTATTGAAGATAAGGTGTTGTGCTAAAAGTTTTAATTTATTTCAGGGCCGTATCTTGAATACTCTGGATGCGCGCTCAAGTGGAAGATCGGTGTATCTCCGCGTAAAAAAACGGTGCCGTGACGCGACAATTGTGACGCCGCGAGCAGAATGCGTCACTTTTGCGAGCGCAATATCTCGGCCGTATATGCATCGATTACGTCGTCATGATAATATTAGTTGCTACTGTGCTCAAATTTCAGAGAGATCAAATTAGAAATAAGCGAGTAGCGGCCTGATAAACATCGTCAAAATTAGCGAAAACTCCCAATTGGCAAATCCACAAGGCGAGGGCAATGCGCTCCGAGGGCACACTTGACGTGACAGTGATGCGGCATTTGAAATGTTAAAGCGTCAATGACGCGAGGGCGCATCCCAAGGTGATCCCTGTTATAGGATGCGGTGTGATAAATTGTAAAAGTAACGGCATAGGTTTTGGTCAAAACGCCAATTTTAACTCTATTTGCAAAGCTCGACTGGTTCAACTTTTCAACAAAGTGCTATATTTGGTCATTCCAAGATATAATAGCAAGATCGGACAATTGGATCGCCAGTGTGATGTTAGCAGCAATACAATCATTGATAGTATCTATTATCTTGGAAACACCCAACATAATAATGTAGAAATACATATATAGTGGCTTTATAATCAATGATCCCACTCACCTGCTATTCTTCACATGCTTATTTGGCCTATACTACTTTCTGTGTGGATAGTCATCTTTAGTGAACACGCTGTTTAAACAATTTTTGACACGGTTCAACGAGTTTGTGGCTCCACAACCCACAGATTAGTTCCGCGCGAGCGATTTAACCTCGATTTAACCTCTATTGAGGCCCTCGAAATATATTTTAATTGAGTTTACCTACCTTATTGACCTCTAAAAATCTACTCACCTGATTTTAAATATTCTATCACTTATTTTTCATGTGAGAGCATTTCTAAAACACCTCCCGAAAAAAAAATCGGGCATTTTAACCATTTGTGATGACGTGAGTATCTTCCGGTTCAGATACATGCTGCGTTCGAATCTGAACCATAGTCATGATAGTGGACAAAATCATTCCAACCGAAACATAGGGGAGGGCGAGCTCCTTCTGACTATGCATTAACCGTCATAACAGCATGGAGATAGGAAACTCCATGATAACAGTTTAAAATTCCCTTTCTCATGTACTGGTTTAATAAAATATAGGGCCAGTGTCGCAGACGCTGGGGAATACAATAATGCACATTATTACCATTTGACAGGGCGCTACTAGTGGAATATTGCTGTTTATGCGGGCGTATTCGACCATTGGCCGGACCAGCAGGGCCACCAGAATATCTTTGTGTACACTCTGTTGCCTGTCTGGCGGCTGCTAGTCACCTGTACACGAGCATAGGCACCCCCTTGCCTACTCTGGTTCCCAGAGCCACACTACGCTGTGTGGCCGAGCTTCATGTAGCCTCTGGTATGCCCCAGTGGCGAATTTTTGTGACTTGTTGCTATTTTTAGATGAAAATAGGGTAATCCCCGAATTCAGGCATTTTTGAAAGGTCACTTCCCCGGATGAAGAGTTGTTCACAGTATTGTATTTCCCCTCTGACGCATTTCCTATGACTTGACCCAGAAAATTATTCACCGGCCTCAATAGCACAGGCATGAAGGTCACGTGACTAAGAACCTTGGCCTATACCCGGCTATAAATGAAATTGACCGGGCCCGCCAGGCAACCCCTTGCCTGGGGAGTTTTATCTTCTGAAGATGTCTTTTTCAGTTGCAGCTGCGCTGCATCTTCAGGTACACTAGCCTGCCCTGGACTGGCTTTGCTAGTAATAATGCCCATCTGGCTGTCCACATACATTTCTCTAGCGGTCTGTGACCTGGTGATCATAAAGGTATCAAATCTGACACAATTTTCAACTTTTGAGAACTTTGTTTGCACTGATAACTCAATATTTTCTGATTAAATGTACTGAATAAGTAGAGATAATTATTAATTGGTAGTCGATGTTTGAAGCCAGCTGGTATTTAAATTCGATGGCTTCAAAAATGATATCAATTAAAAACATAGTCCCTAATTTGTTATTTATATTTAGTTTGTTGTTTTTTTCGTAATTTTGAATAACTGGCAATACAAATCATTATATCGCTGGTCTAAATAGAAACGCTGTTTTTATTCCACAAAGTGCAGTGAACAAAAATACTATAATTGCCAATAGGCCAAATATTTATTCGGTGAGTCTATGAGTCTATGACTATTCCAAATATATATGGAACCTCTGCCGCAGTGCATATGAGCACTGCAAATCCATAAGATTGTGCATAAATATGCACCTATATCAGTGTGTCACATGTCACGTACGTCCCCCTGTTTGCTGGCACTATTAGACTATTTTATTAAAGTCTTTAATTATGTGTGCATAGGGTCAAGTACAGTCCAAACATTACATTTTTTTTAGGAATGCTAATTAGTTTATGGTGGGGAGGGGGGGGGGGATCTACACATTGAAACTTATAATATAGAGTTATTTATTTTTTAAGCATATATATTAATTTATATTGTAGGATATATGACAACAATCAATAAATGAGTTATATGTATACATTTATATAATTTAGTTGTAATAGGATGTCGTCATACTAGGGGGGACGTACGTGACACTTGGGGGGACGTACGTGACATAAAATATAAGTGATATAAAATATAAGTAATTCTTGTTAAAATACTGATGATCTGAAGATAGGGGGACGTACGTGACAAAATCGGTAATTTTTTGACATCATGAAAAATAATTTTTTTCTAATACTGCAATAAAAATGAATTCTTTGACCTATTTTGTATAGACTACTAGACAGGTGTGGTTCTGCCATAGACCAATATAAACACCCTGGCATCATTTATTTATTCTATATTAAAGCTGGATAAACACACCACCAAAAACATGCAAAAAAGTGTAAAACATTACATGGCATCTGACTTTTTCTTGTGACGCCGAAAAAGTGTATGGCCGCCACCGTTAGTAGGTTTTTAAGGTCACGTCAGGAAAATATAAACAATTGAAAATTCGAATCGAGCTGGTATGAACAGTATAAAAGGCGGCCATTTTGTTTGAATTTCTGGAGTCTATAAACAACATCCAGCTCGCCATCTGGAAACAGAGTGCCAGACAGGTGCCCCGTCTATAAAGGAACAAGAGGAAGTCGAGTTCCGTTACAGCCCTGACCGTTACGATACGAGTTCCAATATTCAGACAACGATGTCTTATTCTGTTTATTAAACATATGAGCAGCCATGACAGATAACCTAACGTTACATTAGGCCTACCCTTACAGTACCGTCTCCAAAAACTTGACAAATTATCTTGTAGCTCCTATTCATGATTGTCGTGCTTGCTATTTCTAATGATCTATATAGGCTTCTAGGCTAACCCAGCGCAGTTGCGGTCTATGCCTATAGTCTAGAAACGAGGTCAATCTGGGCGCGAAAGTTTAGAGGTTGATCTAGGACCATGTCAATTTCTATCTAGACAATATAGGCCTACACCTGTACAAACGTGTAGGTCATGAAGTGCACACCATGCCTACAAGTGACGTAGGCCAACGTAGCGTCACTGCCACGGCAACGGCACCATCCAGATAGGCTACCAATCAATAACACTACACTTGAGCTCCATTTGAAACGTCGTTTAAGGCACTTATGATAAAATCTGTCGTCAAAATGTATTCTTAAACAGTGATTATGTCACAAGAAACGAGAATAAATAAACCGTGAGTTAATCGTTTTTGTGGTCCCGAAATTATGGCATAAATAAACTCTGAGGGGGAGGATCCCATGTGCTATGGAGTTTTTGTAAGGTTAGGCCTAGCCGTGTATTATTAAAGGGACTGGCCCAGGCTAAAATCATCGAAAAATCGGTGATTTTATTTTGGCTTCTTAATATGACCATATGATGTAAACATGTCCATAGACTAGAACTGCAAAAGTTTTTAATTTTTCTGCTGCGCATTCACCAGTTAGGCTAGATATAGAGACGAAATTCCCGTATTTCCTATTTTTGACTTCACTCTTGTACAGTAACTCAACGCTCCGAGCGGAGCCCACAGGCGTCACTGTTATGAGAGTGAAATTTTTGACATGGTTGTCAATAATTAGAAATCAGGAGTTTCGTCTCTATATCTAGCCTAACTGGTGAATGCGCAGCAAAAAAATTATAAAAAATTGCAGTTCTAGTCTATGTACATGTTCACGTCATAGGCTATGGTCATATTAAGAACCCGAAATAAAATCACGGATTTTTTGATGATTTTAGCCTGAGCCAGTCCCTTTAATGTGTTCTCAAAACAGATGAATTGACTGACTATCAAACTAGTTAAAATTGTATATCACTAAATAAAAATTAGCTAAAATCGACCAATTCACCAAATTTCCCATATATAACAAAATTCAATATGGAAGATGTGCAGTTTTTTAAACATATTTTTCATCATAGAAATAACCTGGAATGGCATTTAAACCTGAACCATAAACACTTACTCTGGAACCACATATATAATGGCTTAACCCTTTCAGCCCGGGGACCGTCTTTATACGCCAGAATCTGACATCTGTAGACGTCAGATTCTGAAATCTGACGTCTGTAGATGTCAGATTCTGACGTATAAAGACGGCCCCTGGACTGAAAGAATTATAATATTTATAACGGTCGTAGACCCATAACATAGGTATTGAAATGAACCGGAGAGAGCTAACTAAAACATTTATGACAATTTCCTATTGAGAACAGTCAGCGCTGTAAGGGTTGAACGCTCTGGGACCATTATATAGAAAGGATTAAAGGGATCCTTTGGGATGAGACATCTTCAATGTTGTCAATTTTGAAAATTTAATTTATATGAAGCTATATAGCCTACTGATCTTAACTGAAAATACGAAAAAGTCAAAAAACGATTTTAAAGCACCGGAAAAGAGTGAAATAGTTGTATTTCCAGGACGTATATTGCCATGTAAACAAAACAAGTAAGCAATATACAACAGTTCACATCACATATTCCCACGTATCAGACGGTAAGATCAGAGCAGTCGCCGCTAATTGGTGTCTTATAGTCAGGACACGGGAGGACACACCTGCAGCACTGATTGTCTACCCAACGCTAGGCCGAAGCCATCAGCATGTGGCCCAATGCTGTGAAAACATTCAATCGTCCTTCAGGTATACAAATAGTTTGTTTGGGTTACTTCTGGTTTCATAGAAATGTTGATTAAAAATATTTGTGAAAATATGAAAATTCTGAAAAAAATAAGAACATGATCCGTGGGATACACTACTTCAGTACGGAATTAAAAACGAAAATTGATGTCATTTCAAGGAGCTGCTTTAAATATCAGCATATCATACCCGCAATCATGTACGCGTTGCATGATCTTATGTCCCGTTACAGCAAAAAGATAATAATGATTATCAAATCACAGCCCGTAATACAACAGACTAGTAGCATCCCAGCAAACACGAGACATTAAACCAATGCTGGTTCAATGTTGGGCCGACGTCGTAGACGGCGGGCCAATATTTAACCAACATTGGCTTAATGTCTAGTGTTTGCTGGGATATAGGCTTATAATATCGGATAATCATAAAATGTGACCACACAAACAGAAAAGTACCTCCATGTGGTATTGATAGAGTAAAATTTGGTTTAAATGATTCCAAACCTAAAATTAAAAACGTTGAAAATATAATAAAATCATAAGGTATAAATATTTTACAGTTTTTTTTCAGTTATGAAACAGGTAGGGCACGACTACAAAATCTAATAAAACGTTAATTCGAAAAAAAATATAAAAACGATAGTCAGCAATATTAATAAATACTTTTTAAAATATATTTCAATTTATGAAACAGGAAGGGCACGACTGTCAAATCTACTAAAATATATTTTGAAAAAATATAAAAAATCGATAGGCAGCAATTTCTCACAATATGATGACTCTGTCAGTATCTCTATAGTCCGGACACATTTTGTGAAATGTCCCAGTTAGAGCTACGTGTTTACCCAATGTTGGATTAGTGTTGGTCTGACGTCTACGACGCTGGCCCAACATTAAATCAACACACCGTTCGCGTTAGGTGGGGATCTAGTATTATACCTGTGGAACACGCCCCGTAATATATAACCTGTTGAAGCACTAAAGACAATACAGTTAAAAGGTTGCATGTGATGGAATTACTGATGCATATAAAAATGAATGATGATAATAGGCACGGTTGTGGTGAGTGACACCTTCTCAGGCCTATTACCAGTGATAGTAGCATTTCGTACGTACGTGTGATTAATAATATAATATTTTGGTGGTTCAAAAAGGCAATCCCATACAAATTTGAGCCAGTTTAGTAGACAGGACTAAATTTGAAAAATTGCTAACGTTGTGATTTAAATTCCCGGTCTATAGGTAATGTTTGTTATTTTCGGCTAAAATAATTGTAGATTGTGCTATTTAGGCGTATTCCTTTGATGTTTATTATCTGAGGCGCGTTTTGTGTATATATCCCCCCCGTGTAATAGTTTTCAAATTACCCTCACACCTTTCCAAGGTTTCCCCCGCGGGCAATCTGAAACTAGTTTCAAGCTACTCCTTCTGGATTTAAAATAATTTCATGGTTGAATCTCCAATAATAACATTTATTTTACTTGATATTATCGTTACATGACGTTGGGGTTTTTTTGGTTAGATTTTATTTTCCATGTAACCATTTGGTCGCTATGACAACTTACGAAGACCATTTTTCTCGGGTGCGTAGTCTACATAATTAAATGTACCTTACTGCTGCGTTCGAATATGAAAACAAACACGACAATATTTTTTTGTTATCTTATAGTGGATGTTGCATTCGTGTCCGTGTAGGCCTATATGGTCTCACCACACAAATTCATACGCGCATTTCAATAAAATGTTTAAAAGTGAGAGAGCTACGATCTTTTTAAAAAATGTTATGAATTACCGCAGGCTTTCTGATGCCCCCCATGGGGAGATTTTGAAATTGATGGGGGTGTAATTCATACTGATGCTTAAACCCCCTCAGTGCGGGAACATCTTTTCTACAGACGTCAGATTCTGACGTATAAAGTTGATCCCCGCACTGAAAGAATTAGAATATTTCTAACGGCCGTATGTATTGTATACCCTTAACATATAGGTATTCAAATGAAGCGGAAACAGCTAACTGAGACATTTATGACGATTTCAAATTGAAATAAACTCATTGTACCCCATGGTTTATAAAAAAATATTTCAGTGTTTTTAGTGTTAAGCACCCGGAGAACACCGCCTCCTCTGCGAAGAATCGATTGAAGTAGTAAAATAATCAAATGTTACTGGAATAACAATTTTTATTGGTTAAAACTGTGGGTAACATTTTTTTCTTATTTTGATGCATAACAATATTTATTATAATGTAAGTTGATTTTTAGAATTATAAAAAAATCAATCGCATGCATGACATAATACCGAAAGGAATTTATCAACGACTAAAGAGATGAAATAATAAATAGTGAATCGTCCCCTTAGATGTGAAAGGGTGTATTTGCCAATTTGTAAAGTGGCAGATACACCCTTTTATATCTAAAGGGACGACATGTCGACAAAAAATATTGCTGTACGCCTCTTTCTCTAAGTTTTGAATCTACCCACGTTTAAGGTATTATTTTGGAATTATATTATTTTCCTGCTCGTTGACCTCGTCATTGACCTCTATGTGACATCTCACGTGACATTTGACACATTACGCATGCGCCGCAGAATGTGTTGGCGATGCAATCGCCGCAGATTGATCCCTGAAAACAAGAATAGAACCATAAATATCATCACAACATATTACTCAACTCTATTTCAGAGAAGTATATAATATATGAGATATAGCAAAATATTGCACTCGACTAATAAATAAGGTGTGAGCCTTTAGGCGAACATCTGAATAATTAGATTCAATATAGCACGAGAAATAAACAAAGTTTGCCTTCGCTCACACAATCATGTCACACATATGACACAAGTGCCATACAATCCAGTTCCAGCTATTCTGTGAAACTCAATGACCTTGACCTCCTTTGTTTTCACCGAGCCGGCTTATACAATAAAGTATGGGGTTAGGGATCTCATATAACCTTGTTTTCATCGAGTGAAGTCACTGCGTTACACAGAATGAAGTATGGGGGAGGGGGTGGTAAATAACTTTGTTTTCACCGAGTGACGACACTGCGTTTCACAGAATACAGCAAGAATGCAATACGGGCTGGTACCGATACATGTTTCACAGTGAAAAACACACAGTGAGAAATATCGTGACAACATATCAGTCTACCCTACATGATCATTGCGTGATCAAAATCTGCTGAAAGCAGGTCGAACGTCGCAATAATTTCGCTCAGTTCCTAAATGAGAAAAAATTAAGTACTTACAACACATTATATTACTCAATAGGGTCCTACAACTATCTTTTATAAAATTAAATAACACTCAAACACATGATTTTTAATGTAAACAGTGAATCCGACCAATATTTCCCCTTACAGCTCGGGGACCGACTTTAGACGTCAAGATCTGACGTCTGTAGACGTCACATCCTGACGTCTAAAGTCGATCCCCGCAATGAACGAGTAAACATATTTATGATGGCCGCAGACCCATATCATAGGTATTCAAATGGACCGGAAAGGGCTAATTAAGACATTTATGATGATTTTAAATTGAAAAAAAATATTTTCCATGGTTTTTACAAAATATGTCAGCGCTATAAGGGTTATCAGCCAATATTAAAGGGACTCATAATATATGAGTATATATATATATATATATATATATATATATATATATGCTGCTGTGTAAGTGCTGCTGTGTAAGTATAGTGTTTACAAAATAATTAGCGCATAAGAAATGATGACTAGCTTTTTAATCAGTTATCTATGTCACTGTTTAGCTAATTATTAATATAGATTTAATTTAATCAATATAATTTGTTTTGAAGTAAGAAATGACAATTTGGCTATATTCTACATTAGTGGACTACAATATTCTATATTGGGATAAGAAGGCGTCTCACCTCAATTCCATGAACTGTGCGTAGTTTTGTTCTCATGGCAACGGTTCCTCCACATAAAGGTACAAAACAGCTTTCTCCCATCCTGCCAGCCACACTACATGCGAGGCAGCATGGGCAGAAACATCCCATAATACCTAAAACATAAAGCAATATAAACACTTCATATGAGATAACGGGGCAGAAACAACCCATACAATCTAAAACATAGAGTAATAGATACACTACAGGCGATAAAACAGGGGCAGAAACAACCCATACAATCTAAAATATAAAGTATGCTGTAGATCTGGTGATTTTCGACTCACGTGTTTAAATTTTCGCGAATTTTTGCTTTTGGGACTTTTGACAAAGTTTAGAATTCGTGATTTTTTATTTTTCTTCAGTAGGGTTATTATAATAATAATTTTTACGAGATTCTTAAATTCGTGAATTTGCCCTCCTCGCGAAAATTTAAACCTCGCGTATATTACCAGATCTACAGTACACACTAAAGGCGAGACAACAGGAGCAGAAACAACCCATGCAACCTAAAACATAAAGTAATATACACTATATGCGAGACAACAGGGGCGGAAACATCCCATCCAGCCTAATTTGAATGAAATCCTTTCCGGAATTATAATATTGTTCAGCACTGCCTTTCTTGTGATATAGCGAAGCACCCCCTCTGGATCCGCCCCTGTTTCTCCATGTCAGCATAAAAATCACAGAAACTAGGAGCCCCTGCTATTCGCTGGCCCCTCGGTGCCGTATCCGGTGTGCTTCTGCCTTATGAATATATATGCCCCACAAGCTGACAATATGGTAATAATATAATGCGGGTGACTCATATGAAATAATAATTAATTTGAAAAAAACTTCACAGAATTATTATAAGCTTATTGTTCAGCGCTGCCTTCAAATTATTGTGATATACCGAAATGTGCCCCCGTATTGACATCAGTTTGACCTTTGACACTTACATGAGCCGGTGTCCTCCATGCAGCCTGTTAGTTCGGTTGACCATTCCTCTGTGCCCTTCTGTGAGATCACAGCGCCACCTGATGGCTGTTGAGTTACTGGGTATTCAGACATTGTCCTGGTTTGTAGACGAGTGTAGACACTGCTGATAATAAAATACATATAATATTAAACATTGTACGGTTTTAAAATTATCTATAAAAAACAAGATATAATATGAGAAGCAATGTCTATTTAAAACCCTTTGCATGCTAATCACGACAATATATTTTATTAGCCGATCAAATTACTGTTATCGGGAATTAAATGACTGCTTAAAGGGACTGGCCCACGCTAAAATCATCAAAAAATCGGTGATTTTTTTTTGGCTTCTTAATATGACCATATAATGTAAACATGTCCATAGACTAGAACTGCAAAAGTTTTTTAATTTATCAGCAGCACATTCACCAGTTAGACTAGATATAGAGACGAAATTCCCGTATTTCTAATTTTTGACATGGTTGTCAATAATTAGAAATCAGGAGTTTTGTCTCTATATCTAGCCTAACTGGTGAATACGCAGCACAAAAATTATAAAACTTTTGCAGTTCTAGTCTATGGACATGTTTACATCATATGGTCATATTAAGAAGCCAAAATAAAATCACCGATTTTTGATGATCTTAGCGTGGGCCAGTCCCTTTAAACATTAAGATTTGTAAATGTTCGGTCTCAATTTAGACAAATTCTGTGAAAACGCAGTGACGTCACCAGGTGAAAACAAGGTTTTATAACACCCCTCCCCCATACTTCATTCTGTGAAACGCAGTGCCGTCACTTGGTGAAAATAAGGTTATATAAAAACCCACCCTCATACTTCATTGTATTAGCCAGCTCGGTGAAAACAAAAGAGGTCGAGGTCATTGAGTTTCACAGAATAAGACAAATTTTCAATTGTGGATCGCGATAGCTATACAACGTCAACTGTTTGAAAATTTTAATCTAATAACTTGCAGGATAAAGGTCAACATCGTTTATAAAAAATACTTAGCTAAAAATGCATATTTGTCATTTTAATGGTACGCCTTTTCACTTTATCCCTCTCTCCCTTCTCTCGCTTTCTTTCACTTCAAAGTGAAAGAATATGGACTATTTTTTAATAAACGCCCAATAATATTTCAAATGAAAGGTGGATTCAAGGTGGAATGTCAACATATTTCTTATGTATCAGACTTGTACCGGGAACTAAATCATTAATAAAGTCGTCTCTAGCTGTCTTTCTACACGGTCGTTTTGAGTTTTTGGCAATATTTTTTGTAGAAAAACTTACAGCTCACGAAGATATAAGATCTCAGGAGGTGATCCTGGTCCAGTTTGGTATAAAACCCCATCAATTCTAGCTGTTATACTAGGATTTACACTACCGTGGTGAATGCCGATTTCTCAGTCAATTCTCAACCAATTGTCATGAAAGCACTTTTTTCTATTAACTACCCTGATAATTTCATTAAAAACTATTGTTCCCTTTAAAAGTTAGTCTGGTTAACATTAGCCCTCTATAAACCCATTAGCTTCACAGAATTTCATTGTATATCAACTGGTCCAACTTCTGAAATACTTATCAAAACTATATGTTCTATAGTCGCGACATGAATGGAAAATAGTGTGTCATTGTGTGAAATTTCATGAAACTTGGTTGAGAATTAATTGAGCAATCCGCGAAAATCATTCATCCTGGTTGATGAGTTTAATGTCAATCTGATTATAATAAGTTTAAAGGGACTAACCGTATTTCTTATTCTTGACATGGTTGTGTAAAATAAGAAATCAGGAATTACGTCTCTATATCTAGCCTAACTGGTGAATGCGCAGCACAAAAATTAAAAAAAAAAATTGCAGTTCCAGTCTATGGATATATTCACATCATATGGTCATATTAAGAAGCCAAAATAGAATCACCAATTTTTTGATGATTTTAGCCTGAGCCAGTCCCTTTAAAGGGTCTCAATCATGCAGGCTAAAATCATAAAAAAATCGGTGATTTTATTTCGAATTAATTTAGGAATCCGCGAAAATCATTCACCCTGGTTGATTAATTTAATGTGAATCTGATTATAATAAGTTTAACTCTCACCTGGTTGTAGATAGTATCCTGTGGGGTTGACTGTGATCTTCAGGGCTGTGGCGAGTCACGCTTGACAC
Source organism: Flabesymbios commensalis (assembly GCA_964017125.1). NCBI lineage: Eukaryota > Metazoa > Annelida > Polychaeta > Terebellida > Flabelligeridae > Flabesymbios > Flabesymbios commensalis. Next base: position 11,870,308 of record OZ024902.1, read on the forward strand.
CGCTCATTTAAGGCAGATTATACACTTTACCTCCCTAGTTACGCCGGATTATCCCCGTTACTATACCAAGCAGACAGCAGCCGCTGACCCAATGCTGGTTTAATGTTGGGCCAGCGTCGAAGACGGTGGCACAACATTAAACCAGCATTGGGCCAGCGGCTGTTGTTTACCGGGATGTGTTGTTGTGTGTTCACTTCGTCACCTATCCAGGGGTTCCGGCAGGTTAACCCTTTAACCGCCAAATTATTCAATCTGAATTTTCATCCACTCACTTGAAGTTGTGTCTCTCTGACGAAATCCACAACTTCAAGTGAGTGAAAATTATTCAGATTTGACAAAATGGAGGTCAACTGTTTTCAAATATTGCTGATTGATGTCACATTTTATCTTTAACATATTTAAAATGTGGTACTTAATGTGCCAATAAAAAATGAAAACCAGAATATATGCGGCACCGGCAGTTAAAGGGTTAACCATTAAAGCCCCATACCCAGGCTAAAACCATCAAAACATGGGTGATTTTATTTTGGCTTCTTAATATGACCATATGATGTAGAGACATCATATATCATATATTAGACATATATTATACGTTTATATATATAGACATCATATATTATATAGACATCATATATGATAACTAGTAGTTTCATCTACACATAAGGTCATATGTAGAGATATAGAGACGAAATTCCTGATTTCTTATTTTGGATAACCATGTCAAAAATAAGAAATACGGGAATTTCGTCTCTATATCTAGCCTAACTGGTGAATGCGCAGCACAAAAATTAAAACGTTTGCAGCTCTAGTCTATGGACATGTTTACATCATATGGTCATATTACCCCTTACACTGCTGCATACAATTTGCAGCATGTGTGGTTTCCCACTAAGAAATATCTGGCACGTTTTTTCTTAAAAAAACCCCCATCGGATGAACAACTGATATTAAAAGCCATTATTTTACAAAATCAGTCAGTTAGTTATCTTTAAAGCGCAAATAGAACAACACCACAAAACAATATTGCAAAAAAATATTTAAAAAAATTGCATAGCAGTGTAAGGGTTAAGAAGCCAAAATAATCTGTCTACCTTGATGACATTTTGCAAGGTGAATGGAACATCAATGTCACCAGCAAATTGTTCGAGGTACAACCAATCATTAAGCGATCTTTTTACACCAATGGAACGCCGAAGAGATGATATTGTCTTATGCAGGGCCAGAATTGGCCATGCCTATTTCACAAACGGCTATTTATTGAGAGGAGAATTGCGACCTATGTGCTGCAATACTCGTCTCACTGTAAGACATGTCCTTCTCAGTTGTGCGAAATATGCGCACATCAGAAGGGAGTATTTTGCATTTAATTCCTTATTTGAGCTATTCAGGGACACCCCTGCTGGTTTTATTATTCAGTTCCTTCCTTCGGGAATGTAACCTATATTACACGTTTTAATTATTAGACTTAGACTTGTAGTTTTTACACAATCACTCCAATTTCATGGAGATATAGTGACTTGATAAGTCGTTCATTTTATAATCACTTCATATTTTACATTATTTTATACTGACATTCTTATACTCATTAAACTGTCTGTGTTGTAGTGCAGGCGCTACAACATGTCATCAGACTCGTTACATATAGGTGCCAGGAGCATCGTCATATTATCATATCAAACATTTTAAACTGAATATTTTAGTACAAACATGCTTTTATTAGCTTTGTCTTTCCTTTACTACTTTAACCATACAATATGGCATATTGTAATACCTGGAATTTTCACTTAAATGGCCATACTGGCCGAAAAGTGAAGTAAAGCAAATATTTTACTTACTTACTTCTGCAATTTATCCAATAGGCCTTCGGAAATGACATAGAGGGAAATGTTACCATAGTCAAGGCGGGGCATCATCTGAGAATAAACAAGCCTCAGTGTCGCCTCTTTTGTGAGACTGGATCTGACTGATCTAATGTTTCTGAGCTGGAACCATGCTGCTTGACACATCTTAGTGACCCGTGTAGTCATATCCATATAATGATCTAACATTACGCCAATGTTACGGGCATATTTAGATGTTGATATTCCACTATCTCCCACTTGCACACTAGACAGTGATACCTTATTTTGATACCTTATGGTGGTGCTATGATAACTAATTCTGTTTTATCGTCATTTATCCATGAACATCAATATCCATGCTTTTATTTCAGCTATGCACATCTCGATTCGACGTTGAGCCTCCAAGAGATCCCCTGCATCACTAACCTTAAAGGATACACACAGTTGAGTGTCATCAGCATAGAGATGATATTGGACACCATGACGACGACATATCTCACCCAGAGGGATGGTATTGATCGTGAATAAAATTGGACCCAGCACAGACCCTTGTGGAACACCGAATCTTAATGATGGCGAAGTTGAGCTGCTTCCATGAAGGTGAACCTTTTGAGATCTATCTTCCAAGTAAGATTTGAACCAAAACTGAGCTGTACCTGAAATACCACACTGCTTCAATCTCTCCAACAAGAAATTATGGTCAACAGTTTATTTTGGCTTCTTAATATGACCATATGATGTAAACATGTCCATAGACTAGAACTGCAAAAGTTTTTTTTATTTTTCTGCTGCGCATTCACCAGTTAAGCTAGATATAGAGACGAAATTCCTGATTTCTAATTATTGACAACCATGTCAAAAATAAGAAATACGGGAATTTCGTCTCTATATCTAGTCTAACTGGTGAATGCGCAGCACAAAAATTTAAAATAATTTGCAGTTCTGGTCTATGGACATGTTTACATCATATGGTCATAAACGTTTAGATTTTTCAAATATTTGGTCTCAAATAAAACAAAATAATATAAGTGATTTTCACCCACTTAAAGTTGTGGGTCGCGGTAGCGAGACACAACTTCAAGTGGGTGACAAATTAATCAAGCTTTAACATATTGAACCGATAAATACAATTTCTCAGATAAAAGAAGAGCATCAAACCTTTGAGCCATTTGCTTGGAGGGCCGGCCCCCGATGGCTCATTCGTATCTACTGGGGCTGTACCAGGTTCGAATCCCAGTCGGGGCGGATATTTGCCATCGTGGTTGTGAATATACAGTGCTGCAAGGCATTGAGTGTACATTGCTGCTTATGCTACTGTGCACTATAATGAACCCTCGAAATGATTCGTAATAAGAGTAGGGCTTAGTCTCGGCTTCGGGCTTCCTTCTGTCGCGATACTGTCATGATTGTGCAGAAAGCGACGTATAGCAATATTCACTATTTGCTTTGAGAACTTCAACATTAGTGAATAAATAATCGATAACAATACAAATAGAGTAGCGTATCTATTTATTACCTAATGTACCTGTCATGTGAATCATTTAGTACAATTAACATTAACTGCATTGTGCCTAATACTCAATATTACATTCCTATGCTTACCGTTTAATACTTATTGCGGTCTTTTTCGCTGGCCTGTATATATCTGCTAACGTAACAGTATGCAGGACAACACTAACATAATAATAACTGACTTAAAACAAGTTACACGTATTAACTGCATTGCTTTAACAAAAGTCAACATCACATTTTATGATATATAACAATTACCTAAATATCATTAATATAATTATCATGCGGCAGCCAATAACGTGGTGACATGTAACAATATTCAACAAATCAAAATGCATGTACGCAGGAACGTCGTACATTTGTAGTACAATACCTAGTATCATTAACATATGGCATAAATAATTGATTAATATTATTGGGTCATGTAAAACTTAATCTTATAAATTATATACTGACTAGTATCAATGTTTACAATCGTTATATGCGCAACACATTTTGGCAAGAACAAAATATATATTATAACGTATCATGTAATAGTATTTTAATTGTTTGGTCCGGTTTTCAAGGAAATCGATAATGTGTAATAGTGTCACTGAGTTTTTTTTTCTAAGTCATCTATAACGTCAACTTATTTGTTTCGAAATACCATTTAATTAAGCACTAAAAGATTTGACATATGATTTCAGACCTTTAAGTGCTCAGCACGACTAAAGTCGTTTTAAATGTGTTTTATTAGAATGTTAAATCACTGTTATTGGGAATGAAAAGAGTGTTTAAACATCAAGATTTGCAAATATTTGGTCATATTACAAATATGAATAATGTCCACCCATTTGAAGTTGTGGGTCGCTTTGGCGAGACACAACTTCAAGTTGGTGAAAATTAAAATAAAATAACTTAAATAAAATAACAGGAAAACGGCCAATGTAGACCGTATAGGTGAAATATATAATAGGCTAAATATTAGCCAAATTAATCATTCATGGGCTGCTAAAACCCATAGAGATACAAAATACACAAACACAATGACATTGATTTGTAAAAGGGTATCATGCAGTTATTTTAATTAGCGTTGCTTGTCAGCTGCTGATTTAATGGTACCACGTGTACCACACTGATATTTCACAGTATGGTGATTTTGTGACTCTTCTACTTAAGTGTGTCCTACTGTCATGACAAGTGCTAAAAACCTATTGACTACATGCCCGGCATTAAATATATCGTACTGCTTTCGACCAAGAACTTTATATAGATATAAGATTCTTGCTTTGTCTTTCAACGGTCATACGATGTTTTACACTATTTTTGTATATATTGACCAGACTGCCTAATTCCCTTCGCGGTCATCAGGGTGGATATCTATGTATCTTATAGTAGAACAATGATTAGAGATGTTCAGATACTTGTGTTTTCAATGTAGTATCAAACATTTTCACTTAAATCAAACGTGTATCATCATTAGGGAGCCACCATTCAATTAAATAAATAATTGTAAATCAATATTTATTGGCCCTTAAATATACTTTTGAGTCCCGCTTCGATCGGTATCTCTAAATTACCATCAAATGTGTGAAGCCTTGCTTCGCTCCGCTCCTTCCAAAAAAAATATATGTTTGTTTCCGATTTGTTGTCATTTCAACCAGTGGGTAGGTAGGAAATTTATGTTATTTTTTTGTCACTTCAACCAATCAGTAGGTGCCAAATGCACTTCCATACATGTCTTATCTGTACATTACGTAACGTTTTTTGGAGCCTTTTTGACCCCCCCCCCCCTCTCCTTTTCGTAACGTTTTTTAGTTACTTTGACTACAGCCAGTAACTCATCCATTAACTTATGATGCTTTTTTTTTAAAATCTTTAAAGTAAATTTGGGTCGCACATGTTTTGATAGGGTCGGTCGGAAACCGGAAACGAACAATATTTTTTTTTAGGCCTTAAAAAACTTCAGCCCCTTTCCCCCGGAATATTTGAATGGTGGCCCCTTAAATGTTTGTTATAACATATCGCATTGTGTAATTATTTACTGTGTAGAAAGTTCACTATCTATTGACGTCGAATGGTGCTGTAGTTGTCTCATTGCTCAAAACATTTCAGTCACACTTGCCCCACCTGGTGAACAAATTTCTAATTACATCGGAACACACTACGTAAATGCCACCTGGTGAGTTTCCACTAATTGTAACATGTCCGCACTATACACTAAGTTATGATTCCTTAACACCAACGATCTATTCCTATATTACTACTTCTACTAGCAGGTCTGTAAGGTGTTGGGGCGCAGTCGCAGTGCGTGTAGTTTGTTATAATAGACCTTGTTGTCTTCTATGGCCTTCATTACGTGGCGAGGTAACTCCGGGAGCACCATGGGGCTCTTGGGTTTGGTGGCAGACGGCTGGAAGGTTTTGGAAGTGAGGACACCTTCAAACCACGGCATCCAGTCCTTGAATAGCTCCATCTCCTTTGGACTGTCTTCCCAGTTCAGCATGCTGGCCTCGAACGGAATACCACACTTTTCACAGTACAACCTCAGTGTAGTCTCTGCAAACAAACATATTTTTTAAAAATCAATGTAACAAACGAATATACAGGGGCGGATCCAAGTGGGGGGGGGGGGGGTTTGGGGGTTTAACCCCCCCCTCGAAAAAACCTATAATCTTATTTAGGCGTTTTCTTATGAACTCGTTACACACTGAGGGACAAACAGTGCCCAATATGCCTTAGATTGCAAGAGAAAGTCTGAAATTCATTTTTTTTCCGGGGCGGGCCTCCCGGACCCCGCCCTGCAGTGAAATATTTTTTTGCTGAGTTTTAACCCACCAACCCCCCCCCCCCCCCCCCGTCAGTGAAAAGCTAGATCCGCCACTGATATACAGCTAATTATCCTATTCTAGTCGGATTGACATCAACGTAGTGAATGATTTTCGTTTATTCCACTCAGTCAATTCTCTACACTTTGTCACTAAATTTTACAAGCACTATTTTCTAGACATGTGGCGACTACCCTGAAAAATTTCATTGAAAAATACTGTATAGTTTAATAATCAGTCTATTTGACATTTAGTAAATAATAATTAAAACAATGTCGCAGTGTGCGAAATGTCATGAAAATTGGTTTAGAATTGACTGAGGAATAAGCGAAATTCAATCACACCGGTCAAGTGAATTGAATGTGAATCTGACTATGGGTGTAATATCTGGAACCAACATTTATCATCAGCCCGCTAAATAAAATAATTTAAATTTTCACCCACTTGAAGTCCCACAACTTCAGTAGGTGAAAATTACTCATATTTGTTTAATTTTGATACCAAGCATTTTCAAATTTTGATGTTTAACCACACACTTTATTCTCAATAACTGTGATTTAAAGTGACTGGCCCAGGCTAAAATCATAAAAAAATCGGTGATTTTATTTTGGGTTCTTAATATGACCATATGATGTAAACATGTACATAGACTAGAACTGCAATTTGTTTTAATTTTTGTGCTGCGCATTAACCAGTTAGGCTAGATATAGAGACGAAATTCCTGATTTCCAATTATTGACAACCATGTCAAAAATAGGAAATGCGGGAATTTCGTCTCTATATCTAGCCTAACTGGTGAATGCGCAGCACAAAATTTTAAAAAAATTCAGTTCTAGTCTATGTACATATTTACATCATATGGTCATATTAAGAACCCGAAATAAAATCACCGATTTTCTGATGATTTTAGCCTGGGCCAGTCCCTTTAACCTGGTAATACAATCGATTAAAAACGACAATAGCCGTAGGCCTACTTAGCGGTGTAAGGGGTAAAAGTGTTGGCCTGAGTAAAAACTGAAAGCAGCTCCTTGGGATGACATCGATTTTCGTTTTCAGTTTTGTAATGAAGTAGCGTATCCCCCAGATCATGATATATTTTTTTCAGAGTTTTTAGATTTAAAAAAATATTTTATATCAACATTTCTATGAAACCGCTTAAAACTCAAACAAACTTTTTGTATACCTAAACACTTGCTGAAGGACGGTTGAATGTTCCTACAGCATTGGGCCACATGTTGATGTCGTCGGCCCAGCGTTGGGCAGACAATCAGGGTTGCAGGTGTATCACCCCATGTCCCGACTACAAGACACTAATTAGCGGCGATTGCTCTGATCTCACCGTCCAAGGCGTGGGAAAATGTGGTGTAAAGTGCTGTATATTGCTGACTTGTTTTGTTCACATGGCAATATACGACCTGGAAATATAGCTATTTCACTCTTTTTCGGTGCTTTAAAATTGTTTTTTGACTTTTTTGTATTTTTAGTTAAGATCAGTAGGCTACATAGCTTCATATAAATTAAATTGTCAAAATTGACAGAATTCAAAATGTCTCATCCCAAGGAGCAGCTTCAAGTCAGTAAATTATTACAATAGTGAACTTTAATTTGTGAAAACTAGAAACGATGTGACTTAAATTTCACAAATACACATAATTTTCAGTCACTTGAAATTGAGAATCGCGGTGCGAGACACAACTTCATGACTGAAAATTTAAATTAAATAGCTCAGTGTTCCAAGGGTTATCCCCTATAAGTTAAAGGACTTGTCAGCTGGCATATGTTCTGTTATCAAATAAATAAATCTGGGACATGTCGATTTTTTGTATAAAGATATTTTTTTTGTCAAAAATAAGAAATACGGGAATTTCGTCTCTATATCTAGCCTAACCTGGTAAGTGCTCAGCACAAAAATAAAAAAACTTTTGCAGTTTTAGTCTATGAACATGTTTACATCATATGGTCATATTAAGAAGCCAAAATAAAATCACCGATTTTTCGATGAATTTAGACCTGGGAATGTTTTAGCTGCAGACGTTTTTGATCTATGCTTTTACTCTGCCCATAATTCAAGGTCACCGTTTTCAAGGTCAAAGATGATATATGTTTAACAAATAAAGCTAGGAAAATTTATGGTAATAATGATTCAAGGTTTTTGAAAAAATGAGTTCTAACAAATAGAATTAGGAATAAATTGTATGCCTATTTTAAATTTTGACTGAATAATCCTTTATTGTTATTATTTTGGTGAAGGTCAAAAAGTCATTTCCGAGGGCAAAACAACGGAACAATGATTTTTAACAAATACAAATAGCAACTAGTGTAGGCTAGATACCCCTTTTTGGTGTGTTTTGACTGGAAAATCAATTTATAATACTATTTCAATGAATGGCGGTCATCTTCATGAGCAAAATGTAAATGTGAAAGAATAATTTTCAAAGTCAAATATGATGCTTCCAGGAGTAGGGGGGCGTTCAACTATTATGTAACGCTTAGAGGGGAAGGGATGGTGGGACGCGTTACGTAGCGTTGGCAAAGTAACGTTAAAAGCGTTACATAGGGGATGGAGGGGTCAAAAATCGCCCAAAGAAAAGCTTTATATAATTATTGAACGGCCACCTAAGTGTAAAACCTCTTCCGTGTACTACTGGAAATAACAATACTGATAATATTACCAAGGTTCAAGATCATGTTAGAAAACATTAGAAAGAAAACATTTTTAGTGCGCCATCATTTTGAACCAACAAATGCATACCTCATCAATATAATTATGTATAAGCACTTGTTTATATATTTGTTTGTGGAACATGTTTTCGGAAATGAGACATTGGAATTTACATTTATACATTGAAGGGACTGGCCCAGGCTAAAATCATAAAAAAATCGGTGATTTTATTTTGGCTTCTCAATATGATCATATGATGTAAACATGTCCATAGACTAGAACTGCAGAAGTTTTCAAATTTTTCTGCTGCGCATTCACCAGCTAGGCTAGATATAGAGACGAAATTCCTGATTTCCAATTATTGACAACCATGTCAAATATTTTTAATGCGGGAATTTCGTCTCTATATCTAGCCTAACTGGTGAATGCGCAGCAAAAAAATTATAAAAATTTGCAGTCCTAGTCTATGTACATGTTTACATCATATGGTCATATTAAGAACCCGAAATAAAATCACCGATTTTTTTATGATTTTAGCCTTGGCCAGTCCTTAGAGGACTGAAATGATGAAACTACTACCGTGATTTTCCAGTCAAAATCACTTTCGAACGAAGTATTACATTGGTTCATATTTTATATATAACACGATTTTATTTTATTTGTGACATAAAATATCTATCGCTTTGTCATGCTAAAATTATACTATATTATACATGTTCTGCGTGAATTGTCGACTGCGCCATTATATGACACAATAAATCAACCTCGTAATGTGAAATAAAATTATTGGGCTGGACATTTCTCCACAATAGGTGCACACTTATCCTTTTTCTATTAACCTTCTCTTACCCCTGTCATGACCCTGTGCAACGGTCACTACACCAATAAATTCAGACAGTACATTTTCGTGGAAAAGGGAATTGTTTTCTTTGTTTATGCTACACAAGAGATCCGGTTGGAAACAGTGAATCGCTGCAAATACATAATATCTTATAAGGACATTCAGTATTAGAGGGACTCAATCAGGCTAAAATCATTAAAAAAAATCGGTGATTTTATTTTGGCTTCTTAATAAAATATTTCTTAATTTGGACATGCATGTCCGAAATAAGAAATCGGGAATTTCGTCTCTATATCTAGCCTAACTGGTAAATGCGCAGCACAAAAAATAAATAACTTTTGCAGTTCTAGTCTATAGAAATGTTCACATCATATGGTTATATTAAGAAGCCAAAATAAAATCACCAATTTTTAAATGATTTTAGCCTGATTGAGTCCCTTTAAATAGTCTCTCCACTAGCATCGCCTAGCAAGTAGTTTTATTCGGTCAAACATTTACTCGACAGGCATCCAGGATAGATTAATGCCTATATTAAAGTATTTGAAAAATTTATTTCAATTTATTATTGTGTGGTATAATAAATAAATGGAATACTTTTTAAAGGTAAATGATTGTTAAATCAAAGGACATAGTATTGTCATTCGTTTTAGTCTGCACACATATTCAATAATAGTAATTCCGTGTTAAAGAAATGCGTCAGTCGTCACTGCTCATGCTTGAGATTGAATATAAAGATTTCACTGCACATGTCGTATTCAAATCTTGGTCAGTAGATAAATTTAGACTAACAACTTCAAGGGAGGAAAAAATACTCAAATTTGTTTAATTAGAAGTCACAGCAAATATTGATGTTCATCTATACATTTCATTCCAAATAACCGCCCTTTAAACGACAATAAATACAACTGATTGAAAAATTATCCGTTTGAGACCAAACATCAGCAAATCTCGATGTTTAAACACTCATTTCATTCCCAATAACTCGGCCTACTATTTAAATGGCTAACAAAACGGAATAAAAATGACTTCAGTTTAGCTTAGCGCTTGAACCCTTTCAGCAGTTTGATGTCAGAATCTGATTTTGTGGATGATCGACGTTGATGTGAAAATCTGACGTCAAAGTCGATCCCCGTGCTAAAAGATTTTTAAAATCATAATGACCGTAGACCCTTAACATATTTAGGTATTCAAACGAAGCGGAAATATCTAACTGAGAGTGGCTCCTTTTGAATTACTTAATATGTTGAATTTAAAAATTCATCGACATAGTTAGATAATATTCATCCTTGAAGGTTCTGTCTCACTATTATGACCCACAACATCAATTTGGACATTTATATTTGTGACAAATGACGATGGCCATATAACAAATGAAACGTTTGTTTAAGCATCACCATGTAGTGAAACATTTGGAATATCATTCAAAAAATTTTAATCTAGTAAATTATTTTCATTATCACATTGAAATGATTAATTTGAAATTAATTTTATAAACAGACAGACAGACAGAAATTTTATTGACAAGAAGAAGTCACAACTGGACTTACATGTTTGCTATATATTTAATGCATTGTAAACTCTTTCGAGAACATTCACCAAGGGGTGTTTTTAGAATATTTCAAGTATTTAATGGCAGTCTCAAAAGAGTAGTATTTATGGTATGGAGGTCATATTGCACACATATAACCCCTCTCAACCAGAAGCCACGATACATTAACCCAATATTGGCTCAGTGTTGGCCCAGCGTCTTCAATGCTGGTCCAACACTGAGCCCGCATTGGTTCAGCGTTTCGTGTTTGCCGGGCAGAATCAGATCAAACAGTGCCGATTTATTCCGCACGATTTACGTGAGCTGACGAAGTGTCACACAAAGACTGAGGGACCACTCTACAGAGTCTGCTCAACCGTGAGGGCCAGGATGACCAAAGGCCAGCGACGTCATAATGGGAACTCTACCTCCCTGTGTCAGCTGCCTCGGCAAACACCGTATATTCAACCAAGGAATCTATTGATTGATGCTGGATTTAATGTTGGGCCAGCGTTGCAGACATCGTCTCAGCATTACCCAACATCTAGGCTATTCTGCTAACGAATTCTGTTTTATTTCGTGTTCATGATTAGGAATATAGTTTAAATATAATATGGTACCTGCCAACTCTGTTAAATAGAGACTCCTCAAAGATAACCATTACCCGCTAAATTAAATAACTGAAATTTTCACTCACCTAAAGTGGTTGAAAATTACCCATATTTGCTTGATTTGAGATCAAACATTTGCAAATAGTGATGTTTAAAGACCCATTTTATTCCCAACTAGCTCAGTCAGTCAGAGACTGCAAACCTCCGACGAAAATAATTATCGTAAAACCTTTAATGATCAATTATGACGTCATATATTCAAGCTATTTCATTCATTCTGGTATAGGTCTAGTGACCATACACAACGGTTGTGAAACTATGACGTCATAAAGTAGTCTTTTATACAGTTTGATCAAAATAGTTACTGTATTTTACTACAAATCTATGTGATTCGATCGTAATGCGGATCCTGCATCCGAGTTGTAATCCAGATCATCCCCAAATATTAATGATTGTTTCTTTGCCTGAAACAAACCTCCGGCGAAAGTTTAATGCAAATCAGCCCATTTTTTTGAATAATCAGGGGGACAGACAGACAGATTCACAAACAAAACTAGAAACATAACCCCCTAGGGGAGGTAATAATAGTGATTTTATCGACTAATAAACAGATTGAATATATTAAAACCGACTATGGATCGGCGTAACCCATAGACGCATCAAAGTAAATTATACTCTTACATTCATGACTCGTCTCAATGGGATATCTCAAATGTTAACATTGTTACATGTTTGGTGTGATGACCTGTAATGTCCATGCCAGGTTAGTCTATTGAGGTGTGAGATGTGATAATTATAAATTGACATAAGTAATAGAGCTATGGGGAGGCTTGGTGTGGCAATTTAAGATGTTGGATATAAGTATCTGTTACCAGTGGTTACCACTGAGATTAATTTCGGAAATGCGATAACAGTGGCATTAACCCTTTCTGTGTGGGGACCGACTTTAGACGTCATATTCTGACGTCTACAGACGTCAGAATATGACGTCTATAGTCGATCCCTGCACTGAAAATGACAAATATTTATGATTGTCGTAGACCCATAACATAGGTATTAAAATGAAGCGGAAATATCTTACTAATATATAAGACATTTATGATGATTTCATATTGAAAAAATAGTTTGCTCTAAATGGTTTGTATAGAAATATTTTAGAGCTTTAAGGGTTAAGAAACTTGATTGATCTATGAGATGAGATCATTATCATAGCAGAAGGTTTTGACCTTCAAATATTTGCCCGATCATGCAAGGACTATTGAACTGCTATCGGATGATTATACATAGCCCAAAACGATAATACCTATATTCGTCATAGGTATTCGTCACTGAGACACGTTTTCTTGCCCACATTTTAAAAAAAAACATTCAACCCTAATATTTTCGCTGAAAGACACACAATAATATTCCAGCTATCACAAGACGCTAAACCTTCGATGGTTCAACCCTAAAGCAATATGCGCGACTATAGTCTGTTTTTATTGGTCGATAAATTCACTGACATTGGGAATGAAATGGGTCTTGAGACATGAAGATATATATTGTAAATGTTAAAAGCACGAGTAGTCGTTTTTAATATGTTGTATTGATCGAAAAAATCACTTATAATCGGAATGAAATGAGCCTTAAGACATTAAGATTTGCAAATATTTTTGTCGCCAATCAAACAAATACATGTATGAGTATTTTTCAGCCACTTGAAGCTGTGTGTCGCGTTAGCGATACACAGCTTCAAGTGACTGGAAATTTAAATAGGATAACTTGATTCTAGCCGTGTGAGAGTTGGCGACACATACCTGGGTTTTTCAGCATGTCATCAGCATCTATTATGATCGCTTCTTGCTTCAGCTCTTTTGTCACCAGCTCGTACATCTGATAGAGCTCCTTGAATCCCACCTCGTTCGCGTCGAAGTGATCCCATCCTGTATGGAAATAAATGAAAAAATGAAGCCTATACCCCCTGCTGTGGGGGGGGGGGGGGGGGTGGGACGTTGGGGAAGGAACCAGGCCACAATTTTATAGCAGTAAAATAACGGTGTATATAAGTGTTTTGAAAATGATTTTTTTAATTTGTCAATCATTAACCGATTCGAATTGGTCAATGATTGACAAATCAAGAATTGTGTTAACGACATTCGTTTTCGAACATTGTATAGTATTTTCATTCTCGCATAATTCATAACGTGACTTATGACCTAAATCACATGAGGTTTTTTTCTGCCAGAGTGCATGATATTTCCAGCCTACATATTGTATTCTAGGCTGAGATTTAATTTATTTATAACTATGGAATTAACTGATCAATGAGATGTGGTCTTTGCTTTCAATGTACATCACACCACTAGATTATACAATTCCTTGGGTAGTTCATGACACATTCTGAGACTGCGTATTTTATAAGGAGTTTCACAAGAATGTGCCGGGGGCTTTGCAAGCAAACACTAGATGCAATGTTTTCTTAATGTTGGCCAACTTCGGAGACGTTGAACCAACAGTAAAACAGCCTTGCTCCAATGTCTCTTTCTGGCTGGTCCATCTTGGTATTAATGAAGCCACTCTGTCGGCCTGTGAAGTGTCGCTCTCGCACGCGTCTTCTTCGTCGGCTAGCCATCCATTCGGGGTAATTGGAATACGATAGCCATTGTTGTGCGCTCAGCATGAAAGCCGACGCTGGGATAATAAAGCCAATGACGGAATAATTCACTGATATATTCTGGTCAGATTCGTCTAGGAGGAGATGGGGTGGGTGAGATGACCGCAAGCATGTTGACAAATGCCCCTGAACCTCAGTTATGTGCCGTCACATTCTACAATAAGTATATCAGAATTCTAGAATGACGCACATGTCTGGTGCCTGGTGCTATATATCTGGCTATTCAACCCTTAAAACGCTGAATAATGTCAAGGAGAAAGAACGCAATTCGATAGATTCGTAGATCCGAATGTACGAGGCGCGCAGCGCCGAGTATATTCGGATCAACAAATTTATTGTAATTGAGTTCTTTCTTCGACTTAAAATACACCAAATAGGCACATACTTATGTTACACGATTTGATATAGAAAACCTCATTTTTGTAGTCACATGTTAAATCATGCAACATAAGCCATACAGGTTCACGATTAAACTCGGACATTGTGCCGGCCTGGCCAGTATTGAAAATAACAGTAAACTACAGTTTTAACAATAGTCTGACGTCACTGATGTATTTTAATCTCGTATAAACAATGGAGATCAAAGGGTTTTTTCATTGTGAAGTCATCCATTTGAATTCCTATATTATGGGTCTACTGTCATTAGAAATGTTTTTTACTGTTACAGTGCGGTGATCTAGTTTAGACGTCAGAATATGTAGACGTCAGCTTCTGACGTCTAAAGTAGGTCCTCGCGCCGTGAGGGTTAAAACTTTGTGTGTTTCTAGATAATGAGTGTTTGCTTAAATAATATAACTGAATTTCAATCTTTACATCCTCTGCGGAAACAGTGACAATAAGTTACACCGGCAATCATGTACAGCCTGAATAAAAATTGAAGAAATATACAGGTAAATGAAGGGATAAAAAACTGTAAGATTATTGCTTCAAATCAGTAATTATTTTTTTATCAGGAGTCGATCCCACTCTTGAATATAATTAGTTGATATATGCATGTATAAACATGAGAATCCTATTATTAAATGTTATTTTTCAATTAATAAATAACGGTTCAATGCATCGTGTTTGCTGAATATTTAGTCCGTGGCCCGACATTAAATCAACCCCGGGTAACCAGTAGTAACTGTCTGCTGCAGGGAGGTGCGGGGGGATGCGGGAGGGATGCTGGCCGGGGAGATGCGAAAATTGAATTATAGTAATTGTTATACAAGAGAGAGCGTGTAATGTGATCCCACATAATGCAGTCTGTTATTAAGCGCCACTAGCTCCCTGTTATTAAAGAACAAAGACACTGATGTAGAGGTCTATGGCAGTGGAAGACGCGAGCAGGAGGGGTGTGGTGTGTCATATCCCTTTAAGTCCTACTCAATTGTGTTTATCTAGTTTTCATTCATTTGAAGCTGGACGAAATTTCTTCAAATGACGAAAAATAATTATTTTTAGGATAAATATGCTCCCTGCTCTACTGAGTCAACGATCAGTATCACCTTTACTACTATGATAAAAAATAAAATTTCGGATATCAAAACGGCGTATCTTTTTATGCAACAACTTTCAGCACCTTGTGATGTCAAAATATAGTATTTGTGTATCTGGTAATTTAAACTTGATTGTGCTAACTGTACGAGCCACAGACGCGAAAATTTTTTTGCATCAATGAAATATAGATATCTCCCAACTTGATTAGCCCTTAAACCGCGGGGACCGTCTTTAGATGTCAGAATCTGACGTCCACCCATGACATAGGTATTCAAATGAAGCGGAAAGAGCTAACTAAGACATATATGATGATTTCAAATTGAAAAAAAAACATTTGGTCTCCATGGTTTATACAAAGAAATTCAGTGCTGTAATTGATTAACCGAGCGCCTCTATCACACACGATTATATTTCAGTGACATTCAGAACACACCACTACATTATTTTCTTTGTCCGACCACTACATTCTGAGTCGGGAATGGAGAGTTATTGTTGATCAAGTACATATCAATTATCATGGTAGACCTATGGTACTACAATCAGTCAGGTGTGACCGAGCTGTTGATTATGAGGGATCCTCATTATGATCGGATGTGTTTTAAGTCAGTTAAAGCCCTCGGAGCTCTACATTCTTAGCTGTGAAAAAGGCATCGGCCTTCGGCCTCGACCTCCGAGGGCTTTATCCTATAAATTATTCGGTTAGAAACTATTTATATATTGTAATTTATATATTAAAATAAAATCACCAAGAAATATAAGATTATCCCCACCGTTGCACTTGATAGAGCCTATCATATGGTGCTATATTATTCAGCGTTGTAAGGGTTAACCCTTTCAAGCCTGAATTTACCAAAGTCATCTTCATCCACTACAAGTCGTGAATTGCTATCGCAATTCTCGACTTGTAGTGAATGAAGATGACTTGAAGAGGCTGACAAATCAACGAAAATTGCTATGTATTGATAAAACAGTTTCATGGACATTCTCATTCTAAAACCCTTAGTTGTAAGAAAATTATGTCAGTTTTCCGGGATGTCAAATGCTGCTTTTATGCATCGTGAGGACTTAAAGGGTTCAAAGAAAATCACCATGAAATATCAGATTATCCACTTGATAGAGCCTATCATAGGGTGCTATATCATCATCAGTAAACAAATTCTGGCATCTCTGTAATTTATAAATTATTATAGTTATAGTAATTTTTTTTTATATTTTTGTGCTGCGCTTTTACCAGTTAGGCTAGATATAGAGACGAAATTATCGATTTCTTATTTTGGAAATGCATGCCCAATTAAGAAATACGGGAATTTCGTCTCTATATCTAGCCTAACTGCGCAGCACAAAATTATTAAAACTTTTGCAGTTCTAGTCTATGGCCATGTTTACATCATATGGTCATATTAGGAAGCCAAAATATAATCACCGATTCTTTTATGTTTCAGCCTGAGTCGGTATACTTTATGAATCGTATTTTCTCTCACCTGTTAATTCTTTATTCAGGGACATCTTATACAGGGAATAGACGGACTTCTTGGGGTCGCGGAGTAGAAATGTGTGAATGTAATTTTTTGGCAGTAAATCGGCGTTGTCCAGCCTGTTTACAAGATAGTACGCCATATCCTTCACAAAAACAGTGGAATATCCTGTGAAATAAAAATGAACAATACATATATTGTATCATGTAATAAAAGCTGAGCTCGCTGTTGCGAAATACTTGTATAGTTCACGGTGTTAAATAGTTTATGTCCATGTCAATCACAACGTGTCACAATTATACACGACATGATATATTTTCAAAATAATTAAATAAAAATTAACTACTGAAACCAACACAATAAGAAGCTTTGAGTTTTCGTTTTATGTGTTGTACTGGTATATAATTATTGGGTATTTAATAAAAATCTGGTAATTTTTAATTGCGACAGGAATTAGCTTATCAAGCATCAAGGTGATTGAATTGAATATGAACAAAAACAACTGGATGACATTTTGAAATGACTTAAGTACTGTAGTATGTCTCGTCTCAGGTGGGGAAGAGTTTTCTTCAATTTCTCTGCGAATACTTTAGCAATTCGGTCTGTATAACAAGTACCAAGATGATACGGTTACCAAATGACATTACAAAACCAATAGCATGAGAGAAGAATTGTATTAGTCGCCAAATTGTCTAATTTCTGAAATACATAACATTATTCTGCCAAATTCGGAGGTGTTGATCACTGCTCAATTTAATTATTTATAACGACAGAAATGGCAAAAGGCTGCTACCATCATGTAGGCCATGTAGTGAAACAGACTGCATCTGATGATATTGTAAATGGATACCACAGTACCGCCGTGCAAGCCAAAAGGCAGTATCTGCTTACTTAACAAGCAAGCAGATACCGCATTTTGGTTTTGTAGAGCATATTAATATGCCCTAGCCCTGAATACATAGTTTGGACAATCTCCACAATCACACAGCATGGCATAACCATCGTTCAGCTATTGCTAACTAGGAATACAAGGCTATTCGTCGGGCGGACTAGCCTTGTATTCATACCATAATATGCCTACCTTCGTAGGGTTCTTCAATCTGAGTCTGTATGTCTTTGAATGTACTGTCAGATTGGACATTCTCCTTCTCGTAGCGGTTACTCACTCTCTCTGGGCCGAAGTAATAAGATTTAGAAAATGGCTCCAAGAGAACCTGAAAAACAGAATGTTGCATAGTGGTGGATCACGAGGGATGTCATTACCCACTACCTTTTTATAAATTACTGAAAGAAAGCTCGAACTGGAGATAAATATTGATATATGCCACTCATATTTACTGGTGTGGGTCCTAAACTCTTAGCTTCATTAACTGGAAGCACATTGGCTGAGAATACAACACATGTTTAAAACTATGGTAGTCGCTAGAAGGCTCCCACCACATAAGCGTTGAACACTGTTGGAATGAACACAAATAGTGCTGATATTTCGACGTCACTTGCCTCCTTTCTCCGGATTCTGTACGCTTATGATGCCTATATTATTTGTATATTAATTCTTAAGGCGCTAAAATATAATGATTTTTTAACGTCTGACGTCTGAAGTCGATTACCGCACTGTGATAAAACCATTTGGTTGCGATGTTTTTTTACAAATTATTTCAGCGCTTAAAGGGTTAAGGGTACAGAGGATAACCTTTATAATGAGCGTGTATTTAGCTTTTCAGTCTAGTTCTAAATCAAATTAGAAGCCAGTAAAATTGGGTAAATTATTTCTTTGGAAGGTGATCACTTCATCAAATAATTCTGGGAGATGCCTATTGTTCGTCAACAGTAGTAATTTTCGTCATTTGAAACGTAATATCTAGTTTCAAATTAATGACAAATTGTGGCAAACAATTCCGCAGCAGAAGGGTTTATACTGTTACATTACAACCCTTTCAACCCTCACGATGCATTAAAGCATCATTTTACATCCCTGAAAACGATTTAATTT
This sequence comes from Flabesymbios commensalis, assembly GCA_964017125.1. NCBI lineage: Eukaryota > Metazoa > Annelida > Polychaeta > Terebellida > Flabelligeridae > Flabesymbios > Flabesymbios commensalis. The sequence continues at coordinate 11,889,710 of OZ024902.1, forward strand.
TCCTACAACAAAGGGTTTTAGAATGAAAATTTCCATGAAACTGGTTTACCGATACATGGTAATTTTCTTTAATTTTTAAACCACATCAAATCATCTTCATTCACTACAAGTCGAGAATTGCGACAGCAATTCGCGGCTTGTAGTGGATGAAGAAGACTATGGAAAATCCAGGCTTGAAAGGGTTAATGATGTCTACTTTCTCGCTATGTTTATACAGCAGTGGAACTCCGACATTGATAATAGCCATAAATCCATTAACTTCAGAATGATAACCTACATTTTGTAAGAGAAAATTATCTAATGAATCTACCAACAACATTTAGATTTCGAAATCCTCCCTGTTGATTTAGACAAAATTCAAAGCACATAAATTTAAGATACTGCATTTTATGCCACATAAACGAAGTGGCAGACGAGTTCCATCACGTATTAAAATGTCCTTTTTTTGCTTAGCAGAGAATGTTATTAGTAGGAGAACGGATATTCACACATCTCACTATTTTTACTTTTAATAATTTTATGAATGTTAGTAGAACTAAACCCATACAAATTATCGTTAAGAATGGGAACAAATAAAAAAAATGTTGTAATGCTACTGTGTGCCTTCTTGGTAAACTGTATATATCTCACATGTCTTGTAACAAGATTAACAGAATAAACTTGATTTGCTTTGTATCCGAATATTATGACTAATAGCAGAAATGAACAAAATGCATTTCTGCTAATAGTCACATAAAATCAGTGTGTATCATCAATTACTATTCACACTTGATCTGCTATGGTGCGAGTCTGTATTTTTCAAATATCTGAGGCTGAAATTGTTATTTACGCAATTTCCAGGGTAACCCTGTGACCGCCGGTCCCGAATATATTCGATTTTTAGTTCTTTTAATATTTTTCCCAGGTTAAATGACGACAAAATGCATATAAATAAAAGATACACAACTTTCAAATTACATTTTGTAATTAAGAATCTATCACAATATATTTTATCAATATCAGTTTGAAACATTATTGAGAACGTTCATATAATACGGGTGTAACATGAGAGTGCCTAGTAAACACAAAACATTTGCATGACATTTGTACAATGATGGGCCAACGTCGAAGACGTTGGTCCAACGTTGTACAAATGTTATAGAAACGTTTTGTGTTCACTGGGTTGTGGCTACAAATCGAGCCAACAACCACGATACGTTGAGCCGATGTTGCCCCAATATACAAATCCAGCAGTCATCATTATTATAGCTACCCAACAACCACGATACGTAGAGCCGATGTCGCCTCAATGTCAGTTAACCGTGTGCGACGCTGGCCCAACATTAACCGTGAGAGCCCTGCTGAGCTTTGAAATTACTTTGATTTTAAAATTGTAAGTTGCAACTTATAATAGTGAGATAGATTTGAGACGTATTTGACTTTTATAAGTGTTTAAAAAATTGCTAATCCTGTAGACACAAAACATGTGCATAGCACTTATACAATGTCGGCCAAACGTCTTCGACGTTGGTCCAACATTGTATAAATGTTATACAAATGTTTTGTGTTTACTGGGAATAAAACACTGAAATACTGCAATGGTCGACGCCTAGTTCTTTAGAGGTTCAGGCAACATGGGCCCAAATTCTAGTCTCTGCTTCTGACTTATATAAACTATAACAACGCTGAATTCTTTTTTTGATAAACCATGTAAACCAAATGGTTTTTTCGATTTGAAATAATCATAAATGTCTTAGCTAGCTCTTTCTGATTCATTTGAATACCTATGTTATGGGTCCACGGCAACAATATAAATATTTTAATTCTTCCAGGGCGGGGATTGTCTTTATACGTCAGATAGTGACGTCTACAGACGTCACATTCTGACGTATAAAGACGGTCCCCGCACTGAAAGGGTTAATGGTACTTATGTAATATAATAATGATCAGTGCCAGACATATTTATTTTTCCCACCTTAATACTGCTCCTGTTCATCATGGCCCTGAAGAAGGCTGTGGAGATGCTTCTTGGCACAGCCCAGAGAAATATCCTCGCCTGACCTTCCGACATTCTGATAGGCTGAAACATACGTTATCATACTTATTAACATTCTGATAGGCTGAAACATAGGTTACCATACTTATTTACATTCTGATTGGCTGAAACATAGGTTATCATGGGTATTAATATTCTGATTAGCTTAAATATAGGTTACCATATTTATTTACATTCCGATTGGCTGAAACATAGGTTATCATACGTATTAATATTCTGATTGGCTGAAATATAGGTTACCATATTTATTTACATTCTGATTGGCTGAAATATAAGTTATCATGTGAGAACATACAAATGTTGCACATTTTTCGTGCTATATGGGAAAATACAGCACGTATGTCCAATGAATAACATATTATTGAACAAGTGCTGTATTTTCCTATATCGCACTCGAATGAACACCGTTTGTATATCGTATTTTTCATTGCTTTGACGCTGGAATTACTGTCGCCCTTTCCGCATCCAATGACAACATTTTTTGATAACGTATTTCTTTTTATGCCCATTTTTAAATTGAACTATTTCGATAACTTGGCATTTCTCCTTAACTATTCCGCCAATTGGATTGGCCTTAAATTGAATAAAAAACGGGATAGGAGGAGGAGGCCTAAGCATATTATCTTGAAAAAAATATGATATGTGTATTTGTGTATATATTCCCTTGTGTTTTATGGCTTATAGTTTTATTCGTTAACGCATTTTTTCTATCTATATGGAAAAATATCGAATGAAAAACTGAATTAATGTTCATGGCTGTGAGTGACAAGCTCGAACGGTTTCTCTATATGACCACTATTTATGTAGACTATTTTAATAATACTTATTATTTTTTATGACACTAAATATGGTATATTTTTAATAAACCACCATTTTAGCAAGCGATACATGGATGTTTTAATGTTGGCCCACTGTTTTCAACGCCAGCCTCCTTGACAATGCCTCCTGTTTGCTGGGATGTTGCAGATCACGTATATATATGTCTTGATTTAATGTCCACAAATATTTGTAAGCTTATTTGACATTCAAAATTATCTTTGGTGGTTACTCGCGTTTATTAGCTGAAAAGAACAGCTTTACATCGAAAGTAAAAGACAAGTTGCAAGAGACCAATCTAATTCTATTCAGACCCCCCTCCTTTTTTTCTACGTTCTGCAACCGTCCAAGACTAGTTGAGTTATCTAATTGGGGTCAATAAATTCAACACTTTTTAATACCCCAGATACGAATACATTAATGTATTATGTGAAAGGTACACGTATGGGAGATTGATCCTCTGTAATTCCCGGGATAATTTCTTGAAACTTTAAGCTAGATTTGCAGATATTCAGATGAAGGGATGATTTCGCACTTGAAGATCTTTCATGTGGCACTATGCACCCGTGTCTAAGTACAGACTTGCGTGTCATTGTCATTGTTTATTACCTAAGTCAGGTAACTGGGTGATCAGCCATTGACTTGGATCTCACAAACAAAATGATCACAAAATCAGTTAGCACACGCCACCCTTCACAACGTGTTACGGGTCAGGATGAATTCCATATCTGAACCGTGAGATGAGCTCCGGCCCGCGGCAAGAGATCGATTTAACCCCTATTAACGCCCTCAATATACATTTTAATTGAATTTGCCTAACTTTATACTCAGCTGATTTTGAAACATTCTATCAGTTGTTTATCATGTGAGGGCATTTTAAAAACACCACTTAAAAAATATTTCGACCATTTTATCCATTTGTGATGATGTGAGTATCTTACATTTCAGATACATGCAGTGTTCTAACCCAAAGATCCGTCATAAACTAACTTCTCACAAACACTACGAGAACGATAAATATATAAAAAATTAACGTATCTTTATTTGCTGCAATTGTCTATTGCCATGATGACCCGAACGTAAAACAACATTCAGTCAATATCTCGTGTTAGCTAAGCAGCAAGCCACCGGCTCACTGTCGATACGAGCTGGGGCATAAAACCAAACCAAATGGATGTGTTTTTTTAATAAATGAACTTCCCAGAAAAAGTGAAACAAGACCAAGCGATCAGTTGCTTTTTAGAAGTAATAACTATGCAAATATAATTTTGCGTAAATGTCGTTTGAGGATAAAATAGATGGCATCATGCACAAGTGGGCTAACCCACATTTTGACGATTTTGAGAAAAAATCGCGCAGCAACATGGAGCACAGGATAAAACGAATTAATACAAATTAACACCAACAAAAAGGTAACAAAATCAGTGACCAAATGGTTCAACGCTGAATGTGAAACTCGTATATTGATCAAATTGTGGCTATCAATGACATATATTTTCACTGTTTTTTTAATGTGGGTTAACCAACTTGTGCATGATGCCATCCAAATTTAGTTGAGGTTATGTCTTCTCATTCAGTTTGCCAGTGTATTATACTGTTATATGGTAACGTTTATTCAAAGCTCTATAAATTGTTCTCTTCGTCGGTCTCATGTTGTAATCTTAGCCCTTTCAGCTCGGGGAACGACTATACACGTCAGAATCTGACATATGTAAACGTCAGACTCTGACGTCGAAAGTCGATGCCTGCACTGAGAGAGAAAAAATTGATAATGATCGTAGACCCACAACATAGCCTCAGGTGCTGAAATAGCTAACTAAGAAATTTATGATGATTTCAAATTGAAAAACCATTTGGTCTCCATGGTTTATATAAATATTTCAGCGTTGTTGGGGTTAATATTAATGATAAACGAGAAATGCATTATTTCAATATTCATTCCGCTCACTTTTTTTCTTTGCTTTCAGGTTGAACATCATTGTAATTATTCGATTCAAACCATACTAATATTAAATAGAATGTTTTTTGGGGGAAACACCACTGCTGTCACTCCTTCTATAGTGGTTATCATTTTAATATGTGGTAAATGAGACATGCCGTCTTTCAATATATCGTCCCCTTGGATATGAAAGGTTGTATCTGCCACTTTTTAAAGTGGCAGATACAACCTTCCATATCCAAAAGGACGATATAGGCCTATTCTCTTTTTCTATCTGTATTTTATCGTTCCTTGTACACCGTTATTGAAAGCCAACAAGGCAATGACTGCTTACTATAAAGTAAGCAGTTACTGCTTTTTATTTTGCACGACAGTAAACAAGTAATATCTTTCACTTTTGTCTTTCTACGCTGACACTATGGCTTTCTTTCTTACGCCCACCGAGTGTCACTTGCTTCACCTAACATCTATCGCTGCTGGTCTCTGTGTGTTTTATGTGTGGTTGTGTCATAGACTCGTCTCCCAGTAACTTACGCACGACATGTTCCCCCTGTAAAGATTCTATTTTGGGACCAGCGTTGACGCACCAGCAGATGGTGTAGGCATATACCCTCCGTTTTTGTCACACGCCCCACCTAGCATTCTATTGCTGCAGATTTCTAGGTTTTTTCTTTCTAACTGTGTCATCCTCTCGTCTCCCGGTAGCTTACGCAAGACATGTTCACCCTGTGAAAATTCAATTTTTGGGTCAGCGTTGACGCACCAGCATATGGTGTAGGCATATAGGCCTACCCTCCGTTTTTGTCACACGCCCCACCTGCATCCATTGCTGCTGATTTCGTGGCTCTTTCTCGATGGTGGTATTTCTAGGCGAATAGTATTAGACCTGTAATCATGCTGAAGAGGGGGGGGGGATATGCCAAAGCTGAATTCTTCAGAAAACCTTCTCAATACCATTAAAAACAACATATTAAAACTCCCCGAGATTCCCGCTAGAGCCTTTTCCATTATTCAAGATGGCGTCCAAGATGGCCGCCAAAATGCTAAAACCGCTATATCTCGGCTTGTAATCAATATAACTTCATGTTTTTAATGGCTACATGTACATTTAATGCCATATGGATTACAATAAAGCAGGTTCTAAGTAATAGTCAAGCCTATCATTTATTTGCAATTTAAGGTATACTGATAAGGGGAATAACAATATTTTGATATTTGTGACATTTTAAGTATTATTTCAATCATTAACATAGCAGAAATTGAAAATAAATAATATATGTGACTATGTCGTGACTCAAAGCCTCTTTTATTTTATCCATTTTGGAAAAAAGTACATTTTGATATAAAAATTATGAAGTTATGTGTTAAAAGGTGGTGGGGACGAGGCAGTACAGTGCGACGATGAAGCGTTAAATGGCAATGAGAAAGCGTTAAATGGCAATGGGAAAGCGTTAAATGGCAATAAGAAAACGTTAAATGGCAATGGGAAAGCGCTGAAGTGCGTTGGGGCGGCGTTGAAGAACACTTTATTCAGTAAAAAATAGCTAATTAATCTGATAGCCATAAATGTGACATTTAGCCATCAACATTGTTATACAAGAAAAGAAGTAAAAAAACCTCATCAAAGATATGGATTACAATTGTTTCTATTTTTATTTGAGTAAAATGTTTTTGGAATGAGACTTTGGATCTACATATTACCAGAAAATGATTCTCTAGCCAAAAATAAAATTGAAACAAGATATTACATAGTGTTATTTAATTTGTTAGATTTGTATTTTCGCTCCTTTGACTTGAAATTGACATTTCGACTTTGAAGATGAAGTTGAATCACTAAAATAATACCAGAAATGGATCTTCCAGTACGATAGGTCAGGTCGGTTACCTCTTTTTAAACGAAAAATAGGTATTACACTTGTTCTTACGTGACTTTACAATTAACGTTTTTGACATTGAAGAACTTTAATCTTAAAAAAAAAATATTTCTTTTTAAATTTTGACCTTGGAATTTACTTTTTGATCTTGAAGAATTCCTTAAATCACCAAAATAATACCATAAATGGACTCTCCAGTTGAAGCCGCTTAAAAAAGAAGTATAACATAATTATCAGATTATGATGTTCTCGGTATTTGTATTTGTTACAAATATTATTTTCAGGAATTTGACCTTAAAATTAGCCCTTTGACCTTGAAGGTCACCTTGAATCACAGACATCATACCATCAAATGATTTACAAGTCAAAATCCCATGAAAATGAGGTATTACACATGTTCTTAGCTTTATTTGGTGAAATATTTTTATTATTATTTTAACATTGACCTTGGATTTTGCCCCATAGCCCAACCGCCATCTTAGATTTTTGACACCGCTAAGATGTTATTTGAACCTATGAGTTTCCCAACTCTTAAAAACATGGATTATAGACAATTTTGGTTAAATTAGGATGGTTTTACCGATTTTCACGGACAATTGCTGACATCTTGGAGATGACCGAGTTTTCATCCATTTTTAGGGGTCAGATTTTAATTTAAAAATTCTGTGATCCACTATATGTCCAATAGGATAGAAAACCATAAAGAAACCTTTTGTCATAATATTTTGGGGATATTAACATTTTGGCGGCCATCTTGGACGCCATCTAGAATAATTGAAAAGGCTCCAGCGGGAATCACGAGGAGTTTTAGTATGTTATTTCTGATGTTATTTGGAAGGTTTCCTGAAAAATTCAGCTTTGGCATATTTTATTCCACTTCAAAAACTAATACTATTCGCTTATTCTATCCACCCCAGTAGCCTACACAGCGCATGTTCACTCTGTGCAGGTTCAGTGTTAACCCACTGTCTGCACGAGCACAGAGTTTAAGTCTATCAGTTTGTCAGTCGCTCTATCCAGCATCCATTTCTCAACCTAGACGCCATAGCTTCTGGTTTCTGGATTGTTTCTAGATGGTGTTTATGTTGGTCTTGGCTGTTCCCTTCTCTCATTTACCCCGTACTGGATCAATGGTGGACCCCAACATAGAGCCATCAAGTCCTCCTGTTTGTCATTCGCTCCACCTAGCATCTATAGCTGCTGGTTTCTGGGTTGTTTCTCTATGGTGGTATTTCTGGCTGTTCCCGTCTCCCAGTTACCCCGTGCTGGTCAATGTTGGCCCAGCGTCTGCGACGCTAGCCCAACATTGAACCATCACGTCCCCCCTGTTTGTCATTCACTTCACCTAGCATCTATAGCTGCTGGTTTATGGGTTATTTTTCGATGGCGGTTTCTCTCCTCGCCTGGTGCATGTCTCATGTTACGTTAGAGACACGGATCCAAACAAAACCCGGGAGAAGCCCTGCCTCTTGAGCAGACACAGGACTATTGTACCCCGGACTGGTCCCCGATAACCCTCAGTCATGCCGAGTCACCCCACTAAATCCATCATTTACACCCATTTCACTTGCCATTTCCGGCTTTGTATCATCCAGCCTTGTGATGCGCATGCGTGCAATTGAAAAGGGATCAGTGAAAGCTGGTCTGGTTTGGTCCGGTCTGATCTGTCCTGCTCTGTTCTTTTATCTTCTACTCTGCTCTGCTCTGCTCTGCTCTGCTCTGCTCTGCTCTGCTCTGCCCTGCCCTGCTCTTCTCTGCTCTGCTCTGCTCGGTTCTGTTCTGTTCTGTTCTGTTCTGTTCTGTTCTGTTCTGTTCTGTTCTGTTCTGTTCTGTTCTGTTCTGTTCTGTTCTGTTCTGTTCTGTTCTGTTCTGTTCTGCTCTGCTCTGTTTTTTTCTGTTCTGTTCTGCTCTGTTCTGCTCTGCTCTGCTCTGCTCTGCTCTGCTCTGCTCTGCTCTGTTCTTCTCTGTTCTTCTCCGTTCTGTTTTGTTCTGTTCTGCTCTGCTCTGCTCTGCTCTGTTCTGCTCTGCTCTGCTCTGCTCTGTTCTGCTCTGCTCTGTTCTGCTCTGCTCTGTTCTGTTCTGTTCTGTTCTGTTCTGTTCTGTTCTGTTCTGTTCTGTTCTGTTCTGCTCTGTTCTGTTCTGTTCTGTTCTGTTCTGTTCTGTTCTGTTCTGTTCTGTTCTGTTCTGCTCTGTTCTGTTCTGTTTTGTTCTGTTCTGTTCTGTTCTGTTCTGCTCTGCTCTGCTCTGCTCTGTTCTGTTCTGTTCTGTTCTGTTCTGTTCTGTTCTGTTCTGTTCTGTTCTGTTCTGTTCTGTTCTGTTCTGTTCTGTTCTGCTCTGCTCTGTTCTGTTCTGTTTTGTTCTGTTCTGTTCTGTTCTGTTCTGGTCTGCTCTGCTCTGCTCTGCTCTGCTCTGCTCTGCTCTGTTCTGTTCTGCTCTGCTCTTCTCTGTTCTTCTCCGTTCTGTTCTGCTCTGCTCTGCTCTGCTCTGCTCTGCTCTGCTCTGCTCTGTTCTGCTCTGCTCTGCTCTGCTCTGCTCTGCTCTGTTCTGCTCTGCTCTTCTCTGTTCTTCTCCGTTCTGTTCTGTTCTGTTCTGTTCTGCTCTGTTCTGCTCTGCTCTGCTCTGCTCTGCTCTGTACCACACTGCATGCGCTACCATCTAAGACCGGACGTGTATCCGGTATTGGCTTGGTGTTGGGCCAGCATCGTAGATGGCGGACCAACACAAGCAAGCATTAGTATTTTATGTTCTTGAGCTGGTCTTGAATTCCACAGGCGGGTGGATTGACAGCTAATAATAAATCAATAAAACTTGTGAAATGCATCTTTGGGAATTTCTTGGAGACTGCGTTAAAAAAGAAAGTAAAACGAGAAATGGCACTCAGTCGATTATTGATTAGGTGGGGCGGTAATTGGAATAACAAACATTTTGAAATATTGATTAGAATTTGATTAGTTGAGCATCCGCCACAATAGGCTTTATCAATTTATTTGTATTTCATTAATTTGTTTTGATACCACATTGTAGCCATAGCTGTAGATACATAATAAAAAAACACTTTTTGATGGTAAAGATTTAATTTCGTGCTCTCGCAATTTCCAGACAAAATTAAATCTAGTGTAAAGTTATTTCTTAACCCTTATACCCGCCGTCAGATTAACTTGTATCGCATGTTTTTTGCCGATTTCTCAGTCAATTCCCCACCGATTTTCATGAAATTTTGCAAGAACTATTTTCGAGTCACGCGGCGATAGCCGTGAAATTTTCATCTGAAAATATTGCATGGCTAAAAAGTTAGACCATCCTGCATGTAATGCAATTCAGGGCTAAAAACAAACTTCAATTTAACCAGTTTAAGGGTTTATAGAGGGACGTCGTAAATATAAATACAAATTTACTACATGTCAAACTTTTGAGCTATATAATAGCTATATATATAATATCGCCGCATGACTCGAAAATAGTCCTTGCAAAATTTCATCAAAATCGGTTGAAAATTGACTGAGCAATCGACGAAAAACATGCGATACAAGTTAATCTGACGGCACGAGGCACGATCTTAGTCATTTATATTCTTGTTTTATTAGCCGATCAAATCCCTGTTATTGTGAATGAAATATGTGTTTAAACGTCTATATTTGCAAATGTTTGGTCTCAAATTAAACAAATGAGATTAATTTTCACCCACTTGAAGTTGTGGGTCGCGGTAGCGAGACACAGCTTCATGTGGGTAAAGGGTGCTGTTACATTTAAAATACAATATTGTAAATTATGTCTGCATCTCCAGCTGCCATTGCAAGACAATAAGCAGAGACATAGAACATAGAGGGTTAATCCGTGATTGATTCTGAGCTCATGCAGATTCTCGTAAAGACTGGTAAATCTGAATTTCATGGGCTGCGTGCCAGGCTAGTCCACCCATACCCCTCCAGGAAGGTCACGGGGGGGGGGGGGGAGGGTGTACCCGTTCCTCCACAAATATGGAAAAATGTAATGTGAATATTATGTAAAACACAATATATTTCCTTGGTCAAATCTATTAGAAACCTTCCACGATGAATTAGCCATTAAACCGGTAAGTTAAATAATTTAAATTTCCACTCACTTGAAATCGCGCCCTCGCTGACGCCATCCACAACTTTAAGTGGGTGAAAATTATGCAGATTTGACAAAATGGTGGTCAACGATTTTATCTCACGTTTTATCTTATGTTCAAAAGTATTTATTTAATGGGATAATAACAAAAATAAAAACGAACAAAGTCGGGACTGGTGGTTCAAAGGTTAGCCATATAAGCTCCCATGTCACAATTCGAACACAATTTGAATAACAAATGGCATAAGCAGTCAAAATAAGGGCACTCTTTGCTTTCATTTCAGATAATTTGCTAATTTTTTAATCAAATCATGCCGGTCATGATTTCTAATTGAAAAAAACAACTGCTTTGGTCTCTTGGTTTATATAAACATATTTCAGTGCGTTAATGGTTAATTTCATAATGATTTTTTGGCACATTAATTAAAGATATTGAGTGTTAACCATATGAGCCTTCACGATGCATTAAAGCATCATTTTACATTCCTGAAAACAGACCTAATTCTCCTACAACTAGGGGTTATAGAATGAAACCCCCATGAAACTGGTTTGCCAATACATTGCAATTTTCTTAAATTTTTCAACCACATCATATCATCTTCATCCACTACAAGTCGAGAATTGCGGCAGCAATTCGCAAATTGTAGTGGATGAAGATGACAATGGTAAATTCAGGTTTGAAAGAGTTAAACATGGGGGAGATTTGGATTCACTATGTTTTCCTACAGTGAGAGTGAGAGAACATCATCACATTGGGTTGCGATTAAAGTGATTGTCAACTCGACGGGGACACGTCATCTTCAGCATGTACCAGCAAAAAAAATATAATTTGATAATTTTTCACACGAAATGTATTTGCACTATATGGCTTCCTCATTCATTGCAACCGAACAGTATCAAAAACATATCACTGCGGCTGAACGCTGCAATTTAAATACATTAGCCGCTTGTGGCATGATTACATTTTTTATGCCTAAATGTGGCCAGTTAGAATTACATTAGAATTTCGTCCGTCGTGTGCTTATACTAGCAGCTCAAGCGTCAGTGCAAGAGTTGTATGTTTTCCTATACGATTTACAATACCAACGAAAATACATGTATGTACATATTCATGCAGGATTTCGATTAATCAACATCAAATTCAACTGGATCGAGACTACTCTTTTTGGTAATATAATACAATATATTAATACATGACAACTTGATCAAACTATACGTCTGCGATCTTTAATATATATAGATAAGCGTTATTAATATTACAGATAAAGTGATCCATGCCAATATTTCCAAGAATCCTTATTCAAGAAATATATATATGAAATAGTCTTGTAGTAATGTCTTTCCGGTGGAACACTTTGGTTATTTATTGTGAGATACATTGCTTAGCTTTCACTTGACAGTCAATATATCGCTGACGAGCCATAATTAGTGAGCTGTGTGTTTTACAGGAAATGTCTATTTATTTGGCTTGGTCAGTACTGGGGAGCCGAGCGGGAGAGGGGCGTGGTGCAGGCATGCGTGCCGGATATGCTGATGAATGGTGCAGGAAGCCTAGAGGACAGGTCCTCAGCGATGGCTGCCTGCCATCGAGCAAGCAGAAGCAGCCGCCATGCCATGCAATAGCTGTATGAGCCATGCCGCGGCCGGCAATGCAGGGCAAGCAGCAGTGGGCGGCACCGGCGCAAACCCTATTTATGATTACCCCGCCTCATTATAATACACCGTCAAAACCCTAAAAGCAGTAACTGCTTACTTTTCAAGTAAGCATTTACAGCTTTTTGGCTTTTATGTGCAGAACCGCTTCTCTCCTGCAGTCTGGGTCCACAGCGAGCAAAACAAGACAAGCTTCCATATTTCACAGGCGGCCTCACCCTAAGCCTGATTTATACGACATGGGATGCCTGGATGGCAGACGACTGTTTCCCTCGCTGGCTACAGGCTGACTGGTGCAGGGTGAAGACCCCCAATGTACAGGAATACAAAGTACAACCAGCCAGCCAGGGAGCCAGCCAGCCAGGCAGCACCGCACCATATATGGGCCGGAATAGAGCGTCTCACACTGCTTTGAATAATACCTCATTGTTGATCGCCCTGTGGAGAAGGACTGCTCGGCCAATCCTAGCAAACCAGAATATATTGTGATCCAGTCTGACTGTCTCCAATTTCGATGTTTTTGCAGGCATTATTTTATAAGTCCTTATCCTCCCAGAACGTTTTGAAGCAAATTGCGGACCAGATAAATTCAACTTAAATGGCTAAAATGTTTTATGGTAGAAGCTTAGTTAATCAAATAATGACATTTTGAAGACGTATATTTTTGCATAAATATAACAATTCTCGTCATTTGGAGCTGGAAAATATAAATGAAAAATAGTCCTAAGCAATTCGGCGGCATCAGGGTTAATTATGTACCAATCGAAGACAATATTTGTCTGTGGACCTAATGAATGTAGGCGATACTTCACAGTTAACACGCAATATTTACTCCTTGTACATTGGTTCGACATTAAATCAGCCTTTATAATAAACGTCAAATTAACAAATTGAGTTTTCACACACTTGAAGTTGTGTCTCGCTGACGCGATTCACATTTTCAAGTTGGTGAAAATTATTTAGATTTTAGATATCTGACATATTTAGAAGAAATTCATTTCAAACATGGGTCTACCACTACTGTCTAGTACTCCTTGAAGCTCTAAGCTATATAATTTACCCGCCCCCTCCACCCACCCACTCAAAGCAATGTCCCGCGACCCACAATTTCAAGTGGGGAATAATTACTCATATTTATTTATTTCGAGATCAAACATTTCTGAATGTTGATATTTAAAAACACATTTTATTCCCAATAACAAGGGTTTGATTTACTAAACAAACAAATTGAAAGAACTATAGTCCAGCTGATCACCTTAATGGTTAACCTTTTCACTACCATACATGACGGAAATTTCCGTCGTCATTCGTCAATGAACGTAACCATAAAATGACACAAATTTTCGTCAAATATATACTACATTTATGTTTTTTTCGTCATTTGAAGCTAGAAATTGCGTTAGCAATTCCAGCTTCAAATGACGAAAAATAGAACTCCTACACCAGTATATCTGGATCCTGGCATGCACCCCGGCCTGGAAGTCAAAGGGTTAAGGGGATCTCCGGGCTCTTAGCGACTGTGGCTGTATGGTCACATGGCTCGGAGCTACCTGTTTCGCGGATTGCCACATTTATTGTACTTGCATGATATTATATTTTTTTCTTTTTTTAAATACCTTATCATTTTTACCATTGTCTTATTGCGTAGTCCAGTTACTGTAACATAATTATGCACTTATATATCTTTTAGGTTTCTACGCTTTCCAGAGTGTCTTTTTTGGTACTATATATAATTAGTTTTACATAGTAGCTATTTTATCTCTGGTTGCGTAGTCCAGTTACTGTAACATAATTATGCACTTATATATATTTTAGGTTTCTACGCTTTCCAGAGTGTTTTTTTTTGCTACTATATATAATTAGTTTTACATAGTAGCTATTTTATCTCTGGTGTTGGTGCGGGAAACAAAATAATATACCCTATGCTATCTTGGCCATGCCTTTTAATCTTATTTTAAGTAACAGTCATTTATATTATCGTAATACACAGTGTTTTTTATGGCAATGCCAGTTAACATGATTTTAGTTATGTATGTCCTACTATGTCTATTGTCATGTGATTTTACCAAATTAACAATCTTGTATATACATATATCTCTTTTATTTCTATGACAAATAAGTCTGGATTGAATCAGGAGTCGTGTAGATTTAACTGGATTTGTTCATCCACTAATTCTTAACTCAAACATTGTGAATAACGTTTTTAAAATAACGGCTTTTGGATGTGAAATGTTACTTCAATTAGCAGATATGGAAAATTCATCGATGGAAATTTAACAATTCCGATGCAAATTTGATTCTCCTCGATGTTGTGGGCGAGACGCAACTGCTATCAGGTGGAAATTAAAATTATATAACTCGGCACTTTAAGATGTGCGCGCAGTTTGAGATTTAAACCCTTACAACGTTAATATAACTGTATATGATACCAAAGGGGTTTGAAATCAATTTGAAATCATCATAAATCACCAAAGGGTTTTGAAATCAATTTGAAATCCTCATAAATGTCTCAGTCAGACCTTTCCGCTTCATTTGAATACCTATGTTCTAGGTCCATTGCCATTATAAACTATTTATAGTTCTTTCAATGCGGGGACCGTCTTTATACGTCAGAATCTGCGTCTGCAGACGTCAGATTCTGACGTATAAAGACGGTCCCCGCACTGAAAGGGTTAGGATGTCAAGATAAAAGACGCATCACCAGTAATATGTCACGTGTATTTATTTTAATGAAAAAAGTCAGTAATACAAAATATTTCAAGCAGCATAGTAGCCATCTTGCAATCCAATTTAAAAAGATTAAATAAATATTAAAAACCTACGTGTGAACTATTCAATCATGCAGCCATAATAATGAAACCCGCATAAGTGTTCTCATTCAAGCAATGCTGGTTTGATGAGATAAGATCTGGGTCATTTTAGTACAAAGTTCAATTTCAAATGTATAAATTACGTTGGCCCATGCAACATCTATCCAGCGGAACATGTATTACAAACTTGACACGTAAGGTAATACATTTCATTTTGGAAATGTTAATTGAAGATTTTTTATTATTTTATTATTGTAAAATGCTATTGCAGTATTAATAGGAAAGCGTTAGGTTCATAAACACAGTGCATTTCTTCTGAATAGGATTTTTCGCTGACTAAGCGATAGTGCTGTGATGTGCCCCTGTAACATTAGCATGCGTCAGACTGGAGGAGAGGGAAGGGGTCCATACTGTTATTGATTTAAATAGTAAAATTATGCAAGCATTCTAGACAAGAAAGCGGCTTATTTCAGCAAAGGCAGGACGCTGATCAAAGGCAGGACGCTGATCCAATGTTTAGTTATTGTTGACCCAGCGTCCCAGACGATGGACCAACGTTAAGCATTGCATTGCATTGCATTGCATTGCATTGCATTGCATTGCATTACATTACATTGCATTGTATTGCATTCACATTGCATTGCATTGCATTGCATTGCATTGCATTGCATTGCATTGCATTGCATTGCATTGCATTGCATTGCATTGCATTGCATTGCATTGCATTGCATCGCATCGCATCGCATTGCATTGCATTGCATTGCATTGCATTGCATTGCATTGCATTGCATTGCATTGCATTGTATTGTATTGCATTGCATTGTATGGTATTGTCTTGTGTTTTGTTGCGCTGTGCTGTGCTGTGCTGCGCTCTGTTGCTGTGCTCTGTTGTGTTCTGTTTTGTTCTGTTGCATTACAACTTGCCCTGCCTTGCCCTGCCCTTCCCTGCCTTGCCTTACATTGCATTGCATTGCATTGCATTGCATTGCATTGCATTGCATTGCATTGCATTGCATTGCATTGCATTGCATTGCATTGCATTGCATTGCATTGCATTGCATTGCATTGCATTGCATTGCATTGCATTGCATTGCATTCAGGGGACCTGTTTTTTTTTACAAATTAAAAATATACTTTGAAAATGATATAATGCTCAGAATTCACCTCAGGCAGTTTAAAAATCTGCCCGTTTCTGGGGACGTTGAACGGCCCCCATACCCACTGCCGTGCCCCTGGTTGTATTTCATTATATTGCATTACATCGTATTACTTTGCATTACATTACATTACATTACATTACATTACATTACATTACATTACATTACATTACATTACATTACATTACATTACATTACATTGTACTACATTGCATTACTTTGGATTATATTGCATAAGAGCCTACATTATATATTAATACATCACATTGTGTTATAGTGCATTATATTGCAATGAATTACATTATATTTATTATATTGTATGGCATCACATCGCATTGCATTTCACATTTCACAGAATTGAACTGCATAGCTATGCATTACACTGCAACGCATTGCAGCCCGCTATCTGCGTATAAAGTCAGAACCGTAACCCAGCAGACTCAATGTTGGTGTTTACCGTTGGTTCAGCGTCGTAGACGGTGGACCAACTTTAAACCTACATTGAGTCAACGTCTTGTGTCTGCTGGAAAATGAGCACAATTATTACTCCTCCCAGCGCGGGCATCGTCTTTACACGGCAAAATCTGACGTCAATATACGTCAGATTCCGACCTCAAAAGACGGTTCTCGCGCTGAAATAATTAAAATATTTATAGTGACCGTAGATGCATAACATAGGTATTCAATTGAAGCGGAAAGTGCTAATTAAGACATTTATAAATATTTAAAATTGGAAAAACCCCTTTGGTCTCCATGGTTTATACAGAATTATTCCAGCGTTGTAGGGTTAAGGAATGAGCTGAACATATGGAGACAATGGTAACAGCATCTGCTGATTGTGACGGGAGAAGACAAACCGCCCCGAGTGACGTGTTCCGCTACAGCCATTTCAAGGCTCACAAAACACGCCAAAACAACACAATGCCCAGAAAATACGAGACGTCAAGCCGACGTTATTTCATTGTTGGGCCAGCGTCGAAGACGATGGACCAGCATTAAAATAACATAAAAAATTAACGACTCGATTTTCTGGGGAATTCCGGTTGAGGAATTTCAGTTGGCTCAACCCTTTGGAGCTACAATCTCAGCTATAATTGTATTTTTTTTACCTTTCATTCGTACTTGTCAGCAAAAAAAATAATGATCGATCTCCATCTTGACAAATCTAAAAGTGAACCGTTTAACGCTGAAATATTCTTGTAAAAATCATAGAGACCGAAGGGTTTCTTTAATTTTAAGTCATCATAAATGTCTTACTCAGCTCTTTCTGCTTCATTTGAATACATATGTTATGGTTCTACTGCCATTATAAATATTTTACTCTTTCACTGCGGGGATCGACTTCAGACTTTAGACGTCGGATTCTGACGTATAGAGACGTCATATTCTGACGTCTAAGGTCTCTCTTGCACTGAAAGGAAAAACATAAAATTAAAGTTGGGGTTTTTAGTAAGATGGACCTCAATTATTGCGGCTCAAGTAGTGTGTACTAGAAGCTGACGAATCACAGGGCGTCATTAAGTCATGTTTTTACGAAATGATGGTTTGACCGTGGTTCGGAAAAGAGTAGGCCTGCAATATCAGGGCCGGTACGGCTTCTCATTATCCCATTGGGCACCCACATATAATTCTATGTAAAACACAAAAACTCCCCTGTACCCTTAATCCATCTCTACAACTTCTTAGTACTTTTAAATCCATTCCCATCAAGCCTTTACTTTGTATAAGCTTTATCTACTTATATTTAACTTGGCGGTGGTATTTGTGATGGTTATTTCGTAAGACTGTTTTTAAATATATTAACTCATTTTATTTAATATCAACGAAACGATGTTGGCTCGACCAATTTCATTGGAGTCAATAGTAACCTGCAAATACGAAACGTTGACCCAATGTTGGTTCAGTGTTGGGACATCGTCGTAGACGGTGGCCCAACACTGAATCAGCATTGGGTCAACGACTGCAGTTTGGTGGATAGTACGTGAGCAGTCGATAAAAAACTTTGGCCATCATGACACGAGTCAAAGGGTCACCTATCTAGGGCGATAATCAGTGGATCAGCGGTATAATACAAGGTTAACATTACCATCACGTGTTATCCAATCAGTGCGGGGATAACATGACAGGTCTATCAGAGAGCCGCTTCCTGAATGGCTCAGATGAGATCACGTGATTATCCCCCGCTGTGGAGTAATCACAGCGTTCTCATAGAGTTTATTCTCGAGAGATTTCCGGGAATGAGAAATAATTTTATTATCGCTCGTTTATAGTTGTCCCCCTGATGACGTCACTGACGTCACAATGTCTGATCGGGTTTTGTAAGCCTCACCTGACTGTGATTGATAGCAACAACAGCGATAATATAATTACAATGCTCAGCTCATTCTGCACAAGTATAGTACTCTACTCCAGGCCACGCCCACTCCGTTATTTAACTATAATTAAAATATTGTTAAAACAGTAGATTCGGATCTAAGAATCTACTCTTATTTTTAATAGTGGTCGGGCAAAATATACGGGTTTAATCATGAAACTGTATGGCTTATGTTGCATTGTTTGACCATGCTGAGTATAGATTTCAAGTTTTCTATATAAAATCTTGTAAGATATATGTCTATTTTGTGTATTTTAAGTGGAAGAAAGTACTCAATTACGATAGAATCGTAGATCTGGATCTACGAATCCATCGAATTTCGTTCTTTCTCCTTGACATAAGTTAAAGTGACTAAGTGACGCCCAGTTATTGGTTGAAGTAGAATAGGCCTACTCTACTTCACCCGCACATTCACATCAGGCACCATGCATGTTGCAGTTGCGTCTCGCTGACGCGATCCACAACTTCAAGTGAGTGAAAATTATTCAGATTTGACAAAATGAAGGTCAACTGTTTTCAAATATTGCTGATTGACGTCACATTTTATCTTTAACATGTTCAAAAGGTGGCACATAATTTGCTAATAAAAAATAAAAACCCGAATATATGCGGCACCGGCGGTTAAAGGGTTAACCACTGTGAAAAATTGCAATTCGTGTACGGTAATAAACAATGGAGTTGATGTTCTTCGCACTGTGGCACGGATTTAACCCTTTAAGCCCTCACGATGCATTAAAGCATCATTCTACATCCCTGAAAACAGCCCTAATTTTCATACAACAAAGGGTTTTAGAATGTAAATTTCGATGAGACTGGTTTACCAATACATGGCAATTTTTTATATTTTTTAAACCACATCAAATCATCTCCATCCACTACAAGTCGAGAATTGCGACAGCAATTCGCGGCTTGTAGTGAATGAAGATGACTACGGTAAATTCAGGCCTGAAAGGGTTAAGGCAGAAACCAAACAAAGCTATACATCACTGGAAATCGGACTAATCTGATAAAATGAGATAATATCATGGACAGAAAATGTGAACACTCCATCAAACTACTGTTTCTTTCCGTTAAGTCGTCCGGGAAAAAAAGCGCCGCAAAACAGTTCCTTGCAAGGAGCTCAATAAACAAGAGACATCGAGCCAATGTTGTCTTAAAGTTGGGCCACCGTTTGCGACGTTGGCCCAACATTGAACCAACATTGGCTCAGCGCCTCGTCCTCGCCAGGAAGACATAAACACCGGAATCTAAAAATCGATCCTGCGTAATTTCCTGTGTTCGCGTGAATTCACCAGACTACGTGACCAATCTCAGTGTGCTGGGTCTTACTACATGTAGCAGACGATCAACAGGGGGGGGGGGGGGAGGGGGTACGTGGGATCTTAGATTGTTTATTTTATTGTTGCTAAGCCTTTTGCTGCCAATAACGCCCGTTTCTATTATTCTTATTGGTATATCAAATAAACGCTGCAAAATATTTTTTTTCACACACGCGAAGTTGTGTCTCGATACCGCGATCCACAACTTCAAGTGACTAAAAAAATTGGAATTTTAAAATTTATATTACGAAAAACTTCTGTACCAAGGATCTGAGAGATATTTCGACTTAAAAACAGATATACAAGTGCTGAAGAAAACACAGAATAATCATTGTAGTCGATATCAGCGTTCTAGGGAATTATTTTTATAAAAAGCATGTAGACCAAAAGGGTTTTCTCAATTTGAAATCATCATAATTATTTTTAGTTAGCTCTTTCCTCTTCATTAGAATACCTATGTCACAAAGGCCATTATACATTTAAAAAAAATTCAGCGCGGGGGCCGTCTTCAGACGTCAGAAACTGACGTCTATGGACCTCAGATTCCGACGTCTAATATCGGTCCCCACACTAAAAGATTTAGTAAGCCAGAATTACGCATGTTTTGAGTCAAATTATATAGGTGTAATTATTTGGCCACTTGAAGTTGCGTTGCGATGGGGACAAAAATGTATGGAGGTTGTATATCTAACTTGTAATTTTCTGCTGAATTCTAAAACCAACGTCTCATATGCCGTACCTAGCATAGAGGGTGACCTCTATGCCAGCGACCATATGTGGTCTTAATGGAGGTCTCCCAAACCATGTATTTACGGTTAAATAAACTTTCTTTCATTTTCAAAATAATACGACGTTGTTGCTATAGTAACAATTTAACGAAACACTTGTCCAGGATCAGATTATAATAAAAGTGATGTGTTGTAACCTAGACCTAGATTTCTGTGTTCAATGTCACCAGAAGAGGGGGACCTGGCGCAGTGGTTAAATCGCGGGTTCGACCCCCGCTCTGGCATGCAAGTTTCGAAAAAAATATGTCTCTCCCCCGCTCAATCGCAAGGATACATTATTGTGGGGAGCCTGTGTGGCCGAGAGGTGGCATGCTCGACCTCGGACCGCCAGGGCTCGAATTTTGAATCCTGTGTCTGTATGACAGTGTCATCTTAGCCATCTCCACATCATTAAGATTTTCTCCTGGCCCAGTTTAGCCTATCTGTGTACAAATGTTGCCTAAAACCATATTCATTCATTTATTCATCCATTCATTCATTCATTCATTCATTCATTCATTCATTCATTCATTCATTCATTCATTTATTTATTTATTCATTCATTCATTCATTCAGTGTGTTTGTTTGTTTGTTTGTTTGTTTGTTTGTTTGTTTGTTTGTTTGTTTGTTTGTTTGTTTGTTTGTTTGTTTGTTTGTTTGTTTGTTTGTTTGTTTGTTTGTTTGTTTGTTTGTTTGTTTGTTTGTTTGTTTGTTTGTTTGTTTGTTTGATGGTTGTTTGTTTGTTTGTTTATTTATTAACTCATTCATTCATTCATTCATTCATTCATTCATTCATTCATTCATTCATTCATTCATTCATTCATTCATTCATTCATTCATTCATTCATTCATTTTTTTATATATATATGTATGTATTTATTTATTTATTTAATAATTAATTTATTTATTTATTTATTTATTTATTTATTTATAAATTTATTTATAAATTTATTTATTTATTTATTTATTTATTTATTTATTTATTTATTTATTTATTTATTTATTTATTTATTTATTTATTTATTTATTTATTTATTTATTTATTTATTTATTTATTTATTTATTTATTTATTTATTTATTTATTTATTTATCTATTTATTTATTTATTTATTTATTTATTTATTTATTTATTTATTTATTTATTTATTTATTTATTTATTTATTTATTTATTTATTTATTTATTTATTTATTTATTTATTTATTTATTTATCTATTTATCTATTATTTGTACTTTTATTTATTTATTTATTTATTTATGTATTTATTTATTAATTTATTAACTCATTCATTTATTCATTCATTTATTCATTCATTCCTTCATTGATTTATTCATTCATTCATTCATTCATTCATTCATTTATTCATTCATTCATTCATTCATTCATTCATTCATTCATTCATTCATTCATTCATTCATTCATTCATTCATTCATTCATTCATTCATTCATTCATTCATTAACTCATTAATTCATTCATTCATTCATTTATTCATTCATTCATCCATTCATTCATTCATTCGTATGTTCGTTCGTTCGTTTGTTCATTCATTCATTCATTCATT
Source organism: Flabesymbios commensalis (assembly GCA_964017125.1). Lineage (NCBI taxonomy): Eukaryota > Metazoa > Annelida > Polychaeta > Terebellida > Flabelligeridae > Flabesymbios > Flabesymbios commensalis. The sequence goes on from OZ024902.1 coordinate 11,912,110, forward strand.
CATTCATTCATTCATTCATTCATTCATTCATTCATTCATTCATGCTGTCATTCTGTCGACAGAGAGATGTACCGATGTAAATATCGGACATTTGTTTGAAATTCTTAATTTACTCAACAACTTAAACTTTGACCAACCCGTTAGATCTCTGTTCGTTTATGCCACAAAAAATGTATGTTTATTCCACATGTTTGTTCATGACTGTCGTCTTCTAGGGGTGATACTATATGCTGTGCATAGTGTGTATTATGGTAGTGAATACGGCAACCGGGAAGTATGTGTCAGATGCAAGATGTGACTATAACGCAATTCTCATCATTATTATATCATAACACAATAATGCTCTACTACATTGTAAATACTCACTATAAAATTATATAGTGGCTCACTGGATTGTGTAGATAATACATTAAGTTCCAAGGGGATTGCGACCATGCTTAATCGATTCATTGTGAATTACAATAGCTATTATATTTGTGAAAATAAACATAACCATAGCACCCATCCCTATGAGTTAGCAGTGCTATAAAATGGCTAACCTAGAAACAGAAAAAGGCGACCGCTACAGATGACCAGTTTTCTTTTTTAATGAAGAGAATAAATACATAATTGTGAAAATTAAATACATTAACCCTTTTAGCGCGGGGGTCGTCTTTATACGTCAGAATCTGACGTCTGTAGACGTCAGATTCTGACGTATAAAGACGACCCCCCCCCCGCACTGAAATAATTACAATATCTACCATGGCCGTAGACATAGGTAGTCAAATGAACCAGAAAGCGCTGATTACGACGCTTATGATGATTTCAAATTGAAAAAAAAACAAAAAACAACAACAATTCAGCATCGTAAGGGTTAATTATAAACCCCGGAATAACCGCACGTCATACTCATCCCTGGAAAGACATCATTATTATGTTTGTCATTATGTTTGTGATATCTTATAATTGCTGCACAGAAGGTGTTGATTCACGTTTTTGTATTTTCTCATAATATCCAGAAAAAAACGGTAGAACTGTGGATAATAAATATTTGATATTTAATCTATATAATATTGATACTTATTGATATTTATACTAGAGATTAATGATATTTATTGACATTTTGTAATATGTGTGGTTCAAGTAACGCTCCTCACGAGTTAAAATACCATACACAAAAATATAGTTTATGCCCAATTTATCAAAGATAATTATTTGATTTGAAAATTAATCTTCTGCCTCAAAAGACATGCTCGCCTCTTTATTGTTATGGGAGATTCTCCAATTAGAATCAATTACTCAATTTAATTTCATTACGCTTCCAATTATCTAGTCTCATTAAAAGTTATTAAGCACATTCAGGTCTGCAGGTATATTTGGCTCACTAAATTTCAGATATGCCGTTTTTCTTAACTACCACAGATTATTTTCATCACTTAATATATCACGACGTGAAATCTTGCATAATAATTATTAAACGGCGTCTATTTGCATTTTAGTTCCTATTTATTTCTCATTGTCGATTTGACGTAAAAAATTTTTACAACCCTTTCAGCGAGGGGACCGTCTTTATACGTCAGAATTTGACTCTATGGACGTCGGATTCGATCCCCGCGCTGAAAGAGTAAGCGATTTATAATGGCCGTAGACCCACAACACAGGTATTCAAATGAAGCAGGAAGATGATGATTATAAATTGAAAAAACCCACTTTGTCTCTTGGTTTATAAAAATATTTCAGCATTTCAGGGTTAAAGGAACATGCCCAGGCAAAAATCATAAAAAATCGGTGATTTTATTTTGGCTTCTTACTATGACCATATGATGTAAACATGTCCATACACTAGAACTGCAAAACAAAATAATTTTCGTGCTGCGCATTTACCAGTTAGGCTAAATATAGAGACGAAATTCCCGTATTTCTTATTTTGGACATGCATGTCCAAAATAAGAAATACGGGAATTTCGTCTCTATATCTAGCCTAACTGGTGAATGCGCACCACAAAAATTGAAAAAACTATTGCTGTTCTAGCCTATGGACATGTTTACATGATATGGTCATATTAAAAAGCCAAAATAAAATCACCGATTTTTTTATGATTTCAGCCTGGACCAGTCCCTTTAATGTGAATACAAATGAGAATCAATAACTGGGTGTTAGTGGGGGTAAACGTGGTGGTGGAACGACAAAATATATTTAGAAACCTAGAGATTGTCTGCGTCTCTCTCCAATTTTCTCAGTCGCCTCTCCTGCCATCTGCTATAACAGGGTGTAGTGCTCTGACAGGGTAATATCTAGTCGTTTATGGTCATCTTCCAATAAGTCATATATTACAAGATATTACAAACCCACATGACAGGTGTTCACTGGGCTGGAAACACTGCTCAGGCGGCGCCCGCTGTATTCCATCAGAATCTCTTCAATCTCAGAATCTATCAGTGTGGACACAGACACAATGCTGTTAAAAGTTGGCCCAGCGTCGCAGGCGGTGGCCCAACTTTTGGCCAACAATTGGCCAACGTCCAAATCATAGATCCTCAAGATCCATCAGTTTGAAGGAAGATTCAATTGTATTTCAGGGTTGGGCCAGCGTAGCAGACGGTGGACCAACTTTAAAACAACATTGGCCAACGTCCAAATTAAAGATCTTTGCAATCTCAGAATTCATCAATTTGAAGATCCAATGGTATTTTAATGCTGGGCCAGCGTCGCAGACGGTGAACCAACTTCAAAACAACTTTCAAACAACATCCATGCTTGCTGTAGTTGTGTCTAAAGATATTCGCAATCTCAGGATTTAACAGTTTGAAGGAAGATATGGTTAAATAACGTCCGATTCTGCTGAGTATACACATTTCCCAATAGCAACACGCCACACACTACAGTGACTAAAAGCTGAACTATTTAGTTGGGAGTTCTGTCACACTTCTAATACAACGCGCCACACAGTGATTAAAACTGAACTATTTAGTTGGGAGCCCTGCTTATGCGCAAAATCGTGCAAACAGTGTATTGTGCATGTGTATGCACTAGCGTAGTTTGGGATAATGAGAATGGTTAAATCGTCCCAACAAACAGGAGACATTAACACTATGGTGGGTAAATGCTAGGTCAACGTCTGTAAGCAAAGAGCACAAAACCTCGCTGCAAAATGGCGAACCACACTTATTGGATAATATGGTCTACGGATGCAGCTGAAGAAGAAGACGAAGAAGAAGAAGAAGAAGAAGAAGAAGAAGAAGAAGAAGAAAAAAAAAGAAGAAGAAGAAGAGGTGGAAGAAGAAGAAGAAGAAGAAGAAGAAGAAGAAGAAGAAGAAGAAGAAGAAGAAGAAAAGAAAAAAAGGCGAATAAGAAGAGGGGGGAAGAAAAAGAACAGGGGAAAAAAGAGGAGGAAGAAGAAGAAGATGAAGAATAGAGAGGAGGAGGGAAAGAGAAAGAAAAAGAAGAGTAAGGAGAATAACCAAAACAAAAACAATAGAATTGTAAATGTGAAATAATGTACAATATTTTTTCTCATAATGATGTCTTGGCAGAGGCAGAATACCATTGTACCGCAGCAGCAGGCTGAGCAGTCTACCTTGTCTCAGCAGCAGGCTGAGCAGTCTACCTTGTCTCAGCAGCAGGCTGAGCAGTCTACCTTGTCTCAGCAGCAGGCTGAGCAGTCTCCCTTGTCTCAGCAGCAGGCTGAGCTGCCTCCCTTGTCTCAGCAGCAGGCTGAGCAGTCTTCCTTGTCTCAGCAGCAGACTGAGCTGCCTCCCTTGTCTCAGCAGCAGACTGAGCAGTCTCCCTTGTCTCAGCAGCAGGCTGAGCAGTCTACCTTGTCTCAGCAGCAGGCTGAGCTGCCTCCCTTGTCTCAGCAGCAGGCTGAGCAGTCTACCTTGTCTCAGCAGCAGGCTGAGCTGCCTCCCTTGTCTCAGCAGCAGGCTGAGCAGTCTCCCTTGTCTCAGCAGCAGGCTGAGCAGTCTACCTTGTCTCAGCAGCAGGCTGAGCAGTCTTCTAAGCAGTCTGAGGATCACGGTCTAAGGCGGACTGGTTGTTTTATGGGTGAGATCAGAGGTTGGAAGATAAATCAGCATCAGGGAGTCCTCTATGCCCGCTCTGTGCCTGCTCAGTGCCCGCTCACGTGTTGTTCTAACGCTTACAGAATGAGATAGCAAATGTCCTCACGTAGTTAACACTCCGGGACCCGCGGGAAGCCTCACGCAAACCTTCTGTGACCCGCGGGAAGCCTCACGCAAACTCTCTGTGACCCGAAACAACGTCACAAAAACTCTTGTGACCCGAAACAACGTCATACAAACCCTCTGTGACCCGAAACAACGTCATACAAAACCTCTGTGACCCGAAGCAACGTCATACAAGAACTCGGTTTTTTTTCCTGGCTCGTGATTTTTGGGGTTTAACCTTTAAAGCGCTGAAGTATTCTTTTATAAACAAAAAACAAGGTTGTTTGCAATTTGCAACCTCTGGAATTTGAAGCTCTTTCCGCCTCATTTGAATATTTATGTTATGGGTCTACGGCCATTTTGAATTTGTAATTCTTTCAGTGCGGGGATCGACTTTAGATTAGAGACATCACATTTTAAGACTAAAGTGGGTCCCCGAACTGAAAAGGGTTAAAGGTAGCGTGGTCGGCCTAAGACCCCCAGGGCTCGCATTTCGAATACTGTTTCTGGAGGGCAGTGTCATTTCACTCATCTCACCATCCTCAGGAGGTTATCCTGGCCCAGTTTAGCCTATATGTGCACAAAAGTGGTCTAAAGCCCGATTCGTTTCATTTCATTTACGAAAGGCAAATATCAGTCCAAGAGAATAAAGTGATATGACAATTTTATGTTGTGATATGGTAATAAAAACATACTTATAATATCAAGTGCTATGATTTTACCATTTATTGAGAGTTATTATAGTTATGATCTGCGCTTACTCCTTACAGCGAGGGGATAGACTTTGACGTCAGATTCTGACGTCTGATCCCCGCGCTGTAAGAATTAAAATATTTATAATGGACGTAGACCCATAACATAGGTATTCAAATGAATCAGAAAGAGATAACTAAGACATTTATGATGATTTAAAATTGAAAAAACTCTTTGGTTTCCATGGTTTATGCACAAATATTTCAGCGCTTTAATGGTTGGAGTGTTATGTCCTTTATTCAGGCTGTCAGTTTGGGGCGCCCCTTGCGGCCAAATAACCCGCTTTCACACAGGTCAGTCGGTCTTTGAGCTGAGAAAGGCGAGCTCTCGCAGACTCCCGTGGACCGGCCGTGACTTGAGCGTGGCTGACAGGCGCTCTCAGAATGGCGGACAAAGACAAGGCTATCATTCTCCGCAGACGATCAAACAATAGCCCCCGCACCGCATGCCTGATGTCCTGCCATAGGGATTAACCCTTCGAACGCTGAAATATTTCTGTAGAAATCATGGAGACCAAAGGGTTTTTTAATTTGTGGTCATCCTAAATTTCTGAGTTAGCTCTACCCGCTTCATTTCGATACCTGTGTGGATCTACGGCCATTATAAATATTTTTACTCTTACAATGCGGGGATCGACTTTAACAGACGTCAGATTGTGACGACTTAAGTCGGTTCCCGCGCTGTAAGGGTCACCCTTTAGCCACCGGTACCGATTACATTTGTTTCTTCATTTTATATTGGCACAATAAATACCATATTTTGAACACGTTAAAGATAAAACGTGACATGAATTATTAGGATATCAAATTGGTTGATTTACATTTTGTCAAAGCTGAATAATTTTCACTCACTTGAAGTTATGGATCGCGTCAGCGAGACACAACTTCAAGTGAGTGAAAAATCCAATTAAATAACTTGGCGGTTAAAGTGTTAACCCACGTCTGTAGCCATTTTAAGCCATTTTATTTTTCTTTAAAATAAGAAAATTTGCGGAGCAAATGAGCTTCAATTTTTCTAGATTAACAAATATTTTTATTCATATTGACCGTATATTATTTAAAGGGACTAACTCAGGCTAAAATCATCAAAAAATCGGTGATTGGCTCATCAATATGACCATATGATGTAAACATGTCCATAGACTAAAACTGCATAAGTTTTTTCATTTTTGTGCTGCGCATTTACCAGTTAGGCTAGGTATAGAGACGAAATTCCCGTATGTGTTATTTTTGTCATGGTTGTCCAAAATAAAAAATCAGGATTTTTTATGTATTTCAATTATAACTTACAGCAATAACTAATCTGTCATATGGGTATGAAAACGCAGACGAGTTAGACATGACAGGGCTACAGAGCCCATTATTATGGACTGTACGTTTCACATACGTATTTGGGGTGGTTAGTGGCCAAAATCAATGTTATACATATTTTCGGCTTTCTTGAAATTTGCGATGTTCCTCTAGTTTTAAATAGCAGGGTATCTCACTACACACAACTAACACCCGCAAATATGTCACTTTGGTTTCATAAGCGGACTTTCCCCACAAAAGTAGCCCCAAGTTGCCGTATTCACATGGATAAGCGTTAGAGATGGACAGCATAGCAAAAGCTGTGTTTTTATGCTGGTAGACAGTGTACGCTGAGATCAACAATTTTAGGAAACGTGTGATGGTGACTCTTTTCAAATGATGAATTCACCTATAAAGAATGGCGTTTAACCCTTTAAGTCCTCACGATGCAATAAAGCATCATTTTACATCCCTGAAAACTCACCTAATTTTTCTACAACTAGGGATTTTAGAATGAAAATGTCCATGAAACTGGTTTACTTTTACATGGTAATTTTTTTTAATTTTTCACCCACATCATATCATCTTCATTCACTACAAGTCGAGAATTGCAAAAGCAATTCGCGGCTTGTAGTGGATGAAGATGACAATGGTAAAGTCAGGCTTCAAAGGGTTAAATCCCCACGTTATAGCATTATTCCAATAAATAAGATGCAAATCTGTCATTATAAAATAAAACAAGGACACATTAATTCATTGCGCAATCGATCGTCCGCACACCGGATTTTTGGGGCACAACTTTACGAATGGCAACGATTGTGTTATAAGTCAAGGAGAAAGATTGAGATTCGATAGATTCGTAGATCCGAATGTACGAGGCGCCGAGTATATTCGGATCCACGAAATGAAATGAAATGAAATGAATCGGGCTTTAGGCCACCTTTGTGCACATATAGGCTAAACTGGGCCATGAGAACCTCCTGAGGATGGTGAGATGATTGAGATGAAACTGTCCTCCAGACACAGGATTCGAAATTCGAACCCTGGCGGTCTGAGGCCGAGCACGCTACCTCTCGGTCACGGAGGCTCCCCACAATACTAACTTTCACACGTGGATGGGGAAGAAACATTTTTGTTTCTTTCAAACCGTCGAGACCGGGAACCGAACCCCGGACTCTGGCGTGAAAGGCAGCGGTGCTAACCACTACCCTAGGGCCCCCGCCCCGGATCCACGAATCAAATGCAATTGAGTTATTTCTTCGACATGAAATACACAGAATAGGGCCTATAATATGTGCAGGTGTTGCAATATTTGATAAAGAAAACCCTCAATTTCATTATCAGTATGGCTAAACCATAGAATATTCATGGTTAAACACGTACATTGTGCCCGACCTGACCAATACAAAATAACAGTAAATTCGTAAATCCGAATCTACTATTTTAGCAATAGACTGACGTCACGGGTGTATTTGAATACAGACTCCATAGAATAATCAGTCTGTGAGTGATAGTATTAGAAGCAATGATTTGCACATTGAGCACGTCTTATTCACCCGCTGTTTGCTTAGCACTGGGTCAGCGTCGCAGGCGGTGATCCAACACTAAACAAACGTAGGGTGGCCGTTTAGTATTCGCCGTGTGATATGCATACGAGTGACTGTATTAAAGTCACAGTAACCGCGAGCAATTACCAGAGGTTTATTCAGTGTTGGACCAGCGTCGCAGACGCTGGTCCAACACTGGATAAACCTCGGGTAAATGTTCCATCCTCGCATGGTAGTGACTGCATTAAAGTCAACGATATGCACCAGGGGACGTCACCAGAGAGAAATCTCAGTGTTTTCCGCGTCTTGACCCACGCCCCCCCTGACTCAGGCGGAGAGTCAGTTTACAGTGAGCGATAAAAGAAGGAATCGCGCATGGAAATGTCATTATCCGCGGTAGACTGAGCGCGTCGATGATGATCCTGCCATTCAATCGCACAATGTGATTAGCTTATTTCTAGACGGCAATTACACGACTGAGCCATCTCACACTTGACTAACCACGTCCCAGATTTCTACCCCCTCCCCACTCCCCCCCCCCCCCCACACACAAAAACTGGCAATCGCTGTGCACTTGTGAGGGACTGGGTATTGTTTTAGATTCAGACTCTTTTATTTGTCATACATGTATAAAACACAATTCTGTTTCCACCCAGATGGCTAATACAATGAAGTTTGGGGGAGGGTTCTTATAAAACCTTGTTTTGACCGAGTGACGTCACTGTGTTTCACACAATGAAGTATGGGGGAGGGGGTGTTATATAACCTTGTTTTTATCGAGTGACGTCTCTGCGTTTCACAGAATAAAACATATTATTCAAAATAAACAACAGAAAAATTATAAAATGTATAAACATATGTATGACAGGAGGCCTTGACTAAGATCTAGTAATCGCCAGCGTGAAGGCTACCTAGGCATACTTATCCTTAAGTCTATACAGTATTTTTTATTTTTTTTTCAAATAGAGAACAATTTACGCCGCTTTCTGCTCATTGTGGCAATATCGCGACAGAAGGAAGCGCGAATTCAGGACTATATGCCCTATATATACTCTTATAGAATGATTATAAAATAAATTTATAGTACACTGGCCCATAGACATCACTGCAACTTCCATACCTTTGAAGAGTTTGGAACGCCGTATAATCACAACCTCGATAACAAACATCCAGCCCAACCAGTATTTGAACATGATACTAATTGCCTTAACTGCTGTCGGCTTGATTTAATCAACTTGACTGTTTTGAGCGTATCTTCAGAATAAATTAAAAAGTGACACTTGATAATCACATAAATATATACAGCTCCTCGTCCCTTATTTTTAACGTGGTGGCCACCCACCTTTGCAGACCTTCTCGGTAACAAAATGTGCTGAAGTAATTGCTTCGATTGCGTGACACAATCAGGCTCGCGTGACGCCCTCGATTTAGCTGATACCTAACAATACATTACACGAACATTATCTATATGAAAACATCACAATTTAGTTGCTCCTAACCATCTCTCATTTCCATTTGAAAGAGATGAAAAGAGATGCTCTCAACTTTTCCAATGGAGATAAGAAAAACTCTCGATTCCGTATGAGATTAAGCCCGAGGAGCTCTACAGCCCCGAGGGTTTTAACTGACTTGAAACACATCCGACCACAATGATTATCCCTTATAATCAACAGCTCCGTCAAACCTGACAGATTATAGCAGCATATGCCTACCATGATAATAGATCTGTATTTGATCAACAATAACTCTCCATTCCTGGCTTATAATGCCGTGGTCGGACAAAGAAAATAATGTAGTGATGTGTTTTAAATTAGGAATGTTACGTTTATCTTAACTCTCTCTTATTTCCATTAGAAAAAAATAGATTCACCTAACTTTTCTAATGGAAATGAGAGCAATTTAACTGTATCATAAATTCGAGATTTTTAGTTTGAAGAATCTCAGACTCACTCGAGACATTGATCCAATGTTGGTGTAAGGTTAGGCCAGCGTCAAAGACTTCTTCATTCAAGGCTCCACAAAGAACGATTTTGAATGTTAAATAACACAGCCTAAAGCTATTTATGGACATTTCTTTCAAAGGAGAAATGACCGACCACCCCCTATTGATCCGCCACTGGGGTTTAATGTTAGCCCTATCAGCACCGGGATCGACTATGGACGTCAGAATCAGATTCGGACGTCACTTTTGTCATAAATGAAATAAAATGTAGGGGGTTTTAGGCCACCTTTGTGCATATATATGCTAAACTGGGCCAGGAGAACCTCCTGAGGATGGTGAGATGAATGAGATGACACTGCCCTCCAGACACAACATTCTAAATTCGAGCCCTGGCGGTCTGGGGCCGAGCACGCTACCTCTTGGTCACGGATGCTCCCCGCAATATTTACTTTTTACGAGTGAGCAGGGAAGAAACATTTTGTTTCTTTGAAACTTGAATTGCTGAACGGGGCTCACAGTGCACCCACGATGTCCGACTTTCCAAGCAGGCAGCTTTAACCACTGCACCAGGGCCCCCGCCCCAGACATTTGCGATGATTTTAAATTTATAAAACCCTTTGGTATCTTAGATGATATAAAATATTTCAGCGCTTTAAGGGTTAGAACGGAATATCTGGGGCTGGTGATGAATCATCATCAATCTGTGCTCTGACAGATTCTGTGATGGATGGATCAGCTGACAGATCCTGTCTCCATCACACATTGTCATGGAAACACCGTCTCCTTAAAACCCCCCTGTATTAGTATGATAGAATGCATTCCTATGATTTTATATTCAAGTTAAAGTTCGGTATTGACGCTCCTTCTGGAGTTAAATAACATAATTAACATATTTATATCTACCATTAACATGTGTTGCAGATATAACATTAACTCATAATTATGTTAAAGGGACATGCCCAGGTCTAAAATCATAAAAAAATCGGTGATTTTATTTTAGCTTAATAAAATGACCATATGATGTAAACATGTCCATAGACTAGAATTGCAATTTTTTTTTTAATTTTTGTCTGCGCATTCACCAGTTAGGCTAAATATAGAGACCAAATTCCTGATTTCTAATTATGGACAACCATGTCAAAAATAAGAAAAACGGGAATTTCATCTCTATATCTAGCTTAACTGGTACACTGTAAGTGCGCAGCAAACAATTAAAAAACTTTTGCAATTCTAGTCTATGGACATGTTTACATCATATGGTCATATTATTAAGACAAAATAAAATCACCGATTTTTAGATGATTTTAGACCTGGGCATGTCCCTTTAAAATGTGATAACTGCCACTTAGCCCACATAGCTCTGGGGTATGCGTTTAAAATGTTAAAATTACTGTCATTTGTAAAATTACGAGATATTGTATATTAGCTTAGCGAGTAAGTCATTTTTCAGTTATAGAAACTGCATAGTTAGACACGTGCTAATAAAACGGAATTAACATTATAGGCGATAATAGAGGGTTACTCGAATGATAGCTATGAAATGTCATATCTGCAATTTATTTATCCCTTTCCCTGTGAAGCTCAACAATAGTCGATTTAATCCGTTTTATTAGTCGTTTAACTCGCAGTTGTTGTGAACAAAAAGGCTGTTCAACCCTTTAAGCCCTCGCAATGCATCAAAGCATCATTTTACATCCTTGAAGGCAGACCTAATTTTCCTACTACTAAGGGGTTTTTGAAGGAAAATAACCCCATTTAAACCTTCATGTGATTGTCATGAGTATTGTCTGTTTTATTTATTCAGTTTTTGAGCTAAGGTTTAACAAGGAAACATAGGTATGGCCATCCATTTGAATGGGTGACTCTTACGATTGTCTGAATCAGAGGTTAAATGTTCAAGAGAAAAACAGCAACTTAGAACCAAATGCTGGTCCATTGATTTATTAAAAACTTAGAGTACTTGTCGTTTAGTGTGAATGTTACAATCTACTTTAAAATGCATATTATTTAGAATTAAGCGAGTGAAGATTAAATTAGAAGTTAAATTTTAGCAGGTACTTCTCAAATAACGCATGTACAAAAATGATGTAAACTAAAAAAAACTCATGTGGACCTGATCAACATTCAGATTATGATTCATGAACAGTACAGGCCCAAGCAAATACCAGTGACAGCTATTTCCCTTCCAGGTGACACCCCACCCCATGGGCGCCCAATCTGCATTAAAGGGACATGCCCAGGTCTAAAATCATAAAAAAATCGGTCATTTTATTTTAGCTTAATAATATGATCATGATGTAAACATGTCCACAACTAGAACTGCAAAAGTTTTTAAATGTTTGTGCTGCGCATTTACCAGTTAGGCTAAATATATAGACGAAATTCCTGATTTCTAATTATTGACAACCATCTCAAAAATAAGAAATACGGGAAATTTTGTCTCCACATCTAGCCTAACTGGTGAGTGCGCAGCACAAAAATTAAAAAAAACTTTTACAGTTCTAGTCTATGGACATGGTTACATCATAAGGTCATAGTAAGAAGCCAAAATAAAATCACCGATTTTTTGATGATTTTAGACCTGGGCATGTCCCTTTAACATCACATGTTGTATTTATCTAATAATTGAGCATGACATGCTTGTTTAATCACGAGATCCACAAATGGTGAGGACTAGAATATTGTAAGGTCTGATTTTTTAGCAGCGCACATAATGGTTATTCTATTACCAAAATTCCAGCAGACATAAGAGGTTGAACCAATGCTGATTTGATGTTGGCCCACCGTCTGCGACGCTGAACCAACATGCAATCAATATTGCTTCACCTGGGATAAGTTAAGCTGTGTATAATACATAATTCACATTTTTTCAGGCGGAGACCGTCTTTTAATACGTCAGAATATGACGTCTGTGGACGTCAGATTTTGACGTATAAAACCGATCCCCGCACCTGATAATTAAAATATTTATAATGGCCGTAGACTCGTAACTTAGGAATTCAAATGAATCAGAAAGAGCTAACTAAGAAATTTATGCTGATTTCAAATTGAAAAATCCCTTTGGTCTCCATTGTTTATACAAAAATATGTCATCGCTTTAATGGTTGGACTGTGTATAATACATAATTCACTGGTGTTGTGTATTGTTAAGCAGATAGACTGATAATGTTGCTAGACACCCCTTGTCACGAGGCCGCCTATTAACTCTCCTCCAGACCGCCCCTGCCTTGACCTCCACTGATAATCTCCTGTGACCTTTGACCTCAGACCTGACCTTGCCCCTTCCTCCCATCAATCCAGACTTAGCGTCCCACAAATCCCCGCGCCGCTTGCTAGCTTCCGCTACAGCTTTGGTGTGAGTGTCCTTATGCAGCCGGTCATGGCCACAAAACCCCAACCATATTAACCTCACTAACCGCCAAACAAAAATAACCACAATTATTAAGCAAATTTAATTGTTCGTAGTTGTTTTCTATTCTATTTTTGAATTATGTTTATATGTATATGTTGGACAGCTAGCACGTCTATGAATGTATTTGGGAGACAGACGCGGTGTTGATTCAATACTGTTTCAATGTTGTGCAAGCGTCGTGTGATGGTCCCACATCAAAACAATGTATGTATCTTTTTTGCTATAACTCAAAATCAGGGTGTGTCCGCCCTATATTATACGGGGGCAGTGTACTTATTTGCTGGAAAACGCGTTAACTATTTTCTAATGCCAGGATGGTCGCCTACCCGCAGACCCGGCCACACTGACTGATATTTTATGCACACAGCAAGCTGTCTAAAAATGACACTACCATAAAACTCGGGTGTCATTAAACTAAGACGAATTTTTTGGGTGTCTGATAAAATTATGCCTTTTTCAGCAGGTGGAATCTCGTGATCGTATCCCAGCAAACACAAAACATTTGCATAACATTTGCACAACGTTGGCCCGACGTCTTCGACGTTGGTCCAACATTGTACAAATGTTATACAAATGTTTTGCGTTTACTGGGATTAGAACTAATCTATTTAAATATGTAAGTCCCTGTGCCACAGCCTTGCGATGTCATCAGGGTAATGGTTACCTAGCGAAATTAAATTTTACATTATTATATTTCTCCACAAATCAGTCTAGCATGATAATCTAGTAAAGCTGACCATTTGGCAGCTCCATCTTACACCTGTTCTGACCATTTGCATCTGGCTTCCTGTCGTGATGCACATGCGCACTAATACCTCGTGAGGAGCACGCGCTGCATGTGCAGGCACTTCCGGCAATAAAACTGGCCTTCTTGAAGACGCGGAAAACTAATTGGCTAATTTGTCTCCATATTCGCATTGTCTGAACACAGAGCGTTGTAAAGACACGTGCTATACCGTGTATTCATTGCCATTACTCGACGGGGCAAACGTGTTCAGATGCGAAAGCCGAAAGGGTAGATCCAGGAGAGGGGGGTTTGCATGGACCCATGCCACTAAAAATCTTAATATTGAGATTATTTTAACTATCTCTGATTTCCATTAAAAATCTTAAGATGAGCTTAACTTTGAGAGAAATAATTTAGTTTGTTTGAAGACCAATTTTATTCCCAGTAACGATAATTTGATCTGAAGTCAAAACGACTGTGGTCGTGCTTAGCGGTGTAAGCTAGGGTTAAAGGAACTGGCCCAGGCTAAAATCATAAAAAAAATCGGTGATTTTATTTTGGCTTCGTAATATGACCATATGATGTAAACATGTCCATAGACTAGAACTGCAAAAGTTATTTTTAATTTTTGTGCTGCGCATTTACCAGTTAGACGAAATTCCTGATTTCTAATTATTGACAACCATGTCGAAAATTAGAAATACGGGGATTTCGTCTCTATATTTAGTCTAACTGGTAAATGCGCAGAAGAAAAATTAAAAAAACTTTTGCAGTTCTAGTCTATGGACATGTTTACATCATATGGTCATATTAAGAAGCCAAAATAAAATCACCGATTTTTTTATGATTTTAGCCTGGGCCAGTCCTTTTAACAGTTTTAGGTGAATGACTCCACTTTTGGCAGCTAAGCCCTTTAACCCTTTACAACGCTGAAATATGTTTGTATAGGCCATGGAGACGAGAGTGTTTTTTTCAATTTGAAATCAGTATAAATTTCTTAGTCAGCCTGGGCCAGTATTCTCGTACAAGTTACGATATATCGTAGGCTTCGGATTGGTAGAGATTGCCATCTCGACCAATCCGAAGCCTACAATATATCATAACTTGTACGAGAATACGGACCCTGCTCTTTCCGATTCATTTGAATATATACCACCATTATACTTTCTTTCAGTGCGGGAATCGTCTTCAGAGATCAGATTCTGACGTCTAAAGGCGGTCCCTCCTCTGAAAAGGTTAATGTGCAGCTGTAAAAAAACGGACGTGTTCAAATCCGAAAGACGACAGGGTGGATCCAAATCTCAATATTAAAATTTAAGTATCTAAACCTTGTCACTTGTAATAAATAAGAATTTTCTCAGGGGGGGTTTTAAAACCCATCACTGATTTCATTGCCTATGACGTATGCAAGCGTTTTTGAACTTATTTCGCACCACAAAAAATGACTGAAATGAGCAGGTGCGCATCTCAACAAGGCATCAGCTGTGAATTAGAACGCTTCCGGTTTCAAAACTTAAGAAAACGTTTCATTAAATGAATGAAAAAAAATGCAATGAATAATGCAGTAGTTTAATAGTTCAGTAGCAGAGACACGCAAACTATTATTTGATGTGCAAAACAAGCCCAACAAACACGAGACGTCGACTCAATTTTGGGCCAGCGTTGCAGAATTATTTAAGCTATAGGTCTATATGCTAATTCGAATGCAATGCTCGGATGTTCAGTTTGCATGGCAAATTCACATGTCAAGTTTGTATTTAAAATGTACATGGTAAATTTTAATGCTATTTTTACATTGCTAGTTTGGATGTTTTACCCCTGTGAAGTTATCATACTTAAAGGGACGCAATCAGGCTAAAATTCCCGATTTCTTATTTTGGACATGCATGTCCAAAATAAGAAATCGGGAATTTCGGCTCTATATCTATCCTAACTGGCGAATGCGCGGCACAAAAATTGAAAAATTTTGCAGTTCTAGTCTATGGACATGTTTACATCATATGGTCTTATTAAGAAGCCAAAATAAAATCACCGATTTTTTGACGATTTTAGCCTGATTGAGTCCCTTTAAATTGTCACCATCTTGAAGTTGTGTCTCTTTATCTGAACAAATATTTGCAAATCTTGATGTTTAAATACTCATTAAACACAATTTTTTTAATTTTCCACTATGTCTTTCCCTGGAAATCACGCGTTTTCTGATGTCCCAAGCTATGTATGTACCAAAACTAAGCACCGGCCCCTTACAGACTGCATTTCAACGGAAGCCTGAAATATTCCGCGGCTTTCTTGTTCGGTTCATGGTCGTCAGTGATGGCTGCTATTCCCCTCCGTCCCTTCCGGCCTGCCTGCCCCTCCTTCCCTTCTCCCTTCATCCCCTCCCTGACGTCTTCCCCCATCTTCCCCTCTATTCCCAGCAAACGCGAGACGTCCGCCAATGCTGATTTAACACAGTGTTAAAGCAACATTTGGCAAAACTCTCTAGCTGAATGTCTTGCTGTCACAGTTGAGGTATTGCCCCACCCGCTGTGGCGGCATAGACGGCCATATTGTGAGCAGTGCCACAACAAGACAATCTGATTATGGGCCTTCTGCTGTGAGGTCACACCTTACCCGCACAGGATCATTGTTAGCCGTGTTAATGAAATTAGATGCCTGCTGAGAGTGGTTCACGGGGCTTCTGGGCGATGCTCACCTTATGCCGTCAGTCATAACATGCAACAATTCCTTGTGTTATTTTCTCACCCAGGTCAATGCAATTTACCATGCAATTTAACTATTTTCTGTGAAAACCTTTCCAGTCGCCGTCTGGTCTACATGTTAGGGGCCATTAAGGTTATAAGAGTCAGCAGGCGCTTTACATAGCACTGACTCACCGAGATTGGTCGTTGTTTCCTCGGCTAACACTTTATAGTGATTTCATCCTTTAGATCAATATGGTGGTCGTGATTAAATGATCATGTCATTTACATGTCAATCAATCAATCAATCAATCAATCAATCAATCAATCAATCAATCAATCAATCAATCAATCAATCAATCAATCAATCAATCAATCAATCAATCAATCAATCAATCAATCAATCAATCAATCAATCAATCGATCTTTCAATCAATCGATCGATCGATCAATCAATCAATCAATCAATCAATCAATCAATCAATCAATCAATCAATCAATCAATCAATCAATCAATCAATCAATCAATCAATCAATCAATCAATCAATCAATCAATCAATCAATCAATCAATCAATCAATCAATCAATCAATCAATCAATCAATCAATCAATCAATCAATCAATCAATCAATCAATCAATCAATCAATCAATCAATCTCAAAGTTGGCACTTTAATACAGTACATGAAGTATTGAAAAACATAATATGTACCTTTGCAGCATGTTGATATCAAATTAAAAAAAAATGTTAGTGAGATCTTGAAGAAACCTAAAAATGACGACCCCCCAACTGTATATAGTGACCAATTGTGAAAGTAGTGCCGCATTTAAAATTCTGAAATATAATACGATAGGATTTCCATCGTCATGGCTGTACATAGCGTGTCAAATGATTATAAATGTCCTCATTTGGACAAGGTTTGCTCAGATCTCGGACGCACTGTTTAGCGTCATATGACGTCACGAGGATGATTTCCGCGAAGGTGGGGAGAGTGGTGATAAATAGGCCCCATGAGACAGAATTATGGAGACATTTTTCAATTCTGACATGAAGCAGATTGTTGACCTTTCATCCAGCAAACCAGAGAAGTCTTCACAACGTTGGTCTAATGTTGATCCACCGTCGCAGACGTTGGATCACCATTAAACCAACATTGGTTAAACATTTCGTGTTAGCTGCCAATTTGAATTAGAATAGTCTCCCACTTTGAAGAATTGTCTCGCTATCGTGACTAAAGTGGATGACAAATCTTCTAAATTGTTCAATGTGGCCAATCATTTAAATGTTGCTTATTTAAAGGTGATCTATCACCCCTTAAATAGTATGAATAATTATGTCCTTATATGGGGTGATTGGCTATCATGTGACCCTCTCAGAGGGTCACATGATAGCCAATCACCCCATATAAGGAAACACTTGGGCCCCATCATGTGGCAACTTTGTGATTTATTTGTCAAAAATGTATTCATACTATATAAGGGGTGATAGATCACCTTTAACCTCTTCAAACTTCACCCAATACAAGCTGTGAATTGATGGAAGTTTTTTTTAAGTAAAAAGTGGCTAAAAGAGCATGACAAATTAAAGAGTATTTTCATGATTTATTTTAGTTTTAAAACCCTCAGGTATGGTCGATGAAGTCAGTTTCATGATGCTTTTTATACATCATAAGGGTTTAAAGATACTACTGGTATTTAAAAAAAATTAACCAAATAATTCAAAGATCCGAGAAAAACTCGGATTGGCCAGACCCCACCCACCCACCCCCCCTATCCACTTTTTTTAAACATGTACAACAACAAAAAACATCACACAAAAAAAAAAAAACATTTTTAAGAAAAAAAAATCATCCGAGTTGGGGCTTGACCCACCCACTTCTGAGTTTTTCTCGGATTTATATATTTTTTTTAACTTGACTAGACCCCTAACCCTTATAGCGTTATACAAGATGTTTTTTACACACTTGAAGTTGTGTTTCGCTACCGTGACACACAACTTCAAGTGGGTTAAACATACTGTACAGTATATTGAATAAAAACATAATGCCAGTATGTCAAATTTGATCTAAGTTTTTTCGGTTATGATCTGTTGCCCCAGATACAGGGTTTGAATATGAAATATTTCAATCCAATATTGTCTTCACGACGCACTTGGAACGATTCAGTGTTTATCGCTGTACAAAAGAGTCCACTGTGTACGTACAGCGGGGCACATCTGTACACAGAAAGCACCACACTGATCACAGGTATAGAGGCAACGGGGGTGCGACTAAAATCAGAAACATTCATGTAGTGGTCTATAGCTTGAATGTCATCAGATTACCCCACGTCACGTTCTCTACCTCTGACCTCACGCTGCTAGCTCTGACGTCACGTTACCTATTTCTGACGTCACGTCGCTTAGCTCTGACGTCAAGTCGCCTAGCTCTGACGTCACGTTACCTAGCTCTGACGGCACGTTTCCTAGCTCTGACGTCACGTTACCTAGCTCTGACGTCACGTTACCTAGCTCTGACGTCAAGTCGCCTAGCTCTGACGTAACGTTACCTAGCTCTGACGTCACGTTACCTAGCTCTGACGTCACGTTACTTATCTCTGTCGTCACTTTGCCTAGCTCTGACGTAACGTGGCCTAGCTTTGACGTCACGTTGCCTAGCTCTGGCGTCACGTTGCCTAGCTCTGACGTCACGTTTCCTAGCTCTGACTTCACGTGACCTAGCTCTGACGTCACGTTATCTTGCTTTGGCGTCACGTCGCCTAGCCGCGACGTCACCAAAGACGTTTCCACTTCATATATTACACTTGCGTATTCACTGACATCAGTTATCTTAGACATGTTAAAGAGACACAATCAGTCTAAAATCATAAATAATCTGTATTTTTATTTTGGTTCCTTGATATGTCCATAATATGTTAAAATGTCTATAGACTAGAATTGCGTAAGTTTTTAAAATTTTGTGTTGCGCATTTGCCAGTTAAGCAAGAAATAAGCACGAAATTTTATTTCGGACATGCATGTCCAAAATAAAAAATAATGGAATGACAGTTTTCTGATAAATGTTTTTTCGATAGGCCTACACTTGTTACGTTGCCACACCAGCCAAAAGTTTGAAGACTTACGCAATTCTAGTATTATAGTTAGCTCTAAACTCTTCATTTGAATACCTATGTTATGGGTCTGCGGCCAGTAGAAACACTGGGTAACGTCTCGCACCCGAAGTGAATCGGCAACACTCGGAGTGTGTGTGTATGTATACACACATACTCTGAGTGTTGCTGATTCACTTCGGGCGCGAGACCTTACCCAGTGAGTAGAAAAATGGCGTCAGATTCTGACGTCTAAAGTCGATCCCCGTACTGAAAGGATAGACGTCGGATTCTGACGTCTAAAGTCGATCTCCGCACAGGAAGAGTTAAAACATTAGCTTATTGTGCATGTGCGACAGGCGATGTATTTGTGTTGGTTCAACGTCGGGCCAACGTCCGCGACGCTGGGCCACTATTAAACCAACGCAGATCCCTTCGTCGCGCTGCCTGGGCTGATCATATGGATCGAGAGTTCCCTAATGCTACACAAACACCCGCCCCTGTAAGAAAGCCGGGCTGATTTACATAATGCCGGGTACTTCTAGAATCAGGAGCGTTGACGTAATGCGCCATCAAACACTAATCAGGGGATTTGTATTCCCAGAAATCACTTTACCGGATGTGTAATTAATCCGGCATATTCAAGAAAAGTCATTCATTTTCTCCGCGAAGGGATCAATCAATGGATGAAGTGCTTTCAACTGTTCATTATCCGGGATGTATTTATTTTAAAAGAGGTATTCTAAACACCCACACAATAATCAGCCACCCTTTTCATCCACTCACACAATAGATTGGCTTTTGAGAATATCATTAAAGAAAACCCTTTTTGATCAAATCTACTGTGAACTTCATATCAGACAAGTCCTTCGGACTGATAATTAATGGGTGGTTTACAAAATAAACCTAGACTTGATAAATTCTTGACAAAGGACGTTCTTATCCTGATCAATTCGATCACATTTTTTTATTTATTCATTTACATTGTGTTTGAAATAATAGTCTAGTAAAACATACCGAGTGTTAAACCGTAAAACTTATCTAATGTTAAACGTTAAACCAGTCTTATCTAGTGTTAAACCTTGACATTGCCAAAAACCTGTTAACCCCTGATCTCTGTATAATTATATATTATATATTATATATTATATATTATATAATATATATTATATATTATATATTATATATTATATATTACATATTATATATTGCATATTATATATTAGGCACATATATTATATATTATATATTATATATTATATATTATATATTATATCAATATATTATTTTCTTATAGGCCTAGTACAGCGCACCCAGAGCTCACCTTCAGGAGCAGTTATCAAAAAGATTGTTATTCATAGTGACATACAGGATTAGGTTGAACTGATTTGTTTTATTTTCACTCGAAATCTGGTTAAAATTTTCAACCACACGTATTACAAACCCTCCATTCCAACTCAAGTTCAGAAAAAACTTATGTCTATGAAGTCTATGCAGAAAAAAGTTATGTCTATGATAAATTTAGATGGTTTAAACAGTGTGTGCGGTAATTTTAATGGGTTCAGCTCCAATTGTAAAGTGGAAATGCTTTGAAAATTTTCTTTTTTTATTATTTGTTACTGAATTAACCCTTAAAGAACTGAATGGAAAAAATATTTTTCACCCACTCAAAGTTGTGTCTCGCTACCGCGACCCACAATTTGGGTGAAAATTACTGATATTTGTTTAATTTGAAATAAAATATTAGCAAATTTCGTTGTTTAAAACACACATTTTCTTTCCCAATTACTGTGATTTTACCAGATAAAAATGACTATATGTATCTGATATTGACAGTTAAACATTTCCCAAATTGAATTGTTTTATTTCACGTTTTCACGCTTATTGTTGAATTGTTTGCTTGTATTTATATTCATTCAAAGCTGGGACTGCTAACGCAATTTCTAGCTTCAAAAGAGTCAGAATGGGAATTAGAAAACGTACATGTAATATGGCCTGGCCACATAGACTGTAAGGGAAAACATGAAACATAAAAATGGCCAATTCTACAAGACAAAATAATCAGTGATGTCTATTCGTGTATACCTGCAATACTGTGTCAGCAACTATGTCACAAAAACAGCTATTTTTAATACAGTGAAGTGGAAATGCTTTGCTTTCTATATAGACGAAATCATACATGACAAAC
This sequence comes from Flabesymbios commensalis, assembly GCA_964017125.1. Classification (NCBI taxonomy): domain Eukaryota; kingdom Metazoa; phylum Annelida; class Polychaeta; order Terebellida; family Flabelligeridae; genus Flabesymbios; species Flabesymbios commensalis. The sequence continues at coordinate 11,933,885 of OZ024902.1, forward strand.
AGAGATGCCATAATTAGCAAACCCTGTGGATCGATACAGACGCCATAGCGCAGGTATTGTTATGACGTAAAATACCAGACATTAGGTGAGCATTAGGAACAAGTGAATGACTCTATCCATAGGAATCAATCTACTATAACAGCTGTACGAGTGGTGGTGTGAGCCACGCTGTTGGCTCAATGCTGGGCCGCCGTCTTCGACGTCGGCCCTACATTGATCCAACAGGGGGACAACGGCTTGTGTTTTCTTAGTGGCGGCATTGTCAAGGTGGGTTTTGTCCAAATGACACGACCCGGCGCGAAGCCCACAAAGACAATCCACGGATTTTGTCTTCTCACTTTTCCTTCGCTAATTTACTGCAATCTACAAGACCTGGATCAATGCCAAAGTGCACCTGATAAGTCCCGTGCACTGCTCAAACCCTTGGAATTCTGAATGAAGGTATTGTGATTATAAAGAGAATTGCACGTCGGCTAACTAATACATGTTGGCTAACTAATACATGTTAGTGGATTTTGTGTTAGAACAAAAGTATTTTTTTTTTAATTTCACTAATATTGGTAGTGCAAACATGAACTGAAGTACAACAAATATATCTACGTCAATTAAAACAGTTATTTAAATTCCAAAAGGTTAAGCAACAATATAAACTATTTTCACATAATGAAGTAAATAAAAAAAAAATGACACAGGGCATACTTCGCAAATATTATATGTGTGAAGTATTTTCACATGTGCATCTATTATATAGACGTTTCAACGAATATAATAAAATATACATAATAATCAGTCGAAATTCAAGTCTGTTTTGTGCCAATCTGTGCCAATAATGGTAGTTTAATCTTTGTATTAGCATTTTAACCCTGTCAATTTACCATTGTCATATTCATCTACTGCAATCCGCGAGTTGCTGTCGCAATTCTCAACTTGTAGTTGATGCAGTTGACTTGAAAAGGGTGGCAAATGAAAAAAAATATTGTTCCATGAAAAATTTCCTTCTGAAACCTCTATTTTAGGTTTTTAGGAAATTGAGTCATTCTTCAGAGATGCGACATGATCATTTGATGCATCGTAAGGGCTTAAAGGGTGGAAAAGCGTATTTCATGATTATGTAAAAGGTGTCTTCAATTCGATTAAAAGCATGTTGACTTTTAATTTGACAAATATGCATAGTCTTCGCTTAAATGAACCAGAAAGAGCCAGCTAAGACATTAATGATGATTTCAAATTGAACAAAAACCCTTTGGTATCCATGGTTTACATAAAATAATTCAGCGTTGTAAGGGTTAATACGAATGCTAGGCCAGGTGGGATTGTTCCCGTGTCCCTGTTTTCTTCATCACTTAACGCACCCGTCTCATGATGTCCTCTAAGTGGCTGCTGGAGCCAGATCGCGCGGAAAAATCATACCTGATCTATCATAATGCAAAACCATATATGCCCTACAGGGTATAACACTCATAATACATGTACACCTATAACAGGGGCGTGCTGCATATTAGTATTTTACAAGCATTTTCTTAAGATTCTAGCCCCCGCCACCCCTCAGCATTATTAAAAAAAATACTGGAGATATTTGTCACCAGTTATCCTGTCAAAATGATTATACGGCGGGGGTGCAATACATGGTTAAAACTGCCTGCTTGGAATGTCGGGAATCGCGGGTTCGAACCCCACTCTTGCCTTCAAGTCTGGCCGCTCACTCGTGAAGATTCAATATTGTGGAGAGCCTCCGTGACCGAGAGGTAGTGTGCTCGGCCTCAGACCACCAGGGCTCGAATTTTTAACCCTGTGTCTGGAAGGCAGTGTCATCTCATTCATCTCACCATCCTCAGGAGGTTCTAGTGGCCAAGCTTAGCACGCATGTCTACAAAGGTCTATTTCAGTTTTAATGTACAATGTAATCATTTATCTTGCCTGTCAAGTTATTTTATTTCAATTTTCACCCACTTGAGGTTATGTCTCGCTACCGCGATCCACAACCTCAAGTGATTGAAAATTACTCATATTTGTTTGATTTGAGACCAAACACTTTCAAGCTGTAAATATATGTGAGCGGATAACCGTTCATATGGGAAAATTTTGATGGCTAAACAGTCGTTTCATTCTCAAATACAGTGAATTAATCGGCTAATAAAACTGATTAAAATCGACTATTGTCGTGATTAGCAGGCAAAGGGTTAAATATTACTAACGCTTTAAGTTGTCTTTTCGTATGCATGTACCACCACATGGCATATTTTAATTAAATTTATTGAATAAAAAATGATATGGACTATCACAAAGGGAACGCCCTAATTTGTTATATGTCTTACTTTGTTTTTCTGAGGGAGGGATGGTTATGATGTTATTTTGGTATTTTGAGGGAGGGGAGGTAATGATGGATTAAAAACGACTACTGTTGTGATCAGGAGGCAAAGGGTTAAATATACACCAACTATATGGGATAAGTACATACATCCGTCACGGAAATGATTATATAAGGATGATAACTCTGAGTGGTTTTCCTGATGAAATCCTCTCAGGATTTTCTAATCATATACTTATTTCTACATACACGTCGCCAGCTGTTCTGATGTCAGTATTTATTCGTGATGTAATTCACACAGAACCGTACATTATTGATAATGGTGCGGTTGACTCGGCTATTATTACCAGGTTTCTTGTCAGACGGTTGGTGAGTTATAATTAAACGGGTGTAATAACATTTATCGTCCCTTGGATATGAAAGGGTACATCTGCCACTTTGCAAAGTGGCAGATACACTCTTTCTTATCCAAAGGGACGATATATAGAAAAACCAAGCATCTTATTTTAAGTCTTTTACCACCGGGACCGCAAAACTATGGTAAGATATAGACGCAATGTGTTGTTCTATGTTGTCTATGTGCGTTGTGCACATGCTCATATTCACAGAGTGTTTGTTGTGCCCATCTGGTAGCCTACATAATTACATAAAGTGAGATTTTATGTGTAAATGTATATGTTTGTTTAATTACAGCACCAGCCGACATAAAATGAAATGAATCGGGCTTTAGGCCACCTTTGTGCACATATGAGGGATTCTATAATTTTAGGCACCAGTGATGATATTTTCCTTGATATATGAGATTGTCTAAATATTGTCAAAAATTTAAACACATGTCAACTTAGCTTTGTTTATTGACATAGCGTTTTCAGCAGAGCTTAATTTCAATTTTAAATGCTTATTTTTATGAATTTAATTTTTTCTTACCGTTATGGAGAGACTAATTTACCGTTATGGAGAGACCAATTTATGTTACAGAGTAATCTTCAAACTTAAATTTCTCAGTGACTCTTCTACAAAAGTATACCATATTTAACAAATAGTTAAACATGGCTATTATAATGTTGATCACTTAATTTAGAAAGAATCACTTAATGACAAATACCCTTATATAATGAAATAAAAATTACTCTCCGTTACGATTAGTGTCGTTATGGAGAGTAATAATAACGAGCAGTGTCTCTCCATAACGACAATTATTTCTGTTATGGAGTGACAATAAACAAATACTAAATATCGATGCTAACAAAATTTAAAAGACAAAAAGAAAAGTTACTATTTCAACAAGTGTCACTTGTTGGTTTAAATACAAAACTCATTAAGGTTTATAGTTATTTTTAAATGAGTAAAAGGGTTTTTTGTGACTACTTTTCCTCTCCATAACGTTTTTATTTTTGTTATGGAGAGACAGAAAATACGCGTTATGGAGAGATGTTTTTTTTACTAAATCGTGCATAGCATCTATGTATTATGCTATACTATGATTATTTTTGTTTTTTTTCAAATGAGGTTGTAGTAGGCTTGGAGGTTGTAGGGTGCTTAAAAGTTTAATTGCAGTATTTATGTGTAAAAAATCGCGTTACGGAGAGACGTTGAGTTAAAATACTCACCCAAAGACTTGCACAAACCTTACATTATTTCTAAACAAAAACACATTTATTATACTTTTTTTCACGATTCACTGCATGAAGGTCTCGCGCAACTCTTTGGCACCAGACAAGTGATATTTTGGTCAGAAAAAGTATAGAAATTACCTGAAAACTATAAGCGTTACGGAGAGTCGCTGCAGCGTGGGACAGACATAAATTGCATAAAAAGTGGTAAAATAATAAAATTATTTTAAAAAACTTGTATATAATCTTATAGATAGTGATGTGCACTAACATTATATCAGAAACAAATATAATATATAATACAGGGAGTCTAGAATAAATCGCCTGTTTATGTGGAATTTAGAATGTGGGACAAGGCTTTTTGGCTAAAATTGGCTAAATTTACACAATATTTCTTTCAAAAAACACATTTATGTTAGAATTTTTTGTGTTGTAATATTGCTATTTTGTAAAATAAAGGTCATTCATTGCATTTATGTAATCAAATTAAATCAAAATATTCAATAATAAATATTACAAGGTGCGGACAGTGCTGGTGCTTAAAATTATAGAATCCCTCATATAGGCTACACTGGGCCAGGATAACCTCCTGAGGATGGTGAGATGATTGAGATGACACTGTCCTCCAGCCACAGGACTCGAAATTCGAGCCCTGGCGGTCTGAGACCGAGCAAGCTACCTCTCGCCGTCTCGGTCACGGAGGCTACCCACAATACCGATTTTCACACGTGGATGGGGAAGAAACATTTTTCCTTTCTTTCAAACCGCCGAGACCGGGAACTGAACCCCGAACTCTGGCGTGGGAGGCAGCGGTGCTAACCACTACCCTAGGGCCCCCGCCCTCCAGCCGACATGTCAGTATGACTGATACATAGGGCCTATTGTGATAGTACCTTTTTGACGAGTTTGCCAAAAATAGAAAATACATGTTATCATTCTCTGGATAATCGGCCGGTACAAAACAATATCAGGAGAGCTAATTTGCATAAATTCTGCATTTTTCAGGCTTGAGGATATTTTTTTTTCAAGAATGACCCCCTTTCATTAGTTAATGTAAAGTAATGCACCCAAGTACTAAATCGTCTTTTACAGTTATCCCGTATCTATTTGACCTCGATATTTTACCTTGAAATGACATTTCAAATATTGAGGTTATATACTTTCTAAGTCTGATTTCCGTAATATTTTTTTAGTTAACTTGCATGTGTTACTAGTAAATCGTCCTTTACAGTTACCCCGTTTTTCTTCTAAGCTCTCTTCTTGTGATAATTTCCCTCCCTTGTTCACCAGTTATCTTCTATTACCGGCGACAAAGGCGCGATTTCTCCCTGGAAGCTCCGGATCTAATCCGTACAAACATCTGTAATCCTTACCTCGTGAGGGATAACACACGGCTTAGCTCAGATCGCGAGACTCAGATGAGCGTCATTAATTGCTGTCACGGGGCTCAGTCACTCACCCCCCCCCCCCCCTAGAATACACGAGACACAGAACTAATGTTGATTTAATGTTGGCCCAGAGTCGGAGACGATGGGCCAACATTAAATCAACATTGGTTCCGCTTCTCGTGTTGGCCGGGCCACCACGTGCCATCGACCTGTCATCCCAAGCCTCCACATGCCAGCAAACACGAGTCATTTACCCAATGTTGTTTTAATATTGGTCCGACGTCGAAGACGATGGCAAACAATAACACAACATTGGGTTCAAGCCCGCAATTTTGTGACAGCGTCGTAGACGGCTGCCCAATTTTAATGCAAGATTGTTTTTTATCCTCTCCAGTGAGTGAATATTGCTTTAAGTCGCTTTCTGCAAAATCATGGCAATATCGCGAAAGGAGGAAGCCCGAAATCGGTACTTTGCCATACTCTTTTCGAATAACCTCAATTGTTTTTTATAGTGCACAATGAGAGCACTGCAAACTACAAGCCTTTGAACAGTTTGGAACACTGTATATCCTCTAGATTATCCTCTCCATAGAGAAACAAAACACTTGAATCAGGTGCTGGTTTAATGCCGGGCCAGCGACACAGACTCAGACTCAGACTCAGACTTGTTTAGTCGACATTATAATAAACAGGAATACAATTTATTTAACATGTAGGATGATATGTCGGGAGACCCATATTAAGACACGATGTGTCGCTCTCATAGGGGCCACTCTGTATAAATCGAGAAAACAACAACTTTTAAATCGGCAACACAATTGACCCACAAACTCACCCACAAGACGATGGCCCAACACTAAAACAGAATTGGTTGAGCGTTTCATGTTTAAACCGATGGTGGATTAATGTTGGGCCAGTGTCCTAGACGGTGGACCAACATTAAAACAACATTCTCATTCCAGCAAGCCAGCCAAAAAGAGCTTGCAACTCGTTGTTATATATAAAATATAACAGCGCTTGTCCAACATTAAAGGGACTGGCCCAGGTTAAAATCATCAAAAAATCGGTGATTTTATTTCGGGCTCTCAATATGACCATATGATGTGAACATGTCCAAAGACTAGAACTGCATTTTTTAAAAATTTTAGTGCTGCGCATTCACCAGTTAGGCTACATATAGAGACAAAATTCCTGATATCTAATTATTGACAACCATGTCAAAAATAGGAAATACAGGAATTTCGTCTCTATATCTAGCCTAACTGGTGAATGCGCAGCACCAAAATTATAAAAATTTGCAGTTCTAGTCTATGTACATGTTTACATCATATGGTCATATTAAGAACCCGAAATAAAATCACCGATGTTTTTATGATTTTAGCCTGGGCCAGTCCCTTTAAGATACATGATAGAGATATGTACATTATATCTCTATCATTTCTATGACAAATAAGTCTGTCGTGACAACAAAATATATGTCTGTTTGATTGTCTGTCTGTTTGCTTTCCCAGCATTATAATAACATCGTCTCATGTCCAAATCAGAACAGCAATCACAATACGTTGAACCAATGCTGCTGCAATGATGGGCCTCCATCGTCAACGTTGCCCCACCCTTTAGCCAGCATTGATCGTTGTGAGTCGGGATCAGTGGGATGCCATGTCATTGTTTCCGGATTATAGACACGTGAACAGCCGTAATGCGGCTCGTTCTTCTTCGGCACGTCCACCGTCCGGATCAATAGAAGGTGGGAGGGTGATCCTCAGCAATGATGACTCCAGAAATACCCCACCCCGGGGTGGATGACTGGAGAAGGCGGATCCAGGGTAAAATAGGACATCGTCACCGGAAGATAAATAGAGCACGTACATATAAAAGTGTAAATAAGAGTGTATTTTTTGCAATAAAATACCACATTCACCATTTCTAGGTATCCAAGGAAGAGCGAATGAGCAAAAAAAAATAAATCTATTATTGTGACATGCATGACATTAATTTTATTTTATTCTTTTGAGAAGGGCACGTGACCCCTCCTGGATCCGCCCCTGTCACCCAGTATGCCATCAAAATGTTATCTTTATTAGCACTGTCTCTGGACGGAATATTACCATTGTCACGACATATCCAAAACTAATTTACCTGCTCCAATATTTTATCAGAAAACAAACATATTTTGGACACATGCAGCTGATAAATTTAATTCCGCATAAACGTGAAGTATCTATCAATTATCCACTGTCTGGTATGTTCACCGATCATACGTAGATCTGTCTGATTGACCGTCATCCAATCACCGATCAATGACTGATCAGCCGCATGAGCCACCAACCCATCTACCGACCTCAGTGACTGTGACTGATTGATTGATTGATTGATTGATTGATTGATTGATTGATTGATTGATTGATTGATTGATTGATTGATTGATTGATTGATTGATTGATTGATTGATTGATTGATTGATTGATTGATTGATTGATTGATTGATTGATTGATTAATTGATCGATTGATCGATCTATCGATCGATCGATCGATCGATTGATTGATTGATTGATTGATTGATTGATTGATTGATTGATTGATTGATTGATTGATTGATTGATTGATTGATTCATTCATTCATTCATTCATTCATTCATTCATTCATTCATTCATTCATTCATTCATTCATTCATTCATTCATTTGATTGAATGATTTGATCCATCCATTCATTCCATTTTTATCAATTGGTAAACACTGTTTTTCATGTGATAATACTGTGTTTTTTTATATCAGACACCATAATTATGTCTCCTCACAACACGTTGAGCTCACTGAATCAACGCCACATGAAATTAATCGATCTGAAATCAAAGAGTTTCACAGCACAGGGGGTTGATGTCAGGGAGGGTGATGGGTACCCATTGATCACCAGGGGCTGGTTTAATCTTCAAAGTGCTGATATCACGTCTATGGCCGTTTTCGCACGTTTTAACTGTTCTTCAAACAGTATGATTTGACTGAGAAAAAAACATTAAATTTACAAGGTTGGAATATATTTTGATGGACATTGTGTATATTTGAGTACTTTTTATTCATTTGACAAGATGAATCGCGGTAGCGAGCCATAACTTTAACTTCAAGGTTTGATATAGATTATTAACAACACATCCCCAAGGAACACGAAGGATTGGTGCAATGTTGTTTTAATATTGGGACAGTGTCGTGGACGCTTTGCCAACATTAAAAACAACATTGGGTTAACGTCACGTGTTTGGTGGATCGATTAGAGCGAATAATGCTTCACGATGATTTCTGAATGTTGTAACAACCAGATAGTCTGTCGCTCACAATATGCTCACTCCTCTAAGCCAAACGTCAAAATGTGGCTTATATGACAATCAGCACGTTCCCCCGTATTGTGTTTTCTGTGCCCATTGTAGTGGCACCTAGTGGAGAAGATTTCTGGGCTCGTATTCTCGTACAAATTACGATATATCGTAGGCTTCTGATTGGTCGAGATGGCCATCTCGACCAATCAGAAGCCTACGATATATAAAGGAAATCATTTAGGTTAATTATAATTGTAATGCATACTTGTCCTGTTCTTGTAGTATAATAGTTTTAGTGACAGAACGAAGCCCCAAATCGGGATTATGCCTCACTCTTGTCAAATGAGTTCGTTATGGTGCATATTACCATAGACAACACTGCAAACTCCATACTTTTGTGCAGATTGGACCACATCCCCGGTGACTTCAATCCTGTCCGTCTGTGATCAGAGTCTGGTACCCTAAGGTTATGAACCACAGCCAGATCCTGTATATGTATTTATATGTATTTGTAACTTTATATCGACTGACGCGGCGGTAAATTTTAGCGTATAAAGTTCTATTAATCTTCGAAACTGGATACATTTTAATCAAACATTTATGATTGGAAATATTCCTGCATGGGAAATTCGGTAGCATGCGAAAATTATATGTTACAAGATCAGTACACTTTTGAGGGTTATATTTTTTTTTTGTATGGAACAGCATACAGAGCAAGACGGAGGCTACATCTATCATCCCAATTCTTTGTCCATGTTTTTATCGCTCGACAACATAATTAAATTTGGTATCAGAAAACGCAGGTAAGGGGCCTAGATAATCTGAGGCATTGGATAAAGACTTAGGCCCTGTTCGATTCGCACTGATCTCAAAATAGTTTAGTGATCCGGTTTGCCTCGGTTTGTATGTCCGAAAAGGAACGCCGTGGATTGATAGCAGCACAGTTGCCGACAATCTAGAAATAGTTAGAGATAAGATCGGTGCGAATCGAACAGGGTCCTATTTCACAGTGCTGAACCAATGTCGGGACCCCCTTATATTTGCTCAGTGTGGGACCAATTGATGATACATAGACCCAGCATTGATGCAGTCATGATCATCGGTTTTTACAGGACACCTCTCTATCATTCATCTTCCTATATTACACGACAAACCATAAGGCACTGACCCAACATTGTTTTAATGTTGGTCCAGTGTCGCAGACGATGGGCAGCATTATATCAACCCTTACAGGGCGGGGATCGTCTTTAGTTGTCAGAATCTGACGTCTGTAGACGTCAGATTCTGACAACTAAAGTCGATCCCCGCCCTGTGAGGGTTAAGATATTTATAATTGCCGTAGACCCATAACATAGGTATTCAAATGAATCGGAAAGAGCTAACTAAGACATTTATGATGCTTTCAAATTGAAAAAAACCTTTGGTCGCGATGTCTTTTTACAAAAATATTTAGCGCTTCAAGGGTCAAGACAATGTTGGTTCAAAGCCTCTTGGTTACTGCACCCTCCCTGGTGATCCCACAAACATTCACCAATTATGTCTTTATTGTGGCCCAACATCTACGACGCTGGCACAAAATTGAACCAACACTGGTGCCATTTCTCGTGTTTGCAGGTTTTGGTTCATCCTGATCAGAAGAACACGAGACATTGAACCGATGCTGGGGTAATGTTGTGCCAACGTCTGCTACGCTGGCCCAACATTAACCCAGCATTGGGGGAACGTCTGATTTTCACGGGGTGGTCATTCCCACCGTGACAGCCACCGGAGAAATCAAAGCTTTTACTTCCCTTTTCAGGCATTTTCCAAGTGGTGGCCGGGAATCATCACAGAGCTGTCAAGAGCCGGGGGGGGGGGGAGAGAAAAATCCTCCTCCCTCCACTCAGACCAACCAGTTAAAGGGGATAAACACTCACTATCCGGCTCCCGTGCAATGAATCAGACCGATAAGTTGGTATGCTACATATAAATATATAGTCTAAACAATATTTTCAATATTGTATGAATATTGTATGTTTTTAAATGCTTTTAGTTTGGACATTTATCATCATGTTATTTTTGTTTTGCAAAGTGACAATATATTATAAAAAGCTATAAAATATAAGTAAAAAAACTCTCTATTTTTTCAGGTGGAAGTTACTGTTTGGTTGAAATTTCATATAATTATACAGTATTGTGATCTGGAGAAATAAAATGCACTCTATTCTATTCTATTCTATTCTATTCTATTCTGTTCTATTCTATTCTATTCTATTCTATTCTATTCTATTCTATTCTATTCTATTCTACTCTACTCTATTCTATTCTATTCTATTCTATTCTATTCTACATTTTTATCCGCGTGTGTATATGTATTTTACATATTTTATTAATTATTAAATTTTAGTGGACCCCCGTTTTTTTCAAAGTTCTGGCTCGGCCCCTGATGTGGTCTGTTCACATGTTTCAGCCACAGTGATCAAGAGACCACTTGTGAGAGTGTGTCCCAGCAAACACGAGACGTTGAACCAATGCTGGGTTATTGCTGGGCCAACGTCTGAGACGCTGGCCCAACATTAACCCAACATTGGTTCAACGTCTAGTTTTTGCTGGGTTCTTCTTCTCTTTTATCTCTCCCAACCTCTCATCTCAAACATGTCAAAGAGGTGCACTCGTTCGAATAAACGGTAGACAATTTGATCAATGCCGGCTTGCTATTGGGCCATCGTCTCAGACGTTGGGCAAACATCATTATCATCATTTTCATTGTGTCTTCTACACAGGACACCACTTCTGCAGAGTAGAAAGTTTTATTTCTAGTCCTTATCAATCCACGAAGACTCTCGTGTCATTTACAGAACATTTTGTTCCCAAAAATATTGATTTATATCATTGAGCCCCCCCCCCCCTCTTCCTGCCCATAGATTAATTTCAAGATATTTGTGACCACTACCTGTGTCACAAAATTTAATGCGGCCGCCGTCCGAGGTTCGGTCGACGTATTTCTCTCTCTCGTCGGGCCAACGTAAGCTGATAATCGCACAGACATCGCCGACGGCTCGCGGTCATCGGCTAGACGCCGGACCGACGAGCAGAAAAATACGTCGGCCTATCATTGGACGGCCGCCATATTGGATTTTTGACCCAGACATAAGACAGCTTTTGCTTGCGATCATTTACGAGTTGTATCCGCCATTGGATCTGGTAATATTCGCGAGCTTTTAATTTTCGCGAATTTCGCGAGAAGGACAACTTCGCGAATTCAAGAATCCCGCGAAAATTATTATTATAATAACGTAGTGCTACTAAATAGAAATGAAAATTGCCAGCTGCCCCAACAATATATATTAGCCGGCAGACCAGCAGAACTGACGTCACTACAGTCTACACAACATATCGTGTGGACACTACACTAGAGCCGTCTTTTGTTATGACAAAGAAACATAAATTGAACCCTTTCACGAATATAGTCTTGTTTAATCTGTTTTATCAGCTTAATTAACAGGTTAAATCACTGTTAGTGCGAATGAAATCTGTGTTTAAACATCAATATTTGCAAATAATTATGGGGTTAAAAATTAAACAAATACTGTAGATCTGGTAATATTCGTAAGGTTTTAATTTTCGCAAATTTGGCGCGGAGAACAAATTCGCGAATTTAGGAATCTCGCGAAAATTATTATAATAGTGCTACGTATCATCGAAATCGGTAATTTACGTACTCTAGACTTCGTAAAAAGTCCCAGAATCACGAATTCGCGAAAATCTAAACACGCGAAAATTAACAGATCTATAGCATGACTAATTTTCAACTTGGCCCAATTGTTAAGATCTTTGTATTGTTAAGTCTGTAACATTCCTTTTCTCATTCTCAGCTTGGGATTTAATCGTGGTACGAGCATATAGGTGGGGAATATATTAACATCCAGCTTACATGTTATGTATTGCTTTACGGAAGCATCCGGCGTGCCTCGGAAGTGTCCAGCGTGCCTCTGAAATGTCGGCATGCCTCGGAAGTGTCCGGCTTGCCTCCGAAGCGTCCGGCGTTCCTCGCAAATGTCCGTCATGCGTTAGTCAGACATGTGGTTCGTTCAGACTGGTTTATCGCCTTTTTGGAGAGACATTATTAATTCACAGTTGTCATTGCTTCACAGCCTGGCATGCGATGGTAATATTATCTTTGCCTTTAACTTGAGGGGGTCTATCCGCCACTTTTCAAGTGACAGATAGAGGACCTACACTCCAAGGGGATAATATACATGAAAAAACTGGAAGTTTCCAAATAAAGCATGTACCTTACAAAATGAGTGCTTGAGCGTCTTGACCTAATCCGCAATTTATAAAACGCACGGATGTAGATAACCAAAAAGTCATGACTAGTCTTGACATTTAACCATGTGCCAGTGCAGCATATTCGCCTTATCATACATCGGTTGAATAATATAAATGAAAATGGAATATGCTAATTACCATTAAATGAGTATATACGCTTGAAACGTAAATATGATAATTTAAGGATTTGTACTGATATTTCAGCGACATGTGTACAGATCTCTCTCACAGAGTTTGTGTGGCAGTTCCAGCAAGTACATGATCGTAAGCGAAATATAGCAAAATCTGTGATTATCGCCAGTCAATGTCTCTTGTATATATTGTCGAGATTACCATTCTATGTATAGTTTGGTAATGAGATTATCGTTGTTTAATTATAGTTATCGCCTTAACTGCTGTCCTCATGTGAGAGGTGAAGGTGGCTAGCGTGACGGCTTAACGGGCTGCGTAATCAGATCACTGTAAGGAGATCAGTAACATAGCCTTCTGTCAGGTGGAAAGATCAATTCCAAATTACCACCCTATAACCCACAAATCGCTCAAATAAATCATTTAAATTTCCACCCACTTGTAGTTGTGTCTCGCTACCGCGACCCACAACTTCAAGTGGGCGAAAATTGCTCATAATTTTTATTTTGAGACAAAACATTTTGTAAATATTGATATTTAAACACACATTTCGTTCTCAATAACTGCCTACTAACAAAAAAATTTAAAACGGCTGTAGTCCGAATTTAAGTATTGTTTTGTAATTTTGTGTGTTATTTTATTTTGCACTTAAAAGCTTATTAAAGCTGGTATTTTGTGACAGGAGACCATTTCACTTACAGTAGGCCTTTTGATCGTATTTGGAGACTTTGACCCTAGGATGCATTTTTACTACGATGGAGATCAGTAGCATAGCCTTCTGTCAGGTGGTAAGATCAATTCCCAATCTGTTACCACCCTATAACTCTTAAAACGCTGAAATAGTTTTGCCTAATTATTGAAACCTAATTTGAAATCATCATAAAAGTCTTAGTTAGCTCTTTCTGCTTCATTTCTGCCTATGTTACGGGTCTACGGCCATTATTTATATTTTAATTCTTTTAGTGCGGGGACCGTCCTTAAACGTCAGAATCTGACGTCTACGTATAAAGTCGGTTCTCGCGCTGAAAGGGTAATGCGCTACATTAAATAATTTAAATTTTAACCCAATCGTGTCTCGCCACCGCGACTCACATCTTCAAGTGGGTGAAAAGTACTCATATTGTTCAATTTGAGACCAAACACTTGAAAATCTTGATGTTTTAAACACACATTTCTGCGATTTGACCCACTAATAAAACAAATTAAAAATGGCCGTAGTCCAACTTTAAGTATTGTTTTGTGTGTTACTTTAGTTTTGTTTTGTTAGTTTATTCTCTACTTCAATTTAAAGCTGGTATTTTGTGACAAGAGACCATGTCACCTACAATTTTGATTTTATTTAGAGATTTTGACCCTAGGGTGCATTTTTACTACGATGAGGATTACCAGCTTTTATTGTACAAATACAATACAACTAATCATATATACTGCTATCATACTATTCTCCTACGATTTGGAAATATTGCTGAATGGTGTCAAGTTGTATCTTTAACATGTTGAAAAACTGGTATTGGATGTGTTAATATTTTTTTCTCAATTCCACGGTTGATGAGTTGAAGAAATATAATTTTAAAAATATATATATTTAAAAGTGATGTATCGATTTATGAAAAACAGATCACAATGGATTTTATGTTTGTCAGTTTTAATGTCTTCATTTTTTTACAGGAGCAATATGTAGGCCTATACCTTGCATAGGTTAAATAAATTACCATTTAAAAATATCCACGTGAAATTTGCAATTTAACATTTAAGTAGGTAAGACCTTTGCAGATGCATAATGCAGGAATATTTTCCAAATAAATTTAACTGCAATATATAGAAAAACTTTGAAAGAGGTCCCGTCCCAACACTATAGTGAAACCTTCGTAAACATTATTATGTTAACAATTTGTTTTCTCTTCCAAGCGCTAATCAGGACTGAAAAAAACGTTTTAATTATTTCATCAGTTTATCAAATAGCATTTCAATAGAGGCAGGGGGTTTCTAATCGTGTCGTCCTCCCCGAGGCCGTGGATTGATGTAAACTATTTGCTTTACCCGAAAAATCCAACATGGCGGTGACTAGGAGCGATCCCGACCCCATGTCCGAAAAAATGTCCATACCTTTTTAATGACTGTGCGACCTCTGAGCTGAGCATGCAGGCATGGAAGTGAAATGTTACTGGTTCTAAAAAAATATTTTTGACCTGATAATTCCCCGATATTTTCCGATATGACAGTCCAAAGAAATGTCCCACGATTTTGTATGCGGTCAGTCAGTGGCTGAAACCTGTTTCAGCCACTGGGCTAGGAGGTTTCGTGTCTGATGAGAAAGAAATGAAAGTGTGTAGGATTGAGTTAATTGTGGATGTGGGACAGAGAGGGTTGATTCCGGTTCTGCTATTGATCCATCACAGGGTGTGCTATTATGGACTTCCTCTCCCGGAGTGTTAGTTAACCCCTTCTGTCCCACAGGTCGCAACATCACTTATCCAGCCACGTAAATATTTTCGAAAAAATGCACCCAATTTTAAGTATTAACCCTTATGCTGCCGAAACCGTATAGATCAAGCAAATTTCAGACCAAATAAATTCGACTCAAGTTGCTCAAATGTTTTGTGGTAGATGCTTAATTAATCTAATAATTATATTTTTAAGACGTATGTTTTTGCATAACAGTAATTTTTTTCGTCATTTGGAGCTAGAAATTGCGTTAGCAATTCCAGCTTCAAATGAATGAAAAATAATCCAAAGCAGGGTTAAAGTATATGTATTTTTCAACATATTCTATATCTAGAAAGATGCATACGTAATCATATATTTTAATTTGTTGATCTACGTCGGCTAAACATTGAGGAGAATATTGGTACAGCTCTGTTTTCTTTGTAATGTTACAGAACCATAATCGATGAAAGAATTGTGAGAAAATTAAAAAGTAACGTTTAACAAATATATGCATAAAATACATCAAATATAAGTTCACCAAGTTTTTTTGCTTCTAAATTTAGTTGGCCAATTTTTGCAACGACTACATTTGTTGGTGCTTGTAAGCTCCAGCATCACTGTTGGCGGCCTGATTCTACCTACCACTGTCATTGTCTGCTGACAGCCATGCGACAGGTAGAGAGACGCAAAAACAGCCAGAACAAAAAAAAGAGGAATCGATAAGGAAAACGATTGTGGCAACCATCCAAGCATGAAAAAAGGCGATCTCAAGCTGTGGTAAAAGGGAAGAGTTAAAACTAATTATTTACATATTGTCAAATCTCGCAGATTCACCTCATTTCATATTCAAAGTTTAAAATAAAAGCGTGTTAATAAAAATGTATCCGCGAGAATGTGGTAATTTATCTGTTGTAATCCTTAAAGCGTTATGTTAAATAATTTACACTTTACCCAATTGAAGTTGTGTTTCTCTACCGCGATTCACAACTTCAAGTGGTTAAACTCATATTTGTACAATTTGAATCAAAATATTTGCCAATCTAACATTTTTAATGCTTGATTTCCTTCCAAATCGTTTGGAGGTTAAATAAAAAGGCTAAAAACGACTGTATCATGCCTAGCGGTGTAAGGGTTAAGCTTCAAACTGGTTTTATCCAGTTGTATGTGTGATCTGGTTTTTAGTAAACATCCCCATGCAGCCATTCCACACTTGTGGGGTCATTTTGTGCAATATTTTGCTTTGGACGTAGACTGAATACATATACGTATCATACTACAGTGGAATGCAAATATCAGTAGGCCTACTAGTAGCAAGCTGTTACGGCTATTTTACTTTGGATTGCAAGAAAGTGAAAACCACATCAGTGAGTACAAAATGATATCACACCAGCCCCGATGGCTCACATATACAGTGCTCCAAACTGTTGCAAGGCCTGGAGTGTGTAGGGCGGCCTGTGGTATTGTGCACTATAAAGAACCATTTTATTCATTTGATAAGAGTCGCGATAAGAGTCGCGATATTGCCATAATGTCCATCATGGGACATAAAGCAATATTCACTCGCTCACTCATGGTGAGGACTAAACACGAGTGCAATACTGCAATACTACACATCATGAGGGCCATATCACGGAGTGAGAGTGTGAGAATCACATGCAAGTGTATGAGGACAAATTATATTTCAAATCGCGATATATATAACACGCCACACAGTGAGCAATGCTGAACTTTTTTAATCAGACAACTGTTACACGCTTTTCAATGACAACACGCCACACGGTGAGCAACTCTGAACTGTTTTAAGCAGACAATTGTTCACTGCGCAAACTCGTGCAAGCAGTCTATTAGCTTGGAATGCCCATCGTGGAAGTGGAGGAGAAAAAACGTATCTTTCAAATTATGACTTTATGAATAATGTCCAGCATTTCAGAACTGAATTATTTGATTAACTGATCATCACCCTGATTGAATTCTAGAAAGGTTGAAATTGACTTGAAATCGTATATATAATTTTATAGATTTTAATATATTTCATAGACTAATTGAATATGCAAATTCAAAATGGCAGGTATCCACCATTTTGTATTAAAAAAAAATGTTGATTCTATGTTTTTTGATTTTTATTATGCCTTAACAAATAAACCAGAATTTGAGTGTTTGTGTTGATTGAGTGTGGGGGGGGGGGGGGGGGTGTCCGATATAGGCGAGTCCCTAACTTACTTCATTAAATATGCTTATGATGCTAATTAAAAAAATGCTCAACATATAAAAATAGCATCCGGCATTTTCTAACGACTTGGATCATATAGATAATATTTCCATCAAAAATCCTTGCGGGAAAATACATTTTGGGTTTAACACATTATGTCAATCGGAGTGGCAGATAGACCATCATCATATTCACACGTATAGAGCTTGACGGCCTCCCATGCAGCATACCATGGAAACCCTCTGGATCCTCCACTGCGCAGAGACACTCTAAACAATGTAGGTTCTTCAAAAAGAACCTTCCAGTACTATTACCATGCAACCCCAGAAGAACCCTTGCAGGGTTTATAAGAGCTGCCCGTTCCCTGGAAGGTTCTTTCTAAAGAACCTATGTTGTTTAGCGTGGATGACGTGAACGTGTAGAATTTCTGGAGCCGTTCACCAGTCTCCAAAACATCTCCACGTCCCCCGGAAACGGACACCGCCATTAGCGCATGCCCATCGTAACTCGACACACAGGCGGCACACATGCCCCTGACAAAATTATGAAAGCAGTCGCTGATCCCGCCTGTCTCCGGCGATCATTAGAACGGGCAGCTCTTATAAAGCGGTCTTGTTATAACGGCCGCTCCTTTATAAAGCGGTGATGTTATGGCGCGACAAGCAGCACTGCAACCCTGCCTAGTATTGTTACTAAGAGCCTCCGCTCATTAACCCTCCAAGCCCTCACGATGCATTAAAGCATCATTTAAAATCCCTGTGAACGAAGTTAAATTTCCCTTAACTAAGGGTTTTAGAATGGAAATTTCCATGAAACTGGTTTGCCAATACATTGCAATTTTCTTTATTCTTTCACCCACTTCAAATCATCTTCATCCACTACAAGTCGAGAATTGCTACAGCAATTCTCGGATTGTAGTGGATGAAGATGACAGTGGTAAATTCAGGCTTCAAAGGGTTAACCCTTAGAGCACTGAACTATTTATACACAGACGAAGAAAACCAAAGGGATTTTTTTTATTTGAAAGCATCATTAATGTCCTAGTTAGCTCTTCCCGCTTCATTTGAATACCTATGTTATGGGTGTACGGTCATTATAAATATTTCAATCTTACAGTGCGGGGATTGACTTTAGAGGTCAGATTCTGACGTCTATGAACGTCAGATTCTGACGTCTAAGGACGGTTCCCGCGCTGAAAGGGATAAAGTCTTACAGTGGGGATTAACTTTAAACGTCAGAATCAGACGTCTATAGACTTCTGAAGACTTCTAAAGTAGATCCCCGCGCTGAAAGGGTTAGAAGCTGTCACTCATTAGGCCGTCCTACGTGCTTACCACGCTGCCGTGCAAAGCCAAAAGGCAGTACCTGCTCACTCCACAAGTAAGCAGATACATGTTGGCTTTGCAGAGCGCCATGGCCAGGAATGGATGCCTGCACACTCACTCCACAGTGATGGATGTGCCGGCATCCCCCGACGGAGGCATCACCCGACGGAGGCCTCTTTTTCAGGCAGCAGTTTATAATGAGGAACAACAAAAGAGAGCGACCCGCTGCAGCAGTCCTAACAAGCACAACAAAGCCTTACAACGCTGAAATATGTTTTTTTTCAATTTGTTTTAGTTGGCTCTTTCCCCTTCATTTGAATACCTATGTTATGAGTCTACAACCATTGTAAATATTTTATTTCTTCCAGTGCGGGAACCGTCCTTATACGTCAGAATCTGACTCTAAAGACGTCAGATATTGACGTACAAAGACGGTCCCAGTGCTGAAAGGGTTAGGAAATGTAATGATGCACGTTTACCAAAAATCGTATATAATATTTTATTAAGTGAAGTATAAAATGAACAGCAATAACTGGTATCTATCATGAAAAGACTTATTAGAAACTTTCGGTTTTAAACATGTCTGACATGTGGAAAACGAGAAACTATTTTAGAGATAATTATGGTCAAAGATTGCATTCTGAACTGCAGGATATGTGAAGAGGTAAGCATTTTATTTTGCATCATTAGAATTATGTTATTGCAAAGTACCTTGCCATTGTAAAAACAGAATCGCAGACCACACTCAAATAACCACATGTTAGCTATTGAAAATGGTAGATGGCTTAAACTGCACCCGACTCCTGTTAATGGAAGCAAATGGTTCTTAGGTGATGATATTGGGGATAATTTCATTCGTGGCGCCAATTTTGCTCATTGGTAGCGTGGTTGACTCAGAGCCCGGGGGTACCGGGTTCGAGTCCCGCTGCGGCCGATATATTTCCTTGGCGCACGCATATGCAGTGACGCAAACTGCCCAAATTCATGGGAAGAAGTGTACAAATGATTCGCGCAGCATCCAAAAATCATTAAAAAAATAATAAATAAAAATGAACAATAATTATGTCAATTATGATCTGAACGATCAATAAAACCTTTATTTGACATAGTGCTTCATTGTATGTCTTACTTCTGATAGGTCATTTCAGATCATGTAACAGAACAAATTGACAAGCAGCTCGGATAATAAGGAATAATAATAAAATATAAATATAAACATGCTATGGCTTAGTAGACGAGGGATTCTCCAGTTCAAAAATTTACAATATACTGGACCTATGTGCATGGGATCATACACAAAATGAAATGAATCGGGCTTTAGGCCACTTGTGTGCACATACGGGCTAAATTGGGCCAGGAGAACCTCCTGAAGATGGTGAGATGAGTGAGATGACACTGCTCTCCAGACACAGGACTCGAAACCATGGATATCTGAGGCCGAGCACGCTACCTCTCGGTCACTGAGGTTCCCCACAATACTGAGATCTAGTAGTGGATGGGGAAGAAATCATTTTTGGTTCTTTCAAACCGCGGACACCGGGAAACGAACCCCGAACTCTAGCGTGAAAGGCAGCGGTGCTAACCACTACCCTTGGGCCCCCTATGACCATACAGTGGTTAGAATAAAACATTAGTACAATTTTAACTATACGTAGAAATGTACACATTTATAAGGCTGTCGACCCTTCAATTAATTGGGTTTTTTTAAAGAATTGTTTTCAATTTGATGAGGCACAATTTAGACAACGAAAGGTGCAATGATATTTTTAGGGTAGCCTGACTCGTTGAACAACAAAGCGAGGGCAATCAAGCTGAAAATGCTATGTTGTTTCACGACCCCTGCATGCTCAGTCAGGCGACTATGGGCATCAGCCGACCAATGTTGGTTCAATGTTGGTCCACCGTCTACGACGTTGGCCCAACCTTAACGCAACATTGGTTCAATATGTCGTGTTTAACAAGGAGACCCTCCCCAGTCGCAGGCGAGCGTGACAAATGGCAGACAAATGCAACAAAATAATACATGTATCCTTAACCCTTAAAACTCTGAAATAGTGTTAGCTTAACCCTTTCAAGCCTGAATTTACCATAGTCATCTTCATCCACTACAAGCCGCGAATTGCTGCCGCAATTCTCTACTTGTAGTGGATAAAGATGACTTGATGTGGTTTAAAAATTAGTGAAAATTACCATGTATTAGTAAACCAGTTTCATGGAAATTTTCATTCTAAAACCCTTAGTTGTGGAAAATTTAGTCCGTTTTCAGGGTTGTAGAATGATGCTTTAATGCATCGTGGGGGGCTTAAAGACGGCTATTCATTCAATTTGAAATCAGTATAATTGTCTTAGTTCGCTCTCTCCGCTTCATTTGAATATATCCCCTACCTATGTTATGGGTCTACGGCCATTATAAAAAGTTGTACTCTTTCAGTGCGGAGATTCACTTTATACTGGTATTAGGAATGAAATGTGTCTTGCAAATATTTAGTCTCCAATTGATTAAGCAGATATGAGTAATTTTCACCAAATTGAAGTTGTGGGTCGCGTTAGCGAGACACAACTTCACGTGGGTGAAAATTTAAATAAGATTTATTTTAAGATTGAATTTAAATAAGCCTTGATAACTACGTCTACACACGTCAGATTCTGACGTCTAACGACGGTCCCGACGTTAGATAGTTATTTTCTATTGTGTTTTCTCTGCTGATCTTTTAGACCTGAGTTACATAATACATGCCTAGATATGTAATCGATTTATAATCGCCTGTCTAGTTCTAAATGCTAGCTATCGCTACCTGATTTACTGGCATCAGTAATAATCTGCTCAACCTTTTGATGGCCTTTCTGCCTCACATCTTCCATTGTATCCAAAGATTTAATTGGTGGTTAACACAATGTAGTGTTAACCAACATTTCATTAACAATGCATCATATAAGAATACAATGATTTAATCAACAAGATCGATAAAGTGGTAATGTAAATCACACTACATCAAAATAAAGACAATGTATAGCATTGCCTTTGGCGATGACCAAAACTGCTGTATCTTGCCAATGTAGGCAGCATCAAAAATAACACCACATTATCCAGTTAAGTGATGAACTTCTAGGCCTACATAGCCATCTACTTTTCAAGTATGATTCTGGCCTGATCTGAATTCCACACTGCAGGTATCACACCACCACAAAGTTATCAGAAAAACTGTTCTTTAGTGTATTATATGCGTAGATATTATTTTAAATATGTCTTATCGACTTTAAATTCTGCTATGCTCAGAAATTGATTCCTCAGACTAAAATAAGTTGAAAAAATGGTATTCTTTGTTATTTAAGACCAGATAGCTAAAACGTAAAGTGTTTATCGTGAAAGTACTTTATATATATAGACAGAATGTTTATTTGCCTTATTGAGTATTTGCCAAATATAAATATAGTATTTAGCAGATAATTGAATAATCCATCTATAAAAAGTCCTTCTATACAAATATATCATATACTAGTATCCTCTCCTTTTAAAAAAACCCTTCCTCTTTATAAAGAAAATACTTTATTTATACATTTTATTCCACTTGACCCAAATATAGATATGCTTTAATTTTAACAATTTCTGAAGAGAGAAACGGTGCTACTTTTAAATGGGTGACCACGAGGCATGGCACCTTCAACCTCCGGTCGCCTCCGTATAGGCAGATCAGGCCGCCACAGTACACTGCTACCGCGATCCACAAATTCTGACTGAAAACTAGTTGAATTTTCTAGGTTATATGCCGGTTATATCAGGTCAAACAAAGGAGAGCTATACTATAGTCAACATCAGTGCTCTAAAGGTTACCTGACATGTCTTGTCTTTGTCTTGACACATAAAATATCAGTCAAATAGAATGTGAAATAAACAGTTAATCAAGGAGTATACTTTTTGTTGAAATTTCTATTAAAATGTCGTTCTAATATCCTTAGGGGTGCGAAATTAACCCTTACAGCGCTAAATTGAATAATTTAATTTTTTTAGCCAATGGCTCGTTACCGCGAACCACCGCGACCCACAACTTCAAGTGACTAAATATTGGTTGGATTTCATAAATTTAGGTCAAAATTTACATGATAACCGCAGATTTGAGACGTATTTAACTTTGAAAAGCTTGCTTTATAAGACCATTATAACAAACAAAAACACTATAGCTGACTATGGTCGACATTAGTGCTCCAAGGGTTAGACTCCTAGAACACTGATGTCGACCACAGTAGACATTCTGTGTTATTATTATCACCTGTATAACCTCTGATAACCAGTTGTTAAAAGTAAAATATGCCTTTATTCTTGAAACACTGATACAATTATGTTGGAACTTAAATTTCACAAATCTTATATATATTCAGTCACTTAAAGTTGTGGATCGCGGTAGCGAGACGCAACTTTAAGTGGCTGAATATTTAAATTGAATAGCTCAGTACTCTGTGGGGCACAATGCTGCTTTAATGTTGCCACAGCGTCTACGACGATGGCCCAAGACCCTAATCCCACTAACTTAATTTAGTTAAATTTTCTTGCACTTCAGGTGGATAAAAATTACTGATATTTGTTTAATTTGAGACCAAATATTTCCAGCTTTTGATGCTTAAACCCTCATTTCAGTCTCAATAACAGTGATTTGATCAGCTAATAAAACTAATTAAAAAGAAATAAAGTCGCGAAAAGCGTGTTAACCCTTTGCTTGCTTATCACGACAATAGTCGCTTTTATTCAAATTAACATTAATTTATTTATGCTCCAGGTACACGAATTACATCTTTTGAAGTATTTTGAAAAATAATAGATACAAGGGAGACCCGCAAAAGGCGGTCACCTTTTTTAGTAACCAATTAAACCAGTGCTATTGGGAATGGATGACTGTTTAAACATCAATAAATGTAAAAGTTTGGTCTCAAGCTAAACAAATAGGAGTAATTTTCAAGCACTTGAGGAGTTGAGGCCCTACCGCGATCCACGACCTCAAGTGGTGGAAAATGTAAACAAATAAATCAGCAGTGCGCCTGTTTCAGCAGCATTGCCAGTGATGGCGTGCAGAGCTACCTGGAGGGCCAGAGAGTCATTTAGCCAGGCTTTACCGACCCATTTGACACGTCAAAACAAGTTACGAGTAGAATAATTGGGTTATTGTGGATGTCTTTACGCCGCCGTGGTCGTGTTAGGCGCAGCGGTGGTTTCCCGGAGCACGCCGGAAGCCCTCGCGGGATGAATTTTTAATGTTCGGATGTCCGCGCGACTCCACCTGTGCAGATGGTCTGCTTAACTAGAGATACGCCGACATAATAAGAGACGCTCGCCCGGTGCTGGCACAATGCTGGCTAAATGCTGGCCCAATGCTGGCTCAATGCTGGGCACCAACCCTTTAAATCCTGTATTTGCCATTGCAATCTTTATCCACCACAAGCCTCTAACCGCTGTCGCAATTCCCAAGTTGTATTATAATAATATTCACTTTATTCGTACAAAATACAATTCATACTTAGGCCTATATAAATTCTACAAAAAAGGTTGTCAGTTCATGTATTGATATAAACTCTGGTGATATGATTAATTATACGTGGATGAAAATGTATTAAAGTATATGACAAATTCAAGAAAAGTGCCATATAATGCCTTAAAATGCTAATCACGTCAAATTTAACTTTTCAGTCACTTTAGAAATATTGTACATCAGTTTCAAAGATGTGAGACATTGGTTTTTTTCCGAAACTGGTTATACAAACCACAGAAATCACACCATGGTCGACATCGGTGATCTAGGACTCTGATCGTTTATTTGTTTTTAGCCCTTTCAAGCCTGAGTTTACCATTGTCATCTTCACCCACTACAAGCCGCGAATTCCTGTCGCAATTCTCGACTTGTAGTGGATGAAGATGATTTGATGTGGGTGAAAAAGTAAAGAAAATTACCATGTATTGGTAAACCAGTTTCATGGTAATTTTCCTCCTAAAATCCCTATTTGTAGGGAAATCAACTGTGATTTCAGAGATGTAAAATGATGCTTTAATGCATCGTGAGGGCTTAAAGGGTTAATCTGTTTTATTAGCAGATTAAATTGCAGTTATTGAGAAATAAATACCACCATTAACCCTTAGAAACCAGAGATCGACTTAAGACGTCATACTCTGACGTCTAAAGTCGATTCCCGCATTGTAAGACTAAATATATATATAATGGCTGTGGACCCATAACAGTGGTATATTCAAATAAAACGGAAAGAGCTAACTGAGATATTATGATTGCAAATTGAAAAAATCCTTTGGTCAAAATTATTATACAAACTTATTTCAGCGCTTTAAAGGTGAGGCAAGCATTGTGTACGGTAGCATTCCGTGTTGTCTTCAGTGTGCAGCTGCCCGTCTGACTGTGAAAGGTGAATGACTGTTAAACAGTCTGTTATTATGCGAGATAAAGACATGAAAAATAGTCAGGAGACGCTGAGGCATTTAATCCCACGATCCTTCGTTTGGCAGTCACGGCGGCCCACGAGTCTTAACGTGCTAACGATGCCCGTTAATAACAAAAACACGTATCTCCACAAAACCTAACATCTGTGAAAATTCAATTAAACACAATAATTAATGTCCACTCTATTAATGTGTACGTGATTGTGTTCTGTTGCAAAATCATTTTAGAGAGCATTGAAATCTAATTTAAACACCCATGTCGCAGGCATATTTTCTATAACTTTAAGTCACTGAAAATGAAATAAATGAGGTTTCAGGCCACTTTGTGCACACTTAAGCTAAACTGGTCCAGGAGAACCTCCTGAGGATGGTGCTATGAATGAGATGACACTGCCATCCAGACAAAAGATTCGAAATATAAACTCTGGCGGTTCGAGGTCGAGCACGCTACCTCTCGGTCACGGAAGCTCCCCACAATATTGAATCTTTACGAGTGAGCGGGGAAGAAACATTTTGTTTGTTGCTGAAACTTGAAGCCAGAGTGGGGATGAAACCCACGATCTCCGACTTTCCAAGCAAGCAGCTTGAACCACTGCACCAGGGCCCCACCCCTTAAGTGAATAGAGAATGGCATAATTGACCCTTGTCCTGCATTGATGATTCAGAACTCATTTCATTCTCAATAAAAGTGGTTTAATCGTATAATAGCACTGAATAAAGGACTATAGTCTGGATCATCAGTGAAAGGTTTAAAACAAACATGGATGCTTTGATTGGATTCTGACGTCTAAAGTCAATCCCCGCTCTGAATGGTTAAATATTCACCGTATATGTGTAGCTGGGATGTTCCCCCAGGACCACACACCAGGAGGGGGATACAGTGGGCTCTATTAACACTACCCCAGGGGGAGTGATCGTTATCATAATATCTCACTGTAATCGTGTTAGTCAGTAATTAAATATGTATCACTGCTAATTTGTTAACTAATAGTAATTGAGCTTATGTTCACGAGCTCTTTGGTTATTGTCCTGGGAGAATTTACACATTATTTATGGTGGATTCAGTCTAATTCACATTGGTTGTTTACCAAATATTCATAGATTTGTTTTCTTTAACTGTTCATTATCGGGTTTATCTGATCTTGAATTGAATATCAATATGAGAACGAATTCATTTCACGAGAAAGATTTTAGCTGATACGATATATTGTATAGGATTGAGTGTATTTCGTTTAACGGTTAATAATTGTTTACAGGAATCACACCTGGCATCATTTGTATTAACGATTTTTTTTTTTTTTTTAAAACCCCACTCCTAAATATAGCTAGTGGCGCTGCACAGTATTAAAAACAAATAAAATTACATGACCACATACCATCATTTGTGTATGTGTAAGCGAAATACAAATATCGATTGGAAGAAGGATGAAAAATAAACCAGTAGGAAAAAAGGGTCATCGATTAAGTGAGTAATCGATTAAATGAACGTATGAATTAATGAATGAATAAATGAATGACTGAATGAACGAATGATTAAATAAAACATTAAACGAATGAATGAAGGTATGGATGAATGAATGAATGAATGAATGAGCGAACGAATGAACGAATGAACGAAGGAAGGAACACAACAATAAATGAACGCGAGATTCAATGGGTAAATAGTATAGCAGATGAGAGGAAATACTGTATATACTGTAAAATGTCACATTATTATTGTTACTTGTACTCCCGCCCCCCCCCACCCCTCGTTCAAAAATGGTTAAGGCTGATTGATGTGACTAAAACAAGATAATGACTTGATGGTGCTTCTAGCTCGCAAGATGTTGAGCATTCTGTTGCTGAAGTGTTCATTTCTATATTTCATTCATTTGAAGCTGGAAGGAATTACTAACGCAATTCCCAGCCTCAAATGACGAAAAGTATGTTCATTTATGAATAAGGGACACAGAGACTTATTCGATTAGCTGAGGATCTATCAAAACAATTAGAACATCTTAGAACATCTGCGGGGATCGACTTTAGACTTCAGAATCCGACGTCTATGGACGTCAGAATCTGAAATCTAAATTCGATCCCCGCACTGAAAAAGTAAAATATTTATGATGGTCGTAGACCCATAACAAAGGTATTCTTTCAATTGTATTTTAGGGAACCATTCGATTAGCTTTTTATACCATTGATGATGATTTCGAATTGAAAATAACCTTTTGGTCTCCATATTTTGAGGGAACCATTCGATTAGCTTTTTATAACTACTATGTAATCGTCTTTATATAAATATGTTTATACCAAGTTCGTATTACCAACATAGGAATTCAAATGAGTTGGAAAGAGCTAACTAAGACATTGATGATGATTTCGAATTGAAAATAACCTTTTGGTCTCCATGGTTTATACAAAAATATTTCGTTGTAAGGTTATAATGACATCTCACTTAGGTTGAAATACGTTTGTAATTGTTTATATACGGTTTCAGTAGCACGGGGGTTAATGCATGGCTATTTTGTAATTGTTTATATGCGGTTTTAGCAGCACTAGGGTAATGCATGGCTATTTTGTAATTGTTTATATACGGTTTTAGCAGCACTAGGGTAATGCATGGCTATTTTGTAATTGTTTATATAAGGTTTCAGCAGCACTAGGGTAATGCATGGCTATTTTGTAATTGTTTATATGCGGTTTTAGCAGCACGGGGGGTAATGCATGGCTATTTTGTAATTGTTTATATACGGTTTCAGCAGCACGTGAATTAATGCATGGCTATTTTGTAATTGTTTATATACTGTTTCAGCAGCACGGGGGTTAACGCATGGCTATTCGGGGACAGAGCCTAAGACTGGTAAATTAGGATATAACTAGGGACGCAGGCCACTGCAGGCTGTCACGATGCTAGTGTTAATGCCCAGTGTGACCATTCATTAGACGTGTTGATGACTGGCCTGTTACGGCGCGGGGCGGCAAGATGGCCTCGGGTGTGGCAAAGGCAAAAGGTGGTAAGTGCTACCTTGACAAGGTAGCAGTTACCGCCTTTTGGCTTTGTAAATCAGATGGTCTGTATCTGCTCTTTGAAAAGGGAGCAAATACTGCCTTTTGGCTTTGTACATCAAATTGTCTGTATCTGTTACCCTGCTCTATCCAAGGAATTCTAAATTCCTTGCTCTATCAGCACTATTCCTGGGTTTCTGGCAACAGCTCTCTCTCTCTCTCTCTCTCTCTCTCTCTCTCTCTCTCTCTCTCTCTCTCTCTCTCTCTCTCTCTCTTTAATGACAGTCCGTGCAGATTCATAGTTTAAAACGGAGAGGGGGGGGGCGATTAAAATATATTTAGCCACCGCTGAAAAAAATCCTTCAGACCACCGCTACCCTTTGTTCACCAAGGGCGCAGCTAAATCATATTAAATTCTAAATGTTTCTTTTTCCAGCTCCCTCCGTGCCAGATATATGTGAATGAGCAGTATATATTATTAGTGAATAACTGGTAATGCAAAAACAACTTAGAAACAAAAAGCTTCGACGCTTTAGTCACACTCTCGGCACCCTTCGGGTGCTAGGGTTCCACTGTTGCTAAAATGCTGTGTCAATTACATGATTTTTCAATCTTTTCAGCTGATATATGTGGGCTTCAACCTAATAAATATTGAGTGTTAAAGAGACACGATCACAGGCTAAAATTATCAAAGATCAGTGATTCTATTTCGGCTTCTTAATTTAATTAAATTAAATTAATTCACCGATTAAATTTAATCACCAAAATTAAATTAAATCAAATTGATTTAATCACTAAAATTAAATCACCAATATTTGACGATTTTAGCCTCATTGTGTCCTTTTAAATATCGATCGTTGATTAGGCAATTTAGTTCTGGGAACGGGGGGGGGGGGGTGAAGTCTCCCCTGCCCCCTCTAAATCCGGCACTGCCAGTGAATAAATGAATGAATTTGGCCACGGTAATGCACATGTAGGCTAAACTGTGCCAATATGAAGCCTGACGTCGAGACTATGCCCTAAGTTCATCGAATAAGGTTTTTCATCGTGTGTTCATATTTCATAATTACGTATGCTGAAACTACCCCCCCCCCCCTAAATCGTAAATATTCATAGTGGAGAGGCTCCGTGGCCGATAGGTAGAGTGTACGCCTCAAACCGCCAGGGCTCGAATTTCGAATCCTGTGTCTGGAGGGCACTTTCATTTCATTCATCTCATCAGCCCCAGGAGGTTCTCCTGGCCCAGTTTAATATTAGACATATAATCTAAAGATATGTCTAAACTGGATGGCATCCCATCAGAAGATGCACAATAAACAGTGCAAAAATAAATTAGGTATAAGGAAACACACAAGTAACATAGCCGTCAGAGCTGAGTTTAGTCAGGGCGTTTCTCTATATATGTACCTATAAGCATTATCAAATTAACACTGAAATTCTGGTTGCACATTTCAAATATAGATAAACTGATGAGCAAAGCGTATAGAGAAGAATGCTCTAGGCCCTATAGACGGAAAAGGTGAACTAAACTGGGTGTTAATAAAACTATTTTAAAACGCTGCGATATGCTTCAATACTGGGAACGACAAGCCGTCCCTAATGAAATTATTTGTTTCCATTTCTCGTCATTTGAATCTGGTATTGCAATTTCTAGCTGCATATGACCAGAAATGTGTATATTGAAATGAGCAATATATTTATCGTTAATTGAATTATTTGGTGAACTTATTTCCATTTCTTATTCATTTGAAGCTGGAAATGCTAACGCAATTTCCAGCTTCAAATGACGAAAAATGTATATTTATTAAAAATAGACATATATCACACATTGAATTATTTGATGAAAATCTGTCACAAATGATTTTATCATTTTCAGTTTGAAACATACCTCGAACGTGACCCGATGTTGGTTTAATGTTGGGCCAGCGTCGTAGCCGATGGGCCAACATTAGGCCAACATTGGGTCACAAGCCTGGAAAGTGAAACGTGAAACATCATACAGGCAGATATATGATACAATATTGATTAATGAAAAAGTCAATATGTTTTTTTTATAATTAGCTTATCTCGAATCTCTTGTCGAAATGGCAACCGTCGCTAGTTGGTGTACGCTTCACACAGTTTTTTACGTTTCAAATTAGATGCCATATCAGATATCACTAAACAGCCGTACGTGGGTCTGTGATGACATGACAATATCATGATGGTTTTATAATTTGTTGTCTTTTTTTCAGACAGCTTATTAATTATAATGCTATGATGAATATAGCATGGATGTGAAGGCTTCAACAAACAGTTTCCCTTCTTTTTCAGACGCACGTAATATAGTAGGCTACCTGAGTCGGTGAGTGAGTGAGTGAGTGAGTGAGTGAGTGAGTGAGTGAGTGAGTGAGTGAGTGAGTGAGTGAGTGAGTGAGTGATCAGCGACTTAATGCAGCTGTTCCTTATACCTGGTTGGAGCACTGTATAATTATATAGAGATGCTGAAGTAAGAACGCCAGCCTTCTAAAAACAAATGGAAAAATATGACCTGCTCTTTTGGCCAGCAAACCGCACGGTAGTGTGGTCTAATTGGTACAAGGGCAGACACCTGTCATAGAATGACCAAGGAGTGGCAAGGTTACGCTGAGATTACATTGAAAACATGATCCAATGCTGATTCAATGTTTGGCCAGCGTCGCAGACGCCGGCCCAGCATTGAAACAGCATTAAATGAACGTTGGATGCTGGCTGCTGACTGAGGGGGTAGATGTTGATGGTGACAGAGAGTGAGAATGAAGCCATGTAAGTCGTTATGAGGGCGTGATCTGACGCTTCCCACAGTGTGAGGCTCTGGAAGGCCCTCACACACGGCCTAATGGCTTTCTGGTGCTCACACACAGCACCTATTGACTGTAGAGCCGTCTTCACCATTGTCTACTGTGCCCTGCCAACAACCCTTTATCCTCCAAAGGCAAATCTAAGTGGCATTATTCCTAGATTTCGGTAGTTGTCAAATGTGTTCACAGATGTGAGACGTGCCTAAAATATACCACATGCTATCTTGTATGATAATTTTTTCCTTTAAATCAGACAATGAAAATACTAATGCTTCTAACTCCGGGCGTCTGTATCATTACCATAATCTTTTCTTCGGTTCACAGAATCTATCTAGTTTGCTGCTGGCCTATTCTATGCCACAGACGAGGCAAAGGGGGAGATAGGAGGTGAAGAGGGGGACAGGAGATGTGGAGAGGTTATCATCTTATATCACATTAAAACACATCACTACATTATTTGCTTTGTCCGACCCCTACATTCTAAGCCGGGAATGGAGAGTTATTGTTGACCTACTACAGACCAATTATCATGGTCGCCTATGGTATAGAAATCAGTCAGGTGTGAGCGAGCTGTTGATTATGAGGGATCCTCATTATGTTCGGATGTGTTTTAAGTCAGCTAAAACCCTCGGGGTTCTCCATTCTTAGCTGTGAAAAAAACATCGGCCTTCGACCTCGGACCTTTTTCACAGCTAAGAATAGAGAGCTCTTCGGGCTTTATCCTATATTTAAATTACAGAGGACACGTCTGTTTGCAGCCAACTTTAGGTAAGTATATTTTAAAGGAATGTTTCTCAAATAAATAATTTATCGATGTTGACAATATGGTATCTTACCCATCACAGCGGAGAAATATTTGTATATAAACATCTTAGTTCGCTCTTTCCACTTCATTTAGAATACCTATTTTATGGGATCGACTGTAAAATCTGACGTCTACAGACGTCTAACGACAATCCACACGCTGAAATGGTTCAAGCCACGTAACATTCCTTGCAAAGACACAAACATCCTTTAGCTTTCTTCAGCAGCAATGACTCAAAATAACGGAGCGGCCATTAAAAGACCGTGTGTGTGGGGGAGGGGGAGGAGGCGGTATTGCTTCTGTGAGATTAAAATACACCGGTGACGTCAGTCTATTGTTAAAACTGTAGATTCGGATCTACGAATCTACTGTTATTTTTAATAGTGGCCAGGTCGGGCACACTATACGGGTTTAATCATGAAACTGTATGACTTATGTTACGTGGCTTAACCATTCTGACTATAATAGAATTGGGGTTTTCTATACGAAATCTTGTAATATATGCGCCTATTTTGTGTATTTTATGTCAAAGAAAGAACTCAATTACGATAGATTCGTAGATCTGAATATACTCGGCGCTCCGCGCCTCGTACATTGAGATCTACGAATCTATCGAACTTCGTTCTTTCTCCTTGACTTATTCTCGTCACCCTTTGTTTGCGCCAAATTATTTTGTTCGCACTTTTTTCGGCCAATTTTTTCATTCGCAACAGGAGGCAGTTATGCTGTATAATACAGGAGGCAGTTGCGTGACCCAAGTCAAATTATTTAGTGCAAGAGCATTAGGGTTGAACCTGGAATAAAATTGCAGAAAGCTGATTTTTTCAGGAATGATACATGGACATCTCCCCAGACGAATTCCGAAGATGCCCCAAAAATTCCCCTTGTGCATTTTTTTTAATTCAAGATGGCCGCCACCATGTAACGCTATTTTCGAAAAAACCAGGGGTATACCATAATTCCTCACTTTTGCAGTTCGAAAAAATATTTAGGTGTCTCTACTTATGTTTGAAGACACAAAAGAGTTTATCCAGATGATCTGAAATGATATCAGTACTTTTCTCAATACCAAAAATCCAAGATGGCCGCCATATTGATATACTGAGTATGTTGAGCGATCTCTTAATTAAAAAAACGACAATATGAGGTAACTATCTCGTTGTTGAGCCTAAAATGTATTTTTTGTCTAAACCCATGGTGTCTAGCACTTATTTAGATCACCAATATTTTATTATATTGAATTTATCAACATAAATCCCACATACCGGTAGTTCAATGTTATGTAACACCATATAACGTCATTTTTCCCCCAAAAAAGGAATATACCACAATTCCTCACTTTTGAAGTTAAAAAAAAATATTTTGGTGCCTCTACACAAAAAGCTCATCAACAGGATCAGAAATGATATCATTCCTTTTCTTATCTCCACAAATCCAAGATGGCGACCATTATGTGAAGCGTCCCCCCCCCCCTCAGAAAATCACGTACATGCCATAATCACCATGTTGTTGAAACTTTTTTTCAGGGCCATGGAATCTAGAATATATTTCCATCACCAATTTTTTAAATAGAATGTGCTTATCAACACAAAATCCAACATGGCTGCCATATTGGTTAGCTCTTTTAGCGCAGATGCCACTATTAAGCGATGTCCAACAGCTTTTTCATATGGGAATATAGATATAGATTGATCAAATTTACAAAATATCATATGTCAGAAATCATTGATTAAAAATTCTAACATCTCTCATCTTTAAATATAAGTGTATTTTTCATTCATTTGAAGCTTGAGATAGCGTAAGAAATTCCAGTTTCAAACACAGCGACTAATTCCAATGTAGGTATTTTATATAGTAGGCCTATATAAAATGTTTTTCGATTTTGGTTAAGTATTAGTTGTGATTATTATTGTGAATGTACATAATAACAGAGCTAAGTACAATATTACACCAGATTGAACACGTTTAACGTCAGGATATGATAGTTTTATGTCAGGATATATGAATATGATATCAGGGTATGACACTTTAATATCATGATATGTAATATAATGTCCAAACATTGGTGTTTAATATAGCGAAATCACGTTATAATGGCTCAATACAGCTTTATAAAGGCAGTATATAGTGGCTAAACATCACGTTGCTGTATTAAAATGAAAAGATATACATCATATTATCACGAAATGCCTTACAATTTCGTGATATATCATTTTAACATCACTATGACATTTTAATGTCAGGATATGACATTTGAATATTAGGATATAGTACTTGAATATTATGATGTGACTTTATACATTGATGAAATGACACATAAAGGTCACAATATAGCATTGTAATGTGATGGTGTGTCATTATAATGACAAACATGCTATTTAATATCGAATATTGTATAATAAACAGTTCGAAGTCAGGATCTGGCATATTTTTGCCAGGATATTGGATTGTAATTTATCAGAATATGACACTTTAACGTCATGATATTATAATGTCCAAATTTTGTCCTTTTATATCACACAATAAGATTTGAATGGCAAGATATTCATTTTTTTATGATAGGATATGACATTATCAAATCAAGATATGGCGGGCTTGGCGGCATTCTAATGTGACATTATAAGGACTGAATATGACACTACAATATTTTAATGTGACCATAGAATGTCAGGCTTTGTCACTTTGAAGTCTGGATATGGCATTTTAATGTCAGGATATTATATTGTCATGTCAAGGTATAACATTTCAATAACATTATATTGACAGACGCACGTTACCATATGGTAATACAGAATCGACATAGAACATTCCAATATCAGGCTGGCACATGTCAGTTCAACATATATATCGCAATATAATTCAGTAAGTAAAGGCCTCTACATTGCTCAAATACCGGTACTCCAAAACTGCCAGCAACAAAAGCACTTCGGAAGATTCAATAAATGGAAAGTAATTAGATAGCGTTAAGACACATGCTCTTTGAACAGCATGTGGCCTTGCCCTCTTTTACTTTCATTTCCTCTTACACTAAAATGTCATATCGTGATGTTAATATGCTATATCATGATATTTAATATCGTGACAATACACTAAAAGATCCTGTCACTTTAATACCATATCGTGATGCTTAACCACCATATCCTGCATTTATAAAGCTGTATCCAGACATCATACCGTCATTTTACTATAATAAAGAGCAATATTTAGACATTACAAAACCATATCATGACGTTAATGTTTCTTGTCCTCATATTATCGTGACATAAAGAGATCATATCCTGACGATAAACTGTGACATCAATTAATTTAATGTCATATTCCGATATTCTGATGTAAAATCATCTCATTACAACACCATACAATGCCATAACTTCATTACGAAATATATATATCCTAAAATTCAAAATGTAATATCTTGATATTTAAATGATATATTTCATGATATTAAACATATTGACATTCGCAGATCAAGGACAAAAGTAAGTATTTAAAAGAGCATTGTTACAGGACGATTATCAAAGATGTCATGTACATGTAACGTGTGAGGCGCAAGTCCTTACCTTGCAATTGATTTTTGCTAGAAAGCCTCCCTTCAACGTCACCTACTGCCCCAGCCAACACGGGGCATTAATCCAATTCTGTTTAATTTTTGTGCCAGTGTCGAAGACGGTCAGCCCATATTAAAACAGCATTGGATGAATGCCTCGTGTT
Source organism: Flabesymbios commensalis (assembly GCA_964017125.1). Taxonomy (NCBI): domain Eukaryota; kingdom Metazoa; phylum Annelida; class Polychaeta; order Terebellida; family Flabelligeridae; genus Flabesymbios; species Flabesymbios commensalis. The sequence continues at coordinate 11,969,667 of OZ024902.1, forward strand.
TAAACTCCATTATGATACAGAGCATATTTTGCTGTACAGGAGGGTGTGGAATCTACAGTCTGGGAACGGATTTTATATCATGGTCGTTTGTAACCAACGCAAACTGAAAGAGCAGTCGCCCCAGAAAGAGTTCTAAAAAGAGTGAGTTGCGGGTGCAGAGTGGCTTGTTCAAAGGGGGGGGGGATCTCACAAATCTAGACTATATTGTACAACGATGTGCTCTTTTTGTATTGGCCAAACATGTAGAAACTGTGACAGCTCGGATGATTGAAACGCAATAATTTCATTATTTACCTGAGATTAATTTGTTAACTTGACAAATCTCAATCTACATTTCTAGTGAGAAAGCAGTTCGAAAACACTCCAAAGCGTCACCCACCAAGGTGGAATTAACTATAACTACCATGTCGATAAACACAATATAATAAAATATGGTCATCTAAATAAGTTTCAGACTCCATGGGTTCGGCTGAAAAATACATTTTAGTTTCAGCAACGAGATAGTTATCGCATATTTTCGGGTTTTTTAAGAGATCGCTTAACAAAATATTATGGCGGCCATCTTGAATTTGTG